>RPFO01000041.1:2916612-3241612 GCA_009746045.1 Mesostigma viride | reverse complement strand
GTGGGTGGGTGGGTGGGTGGGTGGGTGGGTGGGTGGGTGGGTAGGTGGGTGGGTGGGTGGGTGGACCGTGCGTGGGTGGATGGATGGAGTGAGGGAGGGAGGGACGGACGGACGGAGGGAGGGAGGGAGGGAGGGACGGACGGACGGATGGATGGATGGATGGGTGCGCATGCAATCCTACCGGTCTATTCTATCTAGTTACAAACAATCCTACTGGTATATCAAGGAGACAACCATCGCAGGCCAGAAATCGGGAGAATCCAGACCATGGTAGCTCGAGCCTGCCGCTATCTTGTCCGCGTGTTCGAGTCGTTCAGGATGATGAATATGAATGGAGATGGAAATGTGTAGCCTTGGTCTATATCTAGAGTGTGCCAGACCGGACCCTACAGGATCGGGGTCGCGCCTACCATGCTTCCCGCGCTAGCATGCACGCCGCTTCCCCACTGCGGGGGGGTCATTGTCCTCTATAACCTGAGCCCACCTGGCCTTGTCCATCATCGATTTCCAAATCATGGAGAGGCCAAGGCCCCCCATGACAGTCCTCGACTAGCTGCTACTTGAAAGTGTGGGCCTTGCGGCGTCTGCCTTGCTGGGCCCGTCCCGCGTGAGGAGGTGCCTGCCAGGCTGAGCAGGTCGCAGCCCTGCCGATCGAGGGGCCACCAGATGTGTCTACCTGGTTGGTGTGAGCTAAGTGCCCTGCTAGTTGCAGTCGAAGCTGCTTGATGGTGCTGGTGATAAGTGGCATGCCTATAGGTACAAGTCCTCCTTGCGGATGTGTGCGGCATAGCCCACACGGAATATTCGGACCGCAGCATGTCAACTGGTGACCTCGCCGTTCAGCTTTTTCGCAAGGTCGGCTGTGAGCCTGGGTCCACGTCTCGGCCCCATACGTGAGGATCGACAGGTAGGACTAGGACCTTTAACAGGTCATGTTTCTCTAGCTTGCCCCAGGGCTTGCGCCACAGCTAGCCTGGTGAGTCCCCTCTGCACCTTGTGCTGGTGGACTTCATCAAAGCCTTCGATTCGGTTTTCTGGCCTGCGCTATGGGACATCCTCGCTCTGTTCCGGATCCCCCGCCCCCTTATTGCTGTCATCCGCAACCTGTATGAAGGGTCCACCACTTCGGTGCGCACTTCCTACGGGACCACGCCAGCATGCCCTTTACAGAAGGGTGTGTGGCAGGGCTGCGTGCTGTCGCCCTACCTGTTCATTATTGTGGTCGAATACGTAATGATTCAGGCGCGCAAGCGATTTGCCCGCATCGTGGGTAGGGAACCAGGGGTGCAGGTTGACAACCGTTTCTGGCATGGCGGGGCGGAAACGGAGATTTGGCTGGCGGACATCATCTATGCAGACGACATCTATGCAGACGACATCACCCTCTTCGAGGACACTGAGCACGTGCGCATGCAGACGTGGCTTGACTGCCTGGCTTAATCGAGGCCCGCGCAGTGGGGCTTGAGGTCAGCAAGAAGACAGAGGCTTTGGCGATTGGGCTCACTCAGCCACCGCCCGCCGTCTTTCTCCTTGACGGCTCTCGAGTCCTGTATCGGGACCGGGTCAAGCTGCTGGGCAGCCTCCTCCCCAGCTGCGAGGCTGATGTGGATCACCGCATCTCCCTCGCCTGGCACGCTTTACGCCAATATCGGGCCCTGTGGCGCAAGCCCCTGGGCAAGATCGCGAAACAGGACCTGTTTAAGGTCCTCGTCCTTCCTGTTCTTACGTATGGGGCCGAGACGTGGACCCCCACCGCCGACCTGGCCCGCAAGCTGGACGGCACGGTCACGAACATGCTGCGATCCATTTTCAGAGTAGGCTATGCTGCTCATGTTCGCAACGAGGACCTGTACCTCGGCATGCCATATATCACCAGCACCATTAAGCAGCGGCGCCTGCAGCTAGTACTAGGGCACTTAGCTCGCACCAACCAGGTAGACACCTCACGTGGCCCCCCCGCGGGACTGCGCCCAGCTCAGCCTGGCCGGCACCTCCTTACGTGGGCCGGGTCCCGTGATGCTAGACGCCGCTGCAAGGCCCGCACCTTCAAAGAACAGCTAGTAGAGGACATGGGGGGCCTAGGCCTCTCCGTGATTTGGAAAAAGATGATGGACAAGGCCAAGTGGGCCCAGGTCATAGAGGACAACGAGTGGGGAAGCGCCCGCGCGTGCAAACATACGGGAAGCAGGCCAGACAGGTCCCCTAGGGTAGAGTTGATGTTGATAGATTTTGTAGACAGATGTTGTAGACAGATTAGACCGTTAGGACTGTTTGCACCCATCCATCCATCCATCGGGGTTAATGCTCCGTGACTCCCCAACGGGAGCACGAGTCTAATTAATTAATTAATTGCGCCACAGGGCCCTGTATTGGCGTAACTGAAAGCGTGCCAGGCGAGGGAGATACAGTGGTCCGCGTCGGCCTCGTATGTAGCTGGGGAGTAAGCTTAACCCAGCAACTCAGTGACGCGGTCCCGGTACTGGACACGAGAGCCATCAGTTACACCCCCGGCCCCCTTGATGTTTAAGAAAGGGGTCCGACCAATCCAGGGCTCACAATCTCAAAATGGTTAACCCCTAAATGGTCTGGCTGCCGATTTTCCGCCAAAAACTGAGTTACAGCCGACACGTCGGCCCCTTCTCGGGGGACCAAATGCCGCGAAAACTATTGAGAACTATTAGGAAAAGTTTAGCAGAGAATATCGAAAGTTTATAATTTTCCTCACAGCATGGTACTAGGGTTTGCATACTTCTGACAAAGTTATAGAGGTGTTCTGGCCGGTCAAAGTACAAGGGGTCAGGGTACTTTTTACGTACAACGTGCATTCCGGAAAACGACGACCTGGCCATGGCGGCTTGCGCCCACGCATGGCATTTACGTTTTCGTTCGAATTTTCTGACCAAACTCAGGAAATTGATTTTATACGTCCTAAAGATGATACAGGCCAATTTTTGGTTCGCGGGAATGCCATTTGATAGGTGTCGGCAGCGTTCTTGCTGGAAAAAACTGCGATCAGGCCGGACGATAGAAACGTTGACAGCAATACCTTTCCGGCGTATTTTAAAGGATATATCGGTTTATTTTTACTTTTTATGATGATTTGTAGTCGTAAACGTGCAAGGGTGGCCAGAAATCGTCGAATCTAGCGACCATGCTGCATGCACAACTTTGGTGTGCCGCAATGCGCCATTTTGCGGCCACCGCCTGGGCCAAGGTAATGCCAGCCATGCCAGGTAAAGCTGAGTTATCGTTTTCTTGTCGATGTTTGACGTTAATTTATATATACGTTCAGAATACGGCAAACAAGTGGCATTGATTACCGGAAGTACACTGCTATTTCTCGGCAGTTCCCCTATCGTATCTCCTCAAAGGCATGGCGGAAGCGTTGTCGCATCAACACGCGCCATAACCATCACTGCAAGGGTGACCATACTCTACGTCGCCTCCGGCGCTTACAGCGCACGCATTTGTCGCTTACCAACTCCACTCGCCCACACCCCGAAAGCACCCGTCGCGTCATTTATGCCATTTACAACCGCAGGTACCCTCAGCGTATCTACGTTGGCCAGACGCAACGGGATGCCTGGACGCGTTTTCAGGAACATGTCCGAGCGGCACGCCGCCTTCATATTGGCCGCCCTGCCGCATGCAACGACGACACCCCCCTACATGGCGCCATGGCCCAATACGGGTGGTGGGATTGGCGAGTCGTCCCCTTGGAACATGTCCCCGGCACCTTTACCGGCGCCGCTTTTCGCAAAGCCGCAGGGCATCGGGAAACGTTTTGGAAACGAATGTTACATGCATTTCTGCCCCACGGTTTTTGCATTGAAGGCAAGAGTTTCAAAGCTCGGTCTCGCCGCCGCCCGCCTCCCCCCGTCCCCGCCCTCTTATGTTCATCCGTGCCTGGCGTCTGAAGCACAATCTCCACCCATATCGCCCCTATCCCCCCAGCGTCACCCCGGCCCCTCCACCTTCCACACATGTGTCCACCGATCCTTCCCTTTACTCCACCAGTCTCCGCTGCTTACGTCACATGTCTCGGCTTATGCAACGCGGCAACTTTCATGCATCCTATCTCGAAGCCTGCAGCTTGAAGAAGCTTACCAGCTTACACATTGCCGTCGGGTCGTGCTCCCCAGCTGATCTGCAAGTCCCCCGCTCCCATGCCACTAGTCTGCGAGGCCTTCTCTCACGTATCATTCGGCACCGTGTCAATGGGAATGCAGATGCACTGCGTCCGCGCCGTTTGCTGATCTCACCTTTCATTCATGCTGCGATGGATGAGCTGTGTTTGCCACACATTCTGCATTTGCCGCAAGTGCAGGCTGCGATGCCGCTCGTGGTGCGCAACACTTTCGGCACTCCCATTGCCGCCTGGCATTACTCTCCCACCTTGGGACAAATGGTTTTCAGCAACGGGAAGGTCAGCCGCGATACAACGCCCACCGAGCTGGCCACCATCTTGGCAGGGCCCTGCCCCTGCCAACAACAACGGTATTTCAAGTACCTTGATCCCACCTCACAGCACGTCATGACCGCTGACCTCAGCATCCTGCCGAGCCACACGCTTGTAGACCTTTTTGCCAAAGGCACCAAGTTTCGGCCGTGGGTCCAGCGCACGTGTGCCAAAGAGGTGAATGCACTGCTCTCCACATCACTGCGCAAATTCTGCAATGCCATGAGCACGGACCTACAGCTTGCTCCCCTTGCCATGGAACCGTGGTTTCGCGCCGTCATTCACGAATGCAATGCACGTCTCACCAGGCTTGATTACCGTCTCCAGCAGGTCCACCGCACCACCTGGCTCAACACCACAGATAAAGCACTTCTTGACCACTTCAAGCAGGACTTTATCATCACGTGTGTTGACAAGAGTGCCAACAACTTTGCTTTCATATGCAAGAAGCACTACCTTGCTACTTTGCAACACGAGTTGGCGTCCAGCCCTACCTATGTTCAGCGTGCACAGTCCACCGCCAGTATCACTGCTGCTCATCGGGCTTTTCTGCACAGCCAAAACATTTTTGCTCGGGCATTCCTTAAGCGGCAGCGACGCGCCACCACCACTACGTTCCCATATCTGTATCTCACTCTTAAGCTGCACAAAACTCCTGTTGCTTTGCGCACCATTGCTGCGTCGCATTCAGCCCCACTGATGCCTCTCTCGAAACTCATCTGCCATGCTTTGAATGCTCTTCTCCCCGAAGCCAATGCATTATGGGTGGAGGTGCTGTCGAATGCCGGGTATGAATGCGCTGGTAGTTGGATCGTCATAGACTCAGCCCAAGTACGCCTACGCCTTGCCGCCCTTAGCCGTTCTAAGACAGCAGCAGAGAAACGTATACCTATGCCCATAGCCACCTATGATTTCACCACTCTATATACCACACTAGATTTGCACGATTTGAAAGCTCGTTTAGATAGCCTCCTTACTCGTCTGTATGCACGTAGGCCTCACGGGCGCAACCACCTGCACGTGCGTGTTTCTCAGACCAAGCCCACGGCAACGTGGCTCTCAGGGATCGCGGCAGGTGCTATCGTGCGGGATGGTTATAATTATATTATCACGAAGGCTGACCTTGTCCATTGGATCTCTTATCTTGTTGATAACACCTTCATCTGTTTTGCGGGCAATGTATACCAACAAGCTATCGGCATCCCTATGGGCACTAACTGTGCCGGGCTCCTTGCAAACCTCTATCTATACACTTATGAGCTTGCATTCATGGAGAATCTCATTGCCTCAAACGATGATGTTCTCATCAGGCGTTTTATCCATACATGTCGATACATTGATGATGTCATCGCTTTCGACAACCCTGATTTCGCAACCCATTTGTATATCACCGCTGGTCTGCCTGGCATCTACCCGCAAGCGTCCCTCACATTAAAGCTCACGTCGGAGGATACTCATTGCAATTACCTCGATCTTAACATTACCCATAACAAGAAGGGCTGGCGTACGGCTGTCTATGATAAGCGCAAGGATCCTAAATACCAGCAAATTCCTTTTATTCGTTACCCCGATATTCACAGTCTCCTTTCCCACACAGCAAAATATGGTGTTGTTCTTTCTCAGTTACATCGTTTTTCCCGTCTTTGTTCTTATCGTGTTGATTTCATCACGACTCTTGTTGAACTCTTGCAGCGTTTATTGGTCAAAGACTATGACCGAGCCATTATGCTCCGTCAAGTCCGATGTTTTTTGCAACGTCACCCACATCTGTTCGGTGCTGCCCCTTGGCACAAGCTCTACAAACAGGTCGTGGACCGGCTGGATCGCATAGTATCTCCGCACATCTGAACCCTGTGATGCCAGATCTCCTTTGCGGCCGTTCCGAGCTTGGCACTGGATTCGTTGTCCACATCGTCGCGTCGCTGCCGCAACACGATGTTTTCTGGCATCCGCGGGCTTTTGGTTCCCGCCGCACATTTGAAAGTGCTGTCCTCCGGCTTTTTGCCTTTGCACTGTGTGCAGTTCTTGGACGTTTGGAATCATGGCATGGCTAAAGTGATGACTGACTAGCTAGACCTTTTCAGTGGTTTTCCATTTGCGGGTATTTCCTCGTAAATGGTGGGAGAGCGATCGCAGCAATGGTGCTCACCACTAGACACTCCCGGCCAGTTAGGCTCAAAACACACGCCCTGATCAAGCATGCTATTTCCGGCCCCACCGTCTAGGTCATCTAGTCGCTCTACACGTAAGCCAGCCATAATTTCAATGCACAAGGTTACACATTTCCATCACCATTGATCTTCATCATCCTGAACGACTCGAACACGCGGACAAGATAACGGCAGGCTCGAGCTACCATGGTCCGGATTCTCCCGATTTCTGGCCTGCGCTGGTTGTCTCCTTGATATATACGTTCTAGCTTGTGTAGCACATTCTTTCTTCATTATTCATGCTCTTTCTTGACCATGGCCTGGCCCCTTCCTAAAGCACCATTCTTAGATGCTTCCCTCAGTCAGTTGACCTGCCACAGGGTGATGGTGATAAGTTTTAGAGGCTGTATGGGTTTGAATACCTCCATATATGTTTGTTATACATTTCCCACACACATATTGCATGAGTGTGAGGCAGTTGGCTGGTGTCTGTGGCATCATCAAGCATGTAACCGGTGAGTAGAAGCTCCCCATTGTCAGCATGTGCCACCAGGTGTGCTGGCCATCACCTGGCAAGCTATAGCAGCTTAGGCCTAGTTTATTGTTGCTAGGGCAAGCTGAAATAGCCTTAAAATCACTAGTTTGTTGGTGGCTGCCTCCTAGAATGCATGCCTTGCGTAGGGTATCCGTACCACGTTACCTACGTGCATGGACAAGGTGGCACCTGCACATAGGTGCCATGTAAGGGCAGTGTGATGATGCAGTTATGTTTCCCCATCACTGTGGAAGGGAAATGTATTGTGTGGCATGGTTGGGGGCCATATTAGTAGGTATTAGTAGGTAGTATGCCCACCCCTACCCCCTTGCATGGTTGCTTTTTACCAACGGTACCCCTATGGGCTGTACTGGGTGTAACTGCTGGTATACCCACCCAAATGATGACCCCAATGGCTCAAACTGTTCAGCAACTAATTGTTTATCATCCCTGAAGTGGTAGGTGCCTAGCTCTTACAGCATAATTCAAAATGCACATTCTACCAAAAATGAAAACGCTCATCTTGACCCCCCTGACTTTGACGGCAGTTATACATGGCCTACCCTGCATATATGTAAGAGCTTCGGCTCACCCTCCCCAAGTGTGCAGTCTTTTCGCCCCAGGGGGACTGCTCTGGCTTCCCCGCGGCTATCCCGGGGGCATTGGCGCGGGCGCGTGGTTTCTCGTGCCTGGGCGTCCCTGTGGGTGACCCTGACTACGTCGAAGAGGAGCTCCGGGCCACCGTGGAACAGCGCACCCATGTCCTCGAGACTTGGGCGCGCCTCAAGGACCCCCAGACCAAAGGGCTCCTCCTGTGGTTTTGCGCCCACCCGCGGGTGGTTCACTGGCTCCGTGGCGCTCCCCCCCACTTGGTGCGGCTTGCCGCGGAAGGCCATGACGAGCGCATTCAGGCCGCCTTGCAGGTCACTGCTCCTCCCCGGCCCTAGCCTGCCAGCTCACTCCATGCGCTTGGCCACCCTCCCCTGCCGCATGGGCGGGTGTGGGCTCAGCCGCTCCGCCCGCCTCGCCCCCGCCGCCTTCCTTGGCTCTGTTGCTCAGGCCTGGGCGGAGATCCGCCGGTTGGTCCCCAGCGCCGTCAGCGCCATTCCCGACTTGGTCACCCCATCCCCCTTCCCCTTTGTGCAGGCTGTGCAGGATTCTTACCTCGGGATCCAGCAGGCTTGCGACCTCGTCCGCCCCGCTCAGGCCGTCCACCGTCGCCTGCCCCGGGGCACGCCCGGCGTGTCCACTGTCGTCAGTCCTAGTGTCTTCCCTGCCTGCGTTCATGAAAAACAACAAAAGACCTACGCGGGTATACTACACTGTGCCGACTGGATGGGTCTGCATGCGAGCTTGAACGATCAGGGGAAGGCTTGGCTTCACTCCGTTTCCCTTGAGGGGAGCGTGGGGTCCGCATTCCTGCGCGCCCTCCCCATTCATGAGCCCTTTGTTCACGCTGGTTCCGGCCCTTTACGCCATCGCTCTCCGCCACCAGCTCTTTGCCCCGCAACCTCTCATCACGGCGGGTGCGTCCTGCGGCAGCTGCGGGCTTGCTCTGGATACTACTGGGACGCACTCCATCGCGTGCATGGGTGGCCAGCAGAACCAGAACTGGTTCCTCTATCTCCATACCGCTCTCCTCCGGGTGGTGTGTGCCATGGTTCGGTCGGTCTTTCCCCACTCCACCATCAAGTGCGAGGACGCGGATGGGGCCGCCCTCTACTCACCCAACCACCGCCCCGACATTACCGTGCTTGACTACGACGGGCAGGGTTGCCACCTGCTCATCGATGTCTCCGTGGCTCGGCCGCTTTCCGGTCGCCACATCCTCCGGGCGGCTGTGGATGCCGGCGCTGCTGCCGCTGTGGCTGAGCGACAAGTTTGCCTCCTACGGCAATGTGGGGCCCCACCGGGTCATCCCCTTTGTCCTTGAGGAGTTCGGGGCCATGGGCCCCAAGACAGCGGAGTTTTTCCACGAGTGCTGCCAGCGCAGTGAAGACCGCCTCGACCTTGAGGGTCAGCCCGCCCCGTGGTCGGAGTTGAGTAACTCTAGAGCCCTAGGATCTGGCTCTAAGTTCCCCATGTCCGTCCGCACGTACGCCTTCCGCTAGCGTCCGCTAAGCCGCCGGCTATAATCCGGCAGTCTGATGCGGTCGACCGGTCTAAGGGCGGCGCCTAGGGCCGGCGCCACCTAGGCCCCAGTCCGGGGCCTTATCCGGGTCGGTACGGACAGCTAGCTTGTCCCACGGTTACGGCTAACCGGATAGGCTTTGCTGGCTAAGACATAAACCAGTGGTTGGCCAGCTCCGACAGCAGTTCTCTGTGTTCACCTTATCCCAAGCTTAACGTGACCGACCGCCATAGCTTAGCCGGTCGGGGGCTTTAACTTGTATTCATAAAGCGCCCGAGCCGTAACCCTGTGTGGCGCCCGCACGTGGTCCTCGTATTGGCGGCAGCGCCTGTCACTCGCCCTCACTCGCACCGTGGCTGATGTGTTATTCCGCCGCACCCGGGCCGACTTTGTCGCGACCCATGCGGTCTAGATCCCTTCCAGGCCTGCATGGTGGGCCGGCAGCGCTGTTGCTGCGTGTAGTTTTGTGATGTATAGTTAGTTGTACCTTGTGCAGCTGGCGTGATCCTTGGATGTCTGTGTCAGATTACTATTGATTTCTTCAGGGTTATTCTCCCAGTTATCGGGTTTTTCCTTATGTTGCATGCCTATCTCACCTCCGGAATCTATCATTCTCAATGAATGTATGTAAGGTTGTGATATACCAACCCGAAAGGCAACTCATGGACATGCTTGGCCCCCAAGGACAGCCATTGGATATGGGTGGGTTGGATGGCATCTGGTTTGCAAAATTGTGAAGTTACAGCCGATGCATCGGCTGTATTTTATCCCATTTCTAGGGGTTAAAGAATCTTTAATACTGTGATTCGATTATACTAACTTCTACTACATTCTACTATACAACTATACTACTAGTAGAGGTCAAATCCAGGGTCTCATGATCTTCAACCTGAGAATCTTAGACATCAAAGGGGGGGACCGTGTAGGATCGAGGAAAGCTACCCTTCCATCTCACTATAAAGAAACTATGTTCAGAGAACCACGATTCTATTAACCGTGGAACTCCAGGGTAACCAGACTCTTTATTAAAACAATGAGTGGAGCACATACAAAAGGCAGGCCACACCCCGGCCGCCGATGCTCATGGGAACACTTATTGCTTGGCAAAGGCTAGCCTTACCCTTATATCCCTCCCTGGCGATCCATGCCAGGGGCAAAGAACCTAGCATAATGACATAGAAATGAACAACCAAACTAGGTGGAGAGCAATTTCAAAATAGCCCGCCAGGCCCGAGGGGGGCAGGCGGCCATGGCCCGAAGAATAACCTCAGGCAGCTCCACCTCCAAACTGCGGTGCAAGCCCACATAATGGGCAACCGTGGAGCTGCTAAGCCAGCGCCCCCGGCCCTGGATGTCCCCCATGCTGCGACCCGCGAGGAAATCATGAGTGGCACCCCCATGCCACATGCAGCCCGTGAATGGTGAAAATCTGGGCGACCCCCAAGGCCTGAGTCGCATCCTGCCAAATGCGCCTGAATTGCGGGTAGGTGAAAGGGAACACGGCCTCCCAAGCGTGCTTACCCGCGATGCAGTGACGGAGGATGGTTTCAGACATCACACCACTGACTGAGTCTTGCCCTTAGAGGTCTTGGTAGACCTCAGCAGTAGGGCGCCCCGTTGAGCCGGCCCAACCCGAACGTCAGGCTGGAGGCGCACATGGCTAACACGGAGGTTCAGCGCCTCCGAGATTCGCAGGTAATGGCGGAACACGATGACCACCAGCAGGCCCGCAAGGCGCTGACCTTGCATGACCATCGTGCTGGCAAGTGCAAACGCCGCCTCCCATGGAATGGGAGGAGGGGCACGGGGGGGCACAAGTGTTTTCCACCCAGCGAGGACGCCACGGGCCAAGTCCCACCGCTTCACCATACCGGGATAGTAAAGTTGCAACCCCATCAAGGCGTTGACACACGTTTGGCGGCTGTACCCCCGAAAATGAGCCCAGGCGACATACGCACAAAATGTCTCCTCAAGGGTGTCAGCTCGTGATGATGACCTGTCCGCCCGCCCACCAGCCTCCCACCAAGTCAAGAGGGAATCAAGACCACGACGGTAGGCCAGCAAGGTAGCCAGCTTTACTTTACCCTCTAGCAATGGAAGGTAGCTAACAGGTGCAGGGGGCCCCGGGTTAGGATGGATGCCTTCCGCGGTCAGGTCGCGCACCCAGCCTGCCAAGAAAGTCGCCATGGATTGGCCGCGAGAAACGCCATCGGCTGGTTGAAGTGCACTCGGCGTCCACACCCACTGGGAACGACTCCCAGTGGCGAGGGTCAGCGCGCACAAGCGGCGGCACTGCTTGTTGAGCTTGTGGGATGAGGACCGCCCCTTAGCCAAGCAGCCCAACGCCGCGGTGGAGTCCACCAACCTCACTACCCGCTTGCCTCGGTTTGCCAAGCTGCGCGCACTCCTCTCCACGCCCTTCACTGCAGCCCGCACCTCCTTCTCGTTGATGTGCATCCCCGGATCCCGCCAACGACTCCTGACCCCAACCCGCCATTGCTGGCTAGTGATTGCTTGTTGTGCCCGCGCGCTCAGTGGCGTAGGCCACCTCGCTTGGTATGAGCAAAGTCGGGTACCCCCGCACCTCTCGTGCCCTCGCCAGCTCCGTCACATCGCCCGGCTCCATGGTTGCGTACACGACACCTTGCCCGTAGGTGGACGCGTCAGATGCAACCACCTCACGTGCCAAAGGTGCGCTTCGGTCAACCCTTAGCATGGGAGCCAAGGCCAGGGCACACTCTAACTCCTCCCGCACCCCGGCCCACAGCACCCAGGATCGCTGCCCCCACCCTTGCAGGCTGATGAATTTGAAACATTGCTGCCAAATGGACAAGCAGCTGCGGCTTAACATCTGCAGCCACAACCACCGCCCCAAGATGGCAGCCAGCCCCTCGGCCGTAGCTCGGCCTCGAGTGAGTATAGCGTGCGTGTGGGCGATCACAAGGTTGAGCTGCTTGACCGTTGGTTCCAGCACGCCGTTCCGTCGGTGCACCACCCCTAGGGCTTCTAGCTCGTCCCCTTCCAAGCTCGCCATCTTAGTCTTCTCCTTAGACGGCACAAGGTTGTCAGGGAGGTAGCCTTCCTCAATAGCGCGCGTGATGAGCTGGTTCACCGCCTCGCAGGTCCGCCCGTTGCTGGCCACCAAGTCATCAATGGTGATGGACAGCATGGGGGCAGGGGGGTTTCCAGGTCAATCTGAAGCTCCCCGGCGCGCTCCTCCTTGTACTCGATGGCCAAGCGCAGTGGCTGGCCACACTCGTCGCGCACCAAGGTGAGCTCACCTGCGCTTGAGAGGTAGTTGACCTGGCGCCTCGGATCCAGGGCACCGGTCATGTAGAGCACCATCTCATGGATGGCCTCCCCCAGCGCCACCGCATGGGAATGTCCCATGGCCAGCACCTTGAGCACGGGCCACACCCTCCGCCTCGGCCCTGCCAGACCTACGCTAGTCGACCACACACTAGGAAGCCCTTGGTAGTCCCACCACCACTCGGGCACCTCGATGGAGTAGTAGTATGACATGAGGTCGCTCTTGGCGCAGTAGCACCAGCCCTTGATGTAGACCTCCACGAGGATGCCCAGGTGGGGTAGCAGGATCTTGGGGGGGTCCACCCACAGCAGGTTGCCCAGCTTCCTGTTGACGATGAACCGAAGCTCACCCACCCCCTTGGCCACTCCAAAGCAGCCATCCACCCACTTGGGCCGCCTCTCCCGGAACGCCACCATGCCCACGCCCGCTGCCCGGCTCATGAGCTTGCCCCATTCAGCCATGGAGCATCCCCGGCTGGGCTTGGGCACATTCCAATACTTTGCGCTCGCCACGACCGCTGGCTTGATGCAGTTCTCTTCGCTGGCATATATCTCCCGCCAGCTCGGCCGCATAGCCAACAGGTCGAGCAGCCGTGCCTTCCCCGCCACCTCCGCCTTAGGTAGACTCACCGCGTCCGCGCGCAGTTGTTCATACTTATTCTGCTGCCCATATACTGCATCAGCACCTTCTTGCTCCTGGCCTGTCGCAACGCCCCCTACGCGGCGACTGTGCCAGGTGCAGTGCCTCTTGACCCTCGCAAGGGCCTCCTCCCTCCCCTTAGAGCACGCCCCTCTAGGGTTAGGAGGAGGGTCTTGCCCCCCTCCCCACAGCCAATTAAGCCAACGCACTACCTTGCATTGCAGTGTGTACTCGCGGTGGCGGCGCGTGGCACGCTGTCGCCGGCGTGCCGATCTCACCCTGCCCCACGCGGTGTACGCTGGCCTAAGTGGGTATGGCAGCGGGAAAAGGGAGCCGTCCCGCTGGGATTCTATTTCCCTACTTGTTGAGCCTTGCTGAGCTTGTCCAAGAGGATTGCAGTTTGGAGAGCTGCCTTGACAGCCGGGGTGGCTGACAGTGCAGCCTCCTCCCCCAATGGCAGGAGGTGGCTGGCCACCTTCCACCCCCCCCTCCTTGCCCCTCCACCTGCAGCAAGGCCGCCACCACCCTCATTAGGTACTCCATGCCCACAAGCTCCCCGGCTGCTGAGCCCAGCTCCTTGAGAAGGGTGTCCATGGCCAATGCAATGTTCATGACAATTTTCCTGTTCTCCATGTTCCGCCAATTTCCAGGCTTGACCGTCATGACCCACGACCGGATTCCCATCCCATTGTCGCTGGCGTCCTCCAACACGTACCCCGGCAGCACCCGCTCCAAAATCCGATATTTCACGCTCTTGGCTCGGCTTGGCAGCGCCACCCCTTTCGAGGCCTTGAAGTGGCTTCCCGCCCCCTCCATTCCTCCCAGCGCTGCCTTCAAACCTTGCATGAATTTCTCGGCTGCGACCTCCCCCTCCTCGTCCTCCTCGTCGTCCTGATTTTCGGTTTCCGGAGGTGCCCCAACGAATGTCGCCAACCTCGCCCTCATTTCCTTTCCGACAGCCCCCCCACCTGCCGAAAGATAGAAAGCTTTCTTCTAAATGTCTCAACCAAGCAAGACGAATGCTATCGTTCTTGTTCTTCCCTCGGTAGAAAAAACGTAGTCCGAAAACTGCATGTGATCGCATGCACTTTGACTTAACGTAATAAACCACGTAATCCCTGGAGCGCCGCGCCACCCGTGACGGAGGGAAGTTGTCCGGTGGGTCTGGGAACACTTAGAGACGAAGGTGATGCATAGGTTTGGGGGGTATATTCGCCATAGCCTGGTAAATGCAACGTGCATTGAGAAAGTATCACGTGACTTTGGCGGGGAATTTTCACTCGCGCGCGCGCGTAGCGAGATATGGCTGTTAAAGTTGTAAGAGTGAGGATGCCACGAATTCCGCCATGGTTCTTGCAGGAAGTTGCCTTTATTAATAACAGGAAACACAGACGTAAGTCACGTCACTTCCAAGACTGCACGCAGCACAGACGACAGGGTCGCGGTGCCAAGAGAACGTGCACGCAAGAACTGGCGTCCCGGTGCGACCAAGTCACACATATAGGTTGTTAGGGACGCGTCCAAGTATTCAGCTGCTCTGTCACAGCTGAACTGTCAATCAATTGATTACACCGACTCTGGCACGCCTTTGGCGCGCAGATCTATCAATTGTCCATACGGCTAGTCCTGTGGACCTATCCGTACACTACTCAGCATCAATTGTCTCATAGGTCCTGGCGCGCTACAGCACGCCTACCTATCAATTGACCATCAAGTCCTGTACAAGTCCTGTCAACGTCCTGCGGACTATCAAAGTGACACTTGTACATCCTGTGTCCGTACGCGCCCACAGTGGCGCGCCGGGTACTGTCGGCACAGCCTAGGAAACGTCATAACTTTTACGTTCCTTAACCAAATGAGGCGTTCAAGGTGCCGTTGGAAAGAGCGTAACAATCTCTATCCATCTAACGTAAATCCTTTACGTTAACTCCAATCCCTTCTTTTCTTTAGGGATCACATCCCCTGCCAGGGACCCTTGAAGTAGCTTGAAATGTCCTTCACTCCAGCTTGAAGCTTGAACAGATGTCTTTAATGGCCATTGCCATTCCCCCAGCCTTTCTTTTAAGGAACTGGAAAAGAAACAGATCTGCCACAGGGAAAACCATTCCATGAGAAATGGATAAAAACCTATGGAAGTGGCATTACAGAGTACCACCAGATATTAGAAGCACACAAAATTAAATACATACAGGTTAATTCTATGAGGTCTTCTCCAGGAATTAATCCCATCACCTCGGTAGAGCCTCCAGTACAATGACCTTCTGGCGGTGAGTTACATTAATCCCAGATACTAATCCCATAAAACCCAGTACATATTCAATATAAGTACAATAAATCCATGACAATTAAAATACCACTTGACAAAGTAAGGCGTATTACAATAGTTTGCCTGTCATTCTCTCAACAGGGGTCTATTGGCGCCCGTCTTACGGCGCCCGTCTACTTGCCAGATGGTAAACTGCCACAGCAAACAAATGACAAAATGAAACACATAGGCAACAATTAAATCCTGCCCTGGGGAACTAGGGAAGTCTGAACAGGCAAACACCTGAACAGGCCAGCTTGTAGAAACATAATACCAGGGAATCGAACCCCGCCCTATAAACCCCAGAATAAAGGTTCCCAGACCATTGTGAGAAGTATGTACAAATATACATTTCTTTTAAAATAGAATACATGGTCTGTAATGGACCTGTCAACCTTGTGTAGTCAACAGCATGAACCCCAGCCAAAACCTGGCTGTATCCTGATTAAAATCAGAGTGAGTGTACCATGGTCCATGAGCCTTAGTACAGACTAAAATACAGGTATTATGCCAGTCACAATGCTGACACTACCACACAATCTGCTCTCCAATGCCCTATAACCAGGCACCAGCTTAGACAGCTTGCTGAGATGGGTCCATCAGAGACTGAAGAACCTTGTATTGCACTGCTGCCTTCTGCACTAGCTTGGTCAAAGCATCAGCAGGATTGTCAACCCCAGGGATATGCTCAATATTGGCCAAGGAGGACAACTCCTTAAGAAGGAGATAATCCAAGTCCCTACTTCTGGCCATCTGCCTGTGCACAAACTGCACCATCCCCATGGAGTCTGTTTTTAGAAGAGTGGTAACCTGAAGTGGCCAAGGAGTGTTAGAAGTCATCTGATGAAGCAACTCCTTCAGATAAAGGCTTGTGTGAATGCCTTCACAAATAGCCCTGCATTCTGCCACATCACTGCTGACAGCCACCCGTTTGTGCAGGCGACTAAACCAGCTCACCAAACTCCCCAGGCCTTCCTGTCTGAGCACAAAGAGCCCTGCAGCCCTGCCCCTGACCTTGGAGACCTGCCTGCTGTCCATTGAGCTATCCACATACAGCTCCATGCAAATGGGTTGTGATAAATCCACTGCAGACAACAGAATGCCAGATGAAGCCCTGACCTGATCAGCCACCTTGGCAGACCCTAGCTCCACCAGCATGTCATCAGGCAACCTGGCTATGACCATAAGGTCTGGCCTGGAAATGCCTGCCACCCAAGCAACCATGCCCCTCACCATGGGACACAGTGCCTGTGTGATGGTTGGAGGAAGCTTGCTAATGAGGGTCTCTTGATAATCATTGCCCCCCACCAGCAGCATACGCCACTCCCCCCCTTCTTCACCAGTGTGGCCTCCATGCCCACAAACAGCAGAGGCTCATTCTCCACCTGCCATTGCTCCCTACCCAGAGGAAACTTGGACTTAATGATGGAGATCAGCTCCTTAAGCCACGACGTGGGAGCTATCAGATGTAGGTCATCCCCGTGCAGCGAAGCATACACTGGCAGGCCTTCCCATTGCCCCAGAAACAGACAGGGGTCTACAGGAGAGACCTTCAAGTTGCAATGCTCCTTCAGGAAACGGTTGAGAGTCTCCCTCCAGATTATTGGACTTGACCTCAGGCCCTCCAGGCCCTTGAGGATTTTAAGGAACTCCGTGTGGATGTCCCTTTTCCATACAGCAGGCACCCTAACATAGAAAGGCGTCTTGCCCTCCCACTTTTCCTGTGCCACATCTGCATCCCCTCCAGAAATGCCCTCTTGAAGTCTACCACCACTGAGCCATAGTCCAAGCCCTTGTTGAGAAGGCCTAGAAATACACACAGCAGCAGCCTCCAAGTATCATGCAGCATGCCAGGGGTATACAACTCCTCAGCAGTGCACTCACCAGTACCCTTGAACTCATTCAGCACTGGCCTGACATGTGGTACCTTGACCCCGTCCACCTCCTTCATCTTGATGACAAACTTGAGCTTGAGTAGACGTCGTGCAGGAGGCAGGTCATTGACAGGTTCCACGCATTTCTTGGAGATCCAGTCCTCCCCAGATTTAATCAGACCCAGTGTGACCTGGGGACACATAATGGGAGAGGACATGAGCTTCACCAGGCCTTGGTAGTTGATAGGGCTGTGTCCAGCAAGTGAGTGAGGACCAATGCCCAAACTGCTTGGATGACTAGCAGCTGGCAGTATGAGGTCATCAACCAAGGGCTCCTGCCCCTGGCACACTTGCACACGCTTAACCGACCTGGTTACTGCACGTGATAGGTGAGTGGTCCTGAAATTAATCAGTGGGACCTGACCAGCCCCTTCCTTAGTCAGGAGAGAGGACGTGATCACTACCCATCCTGGCATAGGAAATTCTGCCCCAGAAGAGCAGGTCCTTGATAGCCCTCCAAGACACAAAAAGCAGTGTCCTGTCCAAGGATAGGAATGAATACCTCACCCAGTACCTTCACGTGTACCCCGCCACTGAAGTCAGACACAAACTGATAGCTGGGTTCAGACATGCTGTACCCTGCTGCAGCCCTGGTCCCAATGATGGAAACCTGAGAATTAGTGTCTACCTCTAAGGCAGTGTCCAGCCCCAGATTGCCATGCCACCTGAGCTTGGCTACCTTGGGCTGCTTCTTGGCCCTTTGTAGAGCCCCAATCAATCCAGCCAAACTTGTCCCCCTGGGCTTGGTTAGTGCCTTGGGCTTGACAGTTGACTCCCCAGCTGTTGACCTTGCAGCCTGTTCAACAAGTACCTCTGCAACCTGGCCAGGGCTGACAGATTCCCCTGCAACAGATGTGGTCGTTGCGTCAGTGATGTCACCTGGGACCTGAAAATCCTGCAGATCCTGTGAGCCTTGTGCCTGACTGCCCTCATTCATCAGGTTAGGCTTGACATATGACCAACTCAGCCGGTGCACATGCTTTGGTTCGTCCTCCATGCTGACCAAGCATGCGTGGCTAGCTTCATCAACCTGGGTAACCACCCCAGGACTCCAGCTACCACGTTTGCCATAAAGGCTAGGTTCCTTCCAAGCTAGGACCTTCTGACCCACTTGTGGCTCCAGCATCTTCCAACCCCGGTCCTTCTCCCTCAGCTTGGCAAAGGTGACATGTGCAGCATGTTTCCAGCCCTCCAGCACATGTGGTGGGCACAGGCCATGATATAGACCCATTGGGCTGACAGCAACTCCATCATAGTAGAAGTTAACCCTGCTGTTCAGCTGCTGCTCCACGTTCCTCAGCCATGCACTCCTGACAAGTGCAGGTGCAGACAAGGGTACCCAGTCTTCAGAGATGATCAATTTCTTGACCTCCTGGATTGCCCTCTCGATAGCACCCTGCTGCCCATGAGCCTCCCTAGGTGTAACCAGCAACTCAGGAAGGGTAGGATCACCCTTGAGATGCTGAAACTGCATGTCCACCTGGATCCTTGTGGTAGGAAACTTGGCTCTTACATTCTGCAGGGCAGCCAGCAAGTACCTGTTCTTCATAGAAGGTAAATGCTCCAGCACCTTGTATTTCGTGTACCTGTCCACGCACACCAACAGTTGCATGCCCCTGATGTGTTGGATATCACACTGCAGATCACCAATGCTCTGAGGTAGAGCTTTGGCATGTGATTTCCTGGGCTTGTTGGAGGACAACTGGCACTTACACCGTGAGGCAGCTTGCTGACACGCCTTAAGAAGGGGTGCCCTGCCCATACGGAAGGCAAAGTTGTTTGACAGAGAAGTGGCATGCCCAAACATGTTGTGGATTCGGGCACCCAACTCCTGGTACACAGAGGAAGCAGTCCCTGGCACAGTCAGGACTGTGCTGTCAGGTTGTCCAGCATCACCATGCTGACTTCCATCCTGTTCTGACTCAGAGCCTGAGTCACCCTGCTCATGCCCAACACCTGGACCGCCAGCAGGGACCACATGCATACCACCAGAGGCCTTCACACCCCTCTGTGGTTGTACATTGGTTTCTCTCAAAATGAGAGGTCCACCCTCGTGCCCAGCACGAGGATGCATAGGGTCAGACATACTTACAGCTGCATCAGCTGTCAAGGACGTCTTCATAGGAACCTGTACCTCTCCAGGTGACCTGGGGCCACCCTGAACCTGGAGATCACCCTCTTGTTGCCCAGATATAAAATCTGCATTGGAGCACCTGGCCTCCCCCTTGGGTGAATTAAGGTGTGTAGGGGTTGCCTCAGACAGTCACTGCTCCTTGTTGTCTTCTTGCTGACTGCCCTTTGAAGGCTGGCCCTGGGACTTGTTGTTGTTCTTCTTGTTGTTGTTGTTATTCTTGTTGCTGCCCTGGCCCTGGGACTTCTTGAAGCTGGGACACTCCTTCTTGATGTGCCCCCACCCCTTGCACAGGTAGCATTGTATCTTTGACTTGCCCTGGCCACTCCCCCGTTGTCAGACGCGTTGCCCTGCTTGGGCTTACCACCCACCCGCCTGAACACCGACTTGGAGTGTGACCTCCTGTCAGAGTCGGGTGAATGATCGCCCTTGCGCTTGTTATGGTTGCCCCTCGTCCTCCTTGGCTTCTGTCAGCCTCAGACGTCTTGGAGCCCCCTGGGTACGCCCACCTGCCTGGGTAGCCTTCACTGCTGGCACTCCACCCTCAAACAGCTCCTCTGCCTCGAGTGCTTGTTTGATTATGACCTTGTAGGCCTTGAGGGTTGAGTGTGGGGCACACATGACCTTTAAAGAGCCACGTGTAGCCTTATCCAGCCCAGAAACCTTGAACCAGTTGGTCAGGGCTATGTTATCAGCCACGTTAAACCGTGGGCCCTGCCTTCCTCAACCATTTTGCAATAGCTAAGGAAATTCTGGATCAGATCCCCCTTGACCTCCCACCCTTGATACTTGTCTTGCCAATGGATGCCGACCTTCTTTCGCTGGTCTTCAGCAACTCCTTCAGCTCAGCTACATACACTGCCCAGGCCTTGTTGGCCTTCTTACATTCCCTGGTTAGGTCCTTGATCTGATCAGTGCACTTGCCAAACGTGCTGCTGCCTATCCAGATCTGATAGTAGTTGTACCCCGTACAAACTAGGAAACCCTTCCAGCCCTTCACAAACTCTTCAGCCTGCTTAGGCTTAGAGTCAGATGTCACAGGTTGCAGCTGATTTACAATTAAAAACCCTGAGTGGTAAGGTCAAAACCATGAACAGCTTGTGCATTATTATTATTGTGATGAATGTTGGTAATCTCTCCGGTAACCCCCACGTCATCTACGTGAGCGGTCCCACTACCAGCACCACCATTATTCCCACTGGCTGGGGCACCTTTGCTACGGCGCCCGTCTGCCATTCTGCACTACAAGCTATTCAAAAACACCTCAGCACAGCAGCAGAAAAAGTATGTACAAAATTGTCCAACTGCCGCCTGCGCCGGTGTCGCCTCCGCCCCCGCGAATTGCCGTTGAAAAATCGACAAAAATGTCGACGAGTACTGGAAAAGAAAATTGGCCGACCTAGTAGTCAAGGCCCCGGAAATCACAGTACTCGTATGTATACGCAGGATCCTCCATATCCGGCGTGTGTGCCGGACCTGCACCGGTATGATTAAAACCGGTGTGCTTCCCGTCGCGAAAGTTGCGCGCGCCGACGCGCGACGAGGCGCAGAGGATGAGTAAAAATGGATAACAATTCCCACCCTGCGGGAATCCACTCTCGCAGAGATGCGAGAAAAGCCACCAGGTTAATAAGAACCTGGCGTTCGCGACTGCGTACGCCGCGTGTGAGCAGCGACAGCAACGCGAGATCTTGAAATAAATTTGTCGACACCGCCGGCGCGCCCCCCGTGCGTAGCGATGCCCAGTTTTGTAAGTTTCTCTGGTAACCGGTGAGTGAAGAGATGGCGTTGTCCAGCTCCTCAATGGCAGTGGTGACCTCGTTCACCGACCGCAAACCTCCCCGCACCTGGACCGTAAATGTCGATAAAATGTTGCGAATGGTGTCCAATGGCGTGCGGATAGCCGGCACCAGCTGCGGCAAATCGGGGTCCTCGGGGTTATCCCCGAGCAATGGATGAGCTGCGCGCTGCCGACGATGAAGTTCGTCGAGCGAGATCGTGACTTCGTCGAGCAATTGCTGCCACGACGGCGCAGTCGGTCTTGGCAAAGGACCAGCCGGCGGAGCGGCTATTTCCTCATCGCCGGGAATCCGGAATTCTTCAGAATTTGGCATCTTTTTAACGAGGCTATTGTAATACGAGTTGTAAGAGTGAGGATGCCACGAATTCCGCCATGGTTCTTGCAGGAAGTTGCCTTTATTAATAACAGGAAACACAGACGTAAGTCACGTCACTTCCAAGACTGCACGCAGCACAGACGACAGGGTCGCAGTGCCAAGAGAACGTGCACGCAAGAACTAGCGTCCCGGTGCGACCAAGTCACACATATAGGTTGTTAGGGACGCGTCCAAGTATTCAGCTGCTCTGTCACAGCTGAACTGTCAATCAATTGATTACACCGACTCTGGCACGCCTTTGGCGCGCAGATCTATCAATTGTCCATACGGCTAGTCCTGTGGACCTATCCGTACACTACTCAGCATCAATTGTCTCATAGGTCCTGGCGCGCTACAGCACGCCTACCTATCAATTGACCATCAAGTCCTGTACAAGTCCTGTCAACGTCCTGCGGACTATCAAAGTGACACTTGTACATCCTGTGTCCGTACGCGCCCACAGTGGCGCGCCGGGTACTGTCGGCACAGCCTAGGAAACGTCATAACTTTTACGTTCCTTAACCAAATGAGGCGTTCAAGGTGCCGCTGGAAAGAGCGTAACAATCTCTATCCATCTAACGTAAATCCTTTACGTTAACTGTTAACGTGCCGTTATCAGGGAAATTTTGCGTCTCGCGGCTAGAAACGGGTTAGAATGTTGCTCAGAATGATGATGCATGATTTTTTAATGTCAGGCATGGCCAGATTTTTAGGATTGGGAAAATACAGGTAGGAAAATACTGCCTTCTTGGTCGCCAGTGCCAGACGAGTCATCGCCTATCATATGTCGATTTTCTCCTCATGGCCGGGCAGTCTGCGCCAGCCCAAGCATCCAGGTTTGCTACGGGATGTCCGCTGCAGCATTTGCTGGGAATGCGGACACGTTTATAGGTCATCTTTGAACGGAACATCAACCTGGTAATAATCAAGGATGCATGCATGTTGCGGCTATGGCTGTCTATGCCCATAGAGCAACGGTATGTGTGAGATATGGTGGTCCCGGCCAGCGGAATCCGGGCAGGACATGAACGAGCTATGTACGACAACGTATTTGCGTGTTGTTTGCAGCGGAATACGCCTCCCATGCATTATATATTAAAAATATAATTACTTACAGCAGAGTGAAATCACTCAAACCAAAGGAAACGCCCAGCTATAAACCTATATACAGAGCCATGTCAAAGCTCTATACTACGATAAGACCAATGGAAACGCCTAACGGGAGGAACCTAATAGCCCTGCTGCACCGCAAAATCAGCCCGCGTACGGCGGAGCATGATGTCAGCCATGGCCCGAGTCAGCGCCACCGACAAGCGCTGACGCCAATATGACGTCCAGGTCCGCGCCGACCATGGGGCCCGCTGGCCCTCCAGGTCCAGCCGGTCCTCCCGGAGCCGGCAACACTCCTTGAAGAAGGCGGAGGTCAGGGGCCCCATGGCCCCAAACTCCTCCAGGACAAAGGGCACCACACGATGGTGCCCCACGTCGCCGTAGGCCAGGAGCTTGGCCCGCTCCGCCCGGTCCGCCGTGTAACCTGCCGTGAGGGAGGCCCCAGCCACGTGGCTAAGAGCCAAGGGCCGCGCCACCGAAACGTCAATAAGCAGATGCCGGCCACCCCCCTCAAAGTCCAGCACCACGATGTCAGGCCGGTGGTTGGGGGAATAGAAGGCAGCGCCATCCGCATCCTCGGACCGGATGTTCGCGTGGGGGAAAACCGACCGAATCATGGCGAGCACCACCGTCAGGAGGACAGTGTGCAAATACAAATACCAATTCTGATTCTGTTGGCCCCCCATGCAGGCAAGGTAGTGAGTCCCCGTGGGATCCAGCGGCTGCCCACAGCTACCACAAGGCCGCCCGGCCGGAACAAGAGGCTGCGGGGCAAATAGCTGGTGCCGGAGCGCCACCGAGTAGTGGCTGGGAGCCAAGGCGAATGGGGGGGCCATGGGAAGAGCACGAAGGTACGCCGAGCCCACACTCCGCAAGGAAAGCGAGAACAGCCACGCACGTCCCTGGGCGTTGAGGTCCGCGAAAAGAGCAATCCAATCAGCCGTGTGCAGAATACCCGCGTAGGTTTTCTGGTGTTTATCGATGACGCGAGCAGGGAATGCGGCGGGAGATTGAACGGAGGCGACCGAGGGAGTGCCGCGAGGGAGGTGGCGCTGTACCGCCTGAGCGGCACGGACGGGAGAACAGGCCTGCTGGATCTCAGCATAGGCCTCCTGGATGGCGGTGACGAAGGGCAAAGGGCTGCTGGGGTCCAGGAGGTCAGGCGCTGCCGTTGCCAAAAGGGGCAGGAGCCGGCAGCTTTCCGCCCACGACTGAGCGACGGAGCCCAAAAATGCTGCTGGGGCCAGCCGGGCGGCATATGCATTATATATGACGATTTTATCCATGCATACTTCAGCAAGCTTCCATGCCTGTTGTAGAGAGTAGTATTAGCCCTGAAAGTGCCCAGTTTATGGCATTTCTATGGAGTATGGCATTCCGTTAGTGCAGGTAGGCAACGTGTTTGTATTCCAGCACTTTTGGCAGCCTTTTATAGCTTGCTATAATGGATTATCGTGTTGTATGTCATAGATAGCTGTTTTCACGCGCGTAACCTACACACATATATGAGCACGTTATATAGGGGTAAAGGGTTATCCGGGTGGTCTGACCCAAGGAACCCCCCATTGGACTATCCAACTAAATTGTCCAATGTTGGTATTGAGGTTCCCTACCCTCCCTGGGAAAAAAGGGGGGGGTAAACTTTTCCTTGGGGAAAAAAGATCGTCTTTTGGCCAACTTTGACTAGAGCTATCATCCAAATGCTTTGATAAAGCCATGATATTATTGCATATTCTGAAAGCCCTTGAAGTGTAGATACTCCTAGCATCTTGGTTGGGGGTATTCGGAGTTGTGGCCTGTGAGTTATGATTTTTCTCATTTTCAGGGGTATGAAAGTGCCAAAAATGGGTCAGCGGACTATGGGTTAAAGGCGGAAATGGTTGATGTATACTGAAAGAGTCAGTACACGGAAACTCGTCCCATGCGTTGATAAGTCTGTTCAGAGGTCCAACCTCCGATTACCAATGTAACAGAATAAAATGGTGGCCTCTGCTCCACTAAATGCACAGATCATTTACCTCCCGTCATTAAAGACAGAACGGACTTATCAAATCCCAAGAGACAGGGGAAACCCCTTGTAATCACCATGCAGGAGTCAACTGAGTGTGGTCGGTTCTCTTCTGTAGGGCTCTCCTAACAGAATGTACTGCGGCGATAGAAAGCTATGGCCCCCTTTGGTCGGGAGTCTCTCTGATTGTTCGTACAGACACAAGACTTCCTGTCTACTGGATATGGCTGTCCAATAACAGGGCCTGAAGTAAGGATGTTTGGTTATAGCAATAACTTCACATTATTAATTGGGGGTATCCGCCTGATGGCTATGGTGACAAACAGGCAAAGCTTATGTCCCGGCCGACACAGAGGAGTCCAACGCAATCCTACAGGTCTCGGCCAATCAGAACTCAGATGAACCGGTAAGGTTCTCTCTCTCCATATGCTTTACACCCCTAACTTTTTTCCGGGTAAATGGGTATTTTTTTTATTAACTAGGGTGCTCAGCGGCCAGTCACCTGGCGGTTTCACTAACCCTGCTGACCTGTATAGAGCGCATTCTTCACTGGGCAGCGAATTTCCTTTTGCAGTCTGTGTTGCGGCTTTGCGTCTGGTATGGTACGCTTTCACGAACAAGCCCAAGCCAGACCACATTTTCTTGAGCCCAAGCTAACGCATCAGACCAGCCAACTTAAGTGATTCTGCTGCTGTCGACTATACGACACAGCGTCAATCTGCCCGACTAGCTGAAACGGCACCGAGCTCTACACGACAACAAAAATCAGCCTACACAGCGTGGTAGTGGCAACGACACCTTCCAGTCGGGACAATGACTCCTATTTGCAACAGCTACATCTTCCAGTTTTAGTGGTGACGACATCTTCATGTTTCGGCATCAATCTCTCGTCCTGGCGACGACGTTTCTGTCCAGGGTAGGCACGGGCACTTGTATCATCTATAGATGGTGTACTCTATTGCATCTATGGGTTGGCTTGCCTCTGTAGATGTGATAGTGTACTACACTCTATAGATAGTATGACGTGCACCCCTTTAGTGGCATAGACAACTTGCACTTGTATTATCTATAGATGGTCTATTGCATCTATGGCTTGGCTTGCCTCTGTAGATGTGATAATACTGTACTGGCCACTCTATAGATAGTATGACGTGCACCTCAGACTTCTTTCAGTTGCATAGACATCTTGCAGCTGCAGGCAGTTTAGTTCCTGCGGTGCATCTTTTGAGTGCATCCTTCGATCTGCAGCGCCTCCTTGGGTGCATCCCTGCCATGTTCTCTGGTCTTGCACACACATAGGTGCCTTGATTGCGTGAACTAGCTATTTTGTTCACTGCTGAGAACATTGTAATGGGCAGTGTCAAGTCTTTCCTCTTCTTCTTTTTTTTTGTAGAAAGGATGCTTGTTCACTGGATCCCATAAGGAGTATGGTCATTAATATATACATAAAGGCACCCACGTAAAAATAAACAAAGCAAACGCTATCAAGAGATCAGTGAAAAATAGTGCGGCGTATAATACGATTCGTACGCGTATTATACGTAATACGTAGCTTTACCGTACTAATATCATATGTGGTTTTCGTACGGTGCAATCGTACGACCGCGTACAATACGGGTATAATTGGCACGTACGAGATAATTTCGCGCATTTGGGGGGGGCTGGGAGGCTGCGGCTCGGTCTTTTTGCTTACTTCTAGTATCTATGCGTATAATTGCAAGGTTACCGTGCAATGTGGTTGCTCGGAATGCTGCCAAGCTGGCCGGAAAACACAGCTCTAGACGAGGGCAATACAGGCTGTACCTATAATTTCTGGCGGAGCCAATTTTCGGAAGAACCGTTATTAGGTTCGCCAGAATTGGCGAAGCTTATAACTATGTAGGCCGTACACGTGAGAAGAACATATGAATAGCAGGGAATAGGGGATAAAATCCGTCAATCCATCCATCCATCCATCCATCCATCCATCCATCCATCCATCCATCCATTTGCTGAGCTTCGCTCATTTTATATATGACGCGTGGACGGGCTCAAAGGGGACCGACCTGCCGTAGGTAGCGTAAGACTAGCGCTTGTCACGAGGGTACTGCACCGGCTGGCCCTTTTTGTGCCTAGGCTGAGTGTGGTTCCGGAGTGCAGGCCTAGGTAGCTTCTAACGTACGTCACTAGACCTTGTTACCTGCGCCAGCCGCCAGGCGTGGCGCAACTGTGATTGGCAGTCAGTACACCTTGTACCTGCGCCAGCCGGCAGGCCTGCGTGGCGCAATGTGAATGATAGTCAGTACTTAGAGTGCATGGTGTAGGGGACGTAGGGAGGCCTCTTTTCAGCTTTTGCTCAGATTTTGCTGGCAAGGTCGGCTGGCCGCTATGGCGGCTGCGCTGAATGTAAGACGATGCTATCGGCCTCTCCGGGCGTGGAGAGGCCTGGAATAAAGGTCTTTATGTTCGCCACCCACCGTTACAGGCCACGGTAATGGTTGTTGGGTGGGGGGCTCTACGTTTTGAGTAAAATGGTGTGATTTCCGGCGCTGGGCCCACTGACGATTCCCCTCTACCCCTGGGTGCGGCAAGCGGCTTCCTGACACTGGGGAAGCTGCGATTTTAGTCGGACAACGTCAGGGAAGGAGCCATACAGGCCAGGGCCAGCGGCTACGGTGGAAAGAATCACAGGTGGAGGTGAATCTGCCTTAAACGTGGAGATGGCTAGCGCGGGGTGCCAGGGTAGCCCATAACTGCCAGGAGCCTGACAGCGGACCCGATCTTTCGGCCTGTGGCCAGACGGGAGTTTCGGGGAGGATGCGGGGCTGGAGCGAATCTTGGTGGGAGGAGCGCGCTCTTCATCATTGCCCAGTTTTTCAGCAAAGAATGTTCGCCTGGCGGGGCTGAAATTCTTGCTGTTTTATCGCCTTGTTTTTATCCTGTATGATGCATTATAGGAAAAGCGATAAAGAGTTCGGTTCAGCCAGGGGGGCATATCTATGCCATAAAAAATTTCCTACAACAACACAAGCCCTGGTCAGGGCCTTGGCTAAGCAGTTTCCAAGCCAAGGCCTTGGTAGGGTAGAGGGCCTACCGCCACAAAGGTTTCAATGCCGGGAAATCCCAGCCTCGGGGGTGGGGCTGGTGATGGGTCCTGGGCTTGTGAGAGACGGTCCGGGGGCGTAAGGCCTAATGAGCAGCCGCTGGAAACCGCCCCCCTAACGGGGGGAACGACATGGGTGCCGCCCTGCGTCCGCCGGGAAACCGTAGCGGCCACACGGGGGCGGCAGTACAGCCGTGGCAGCGTGCAGGAGGGGGGCCATGGGCGGAAAGAAAATCGGCACCAAGGTTGGCGACAGCCTTGGTGGCCAGGAAGGAGGTGTGGGGGCAACACCTTGTGTTCGAGTATGCTGGGCCCCCAGCATGGTGCTACAATAACCAACTTGATAATGATGTGCACTGAGTTTGAAGGTGTGGTATAGGCTGTCCGTATAAAGCCTAGCACACAAAAATGTAAAATAAATGTTTCTCTTGGTGGGAAGGAACTCCAATGGACCAAAAACAAGAAATGTATTTGCTGAGCTTCGCTCATTTTATATATGACGCGTGGACGGGCTCAAAGGGGACCGACCTGCCGTAGGTAGCGTAAGACTAGCGCTTGTCACGAGGGTACTGCACCGGCCGGCCCTTTTTGTGCCTAGGCTGAGTGTGGTTCCGGAGTGCAGGCCTAGGTAGCTTCTAACGTACGTCACTAGACCTTGTTACCTGCGCCAGCCGCCAGGCGTGGCGCAACTGTGATTGGCAGTCAGTACACCTTGTACCTGCGCCAGCCGGCAGGCCTGCGTGGCGCAATGTGAATGATAGTCAGTACTTAGAGTGGTGTAGGGGACGTAGGGAGGCCTCTTTTCAGCTCCCACCCACCCACCCACGCTGCTAAGAGGGGCAACACCTTGTGTTCGAGTATGCTGGGCCCCCAGCATGGTGCTACAATAACCAACTTGATAATGATGTGCACTGAGTTTGAAGGTGTGGTATAGGCTGTCCGTATAAAGCCTAGCACACAAAAATGTAAAATAAATGTTTCTCTTGGTGGGAAGGAACTCCAATGGACCAAAAACAAGAAATGTATCCATCCATCCATCCATCCATCCATCCATCCATCCATCCATCCATCCATCCATCCATCCATCCATCCATCCATCCATCCATCCATCCATCCATCCATCCATCCATCCATCCATCCATCCATCCATCCATCCATCCATCCATCCATCCATCCATCCATCCATCCATCCATCCATCCATCCATCCATCCATCCATCCATCCATCCATCCATCCATCCATCCGTCCGTCCGTCCGTCCGTCCGTCCGTCCGTCCGTCCGTCCGTCCGTCCGTCCGTCCGTCCGTCCGTCCGTCCGTCCGTCCGTCCGTCCATCCATCCATCCATCCATCCATCCATCCATCCATCCATCCATCCATCCATCCATCCATCCATCCATCCATCCATCCATCCATCCATCCATCCATCCATCCATCCATCCATCCATCCATCCATCCATCCATCCATCCATCCATCCATCCATCCATCCATCCATCCATCCACCCATCCACCCATCCATCCACCGAATTTGTCACGAATTCGCAAGCATCAGGGTGAGGTTCTTCCGAAAATTGGCTCCGCCGTAGAGTTTCAACGGGCAAGTTGCAAACACGCACGTTACTTGATACCTAGTTAATTACAGGCCTGTGTACCCCGGTTGGTGCTATAAGCAATTCAGAACGTCTTTAGCAGCCATGATGGGAGACGAAATTCACTTAGCAATACTCCTACGCTTCGTAAAAGTATACTTTACAAGATACGCAAAGTATACTAATACGAAAGTATACTTCTACGAGCTGTATGCGTCAGCGCAGGCTTACGACTTGGATACTTTAACGTAGCTTTGGCGTACACATTTACTTTACGTAGGTGTGGTCGTAGCAATGTCGTATCTTGCCTACTAAGATCTTTTGGTAATGTTGTACGTGCCGTTTTAAATTACGACACGGATATGGCAACGGATCTGCCAACGATCCGTCAAGTATAAGTTAAAGATCCTTTTGTATTGTGATACGCTACGTTTTAAGTTACGACACAGATACGGGAACGGATCTATCATGGATTTGTTCAGTCCGCGTTGAGGATCCCGATATAAAGTGATACAATACGTTTTTAATTACGGCGCGCATACGGCAACGGATTTGTCAAAGATCCGTCAAGTGTACAGTTAACGGATCACAGCCGGAGGCAAGTTGACTACTGGGGTATCTTTGGAATCTCATGGGTTTTATTATCATTTAAGGTTTGACCTTCATAACTATGCACAACGCACATTTCCTTTATGGTTCTCATTGCAATTAAAAGTTGTCATATTTTATATTACATGAATTCATAATTGCAATTACAAAATTTATTCCATTCAGTTATATTGCATGACAACAAGGACATCCTTAAGGTTTATGGCTGGCAGGACTGATATATTGCATGACGACACACTTTTTTTGGCTTGAGACAGAAAGCTGTATATAAATTTCGTACATGAGATGTTTGTCATGTTCATTTTGATTTTAACGCACAGCCCCCCATTCAGCATGTCGAATGGCATGCGCATGTGCTGGCCGGCAGCCATGCACTGCCATGTCGCCGGATCAGACTGGCGTACAAACCACACAATCTTCTTGTTCACGCATGCTAACCACAACCATCGATAAGCCGACGTTGTGCAGGAATTTTTTTTCATATGCCTTGGCTTAATAGTGGACGCTGCATCCCTGATTCGGCCGTGAAGCTTGTTGTCAGCTACACGTTAGCAGCTGAGTGCCGGGCCGCCCTATGTGGAATAACTTTCACATTGTCCATCGGCATCAAAAGTTGAAAATTCCCTCCGATCGACCATGCCATAACAGGAAAATGCCATCATCTGTTGAAGTCCAGGCTTATATTTGCCACGATGTGGTGTGTGCCAGTTGTGCCACCTGTAATTTACATTACTAGGCTTGGTGTTACTAGGGATTCCATTCATGGTGTTCCACTTAGTAGCCATGCCAGCATGCCTTGCAGTTTTCACTATAGATATAGCCTGCAGGCCATATCAAACCCAACTCCCAAGTTGTCCAGTAATGCATGTGGTACCAATGAGCCTTACCTTGTACAGTAAAATAAGTTATGATATTGGTTGATGCTGTGCGCCCGTGCTTTTGATGTGTTTCATAATCCATGTGCCGTTCAGGCACGCACGTGTGAAACATCCAAGTATGCCTGTCATCTTCCCCCCCCCGTATCGCGTCATTCAATATCTCTGAGCCCAGATTGTTGTGGCACTGCGATAATGCATTATACATAAAGCGTTGAAGAAAATGTGGGGCAGGTATTTGTGCAATTAACGTGCCATTCCAACATTCCGGACGGTACATTCCGGTGATGTCGGGCAGTTGGGGGGTTCGCTTGGTCCCTTGGTTGCTGCCTCGCTTCAGTCGCTGGGCTGCCACTGCGGGGGTGTAAGGACAGGTGCTCAAATGGAGAGACACTAGACGTGCATGCATGTTTGATGGATGGGTGGGTGGGTGGGTGGGTGGGTGGGTGGGTGGGTGGGTGGGATGGGTGGGTGGGTGCATGGGTGGGTGGGTGGGTGGGTGGGTGGGTGGGTGGGTGGGTGGGTGGGTGGGTGGGTGGGTGGGTGGGTGGGTGGGTGGGTGGGTGGGTGGGTGGGTGGGTGGGTTGTACGGGTGGCCGGTGGGTGGGTAGGTGGGTGGGTGGGTGGGTGGGTGGGTGGGTGGGTGGGTGGGTGGGTGGGTGGGTGGGTGGGTGGGTGGGTGGGTGGGTGGGTGGGTGGGTGGGTGGGTGGGTGGGTGGGTGGGTGGGAGTTGAGTGAGAGGTTCACAACGAGGAACGCCATGGCTATTGCAGGAAAGTTGCCTTTATTGAATACAGTAAAGAGAACACAGACGTAAGTCACGTCAATTCCAAGACTGCACACAGCACAGACGACCAGGTCGCAGTGCTAGGGTGTCGTGCACGCAAGAGCTAGCGTCCTAGAGCTAACAAGTCACACATATAGCTTGCTAGGTATGCGTCCAAGTATTCAGCAGTACTGTCACTGCTGAACTGTCAAACAATTGATTACGTAGACTCTGGCACGCCTTTGGCGCGCAGATCTATCAATTGTCCATACAGTTACAGTGTTGAGTGTAGTCCTGTGGACCTATCTGTACTATACTCAGCATCAATTGTCTCATAGGTCCTGGCGCACTACAGCACGCTTACCTATCAACTGACCATCAAGTCCTGTACAAGTCCTGTCAACGTCCTGCGGACTATCAAAGTGACACTTGTACATCCTGTGTCCGTACGCGCCCACATTGGCACGCCGGGCACTGTCAGCACAGCCTAGGAAACGTCATAAATTTTACGTCCCGTAACCAAATGAGGTGTTCAAAGTGCCGTTGGAAAGAGCGTAACAATCTCTATCCATCTTACGTAAAATCCTTTACGTTAACTGTGCATGGGTGGGTGGGTGGGTGGGTGGGTGGGTGGGTGGGTGGGTGGGTGGGTGGGTGGGTGGGTGGGTGGGTGGGTGGGTGGGTGGGTGGGTGGGTGGGTGGGTGGGTGGGTGGGTGGGTGGGTGGGTGGGTGGGTGGGTGGATGGGTGGGTGGGTGGGTGGGTGGGTGGGTGGGTGGGTGGGTGGAGGGGAGAGAGAGAGAGAGAGAGAGAGAGAGAGAGAGAGAGAGAGAGAGAGAGAGAGAGAGAGAGAGAGAGAGAGAGAGAGAGAGAGAGAGAGAGAGAGAGAGAGAGAGAGAGAGAGAGACATGTGTGTGTGTGTCTGGCTGTCTGGGTGGGTGGGTGTGCGTGCTTGGGTGTGTGGGACAGTGTGGATGTGGGTGTGCGTGCTTGCGTGGGTGCGTGAGGGAGGGAGTGGCTGGGTGAGCGAGTCAAGCATGCACGTGTCAAACAGCCAGGTATAATTGTCATCCTTAATTTCCCCCCATCATGCCAAATCATTGGCATCGATTGTTGTGGCACTGCCATCATGCACTATAGCGCTGAAGAAAACGACGATGGGCAAATATTTGTGAAAGCGGCACAACATAGCCCATGGCGGTGGCTGCTATCAAGAAGCAGCTCTTGCCTCCATGCACAGTCAAACACCTGCATCTTCTTCAATGCAGATTATTGACATCTCTTTTGTATATTATATACAGATTATTTGCATTTGTAATATTATTTGTATACCAATGCAGTTTGCAACATGTAACCAGTGTTGCTAGTAATCTGGTAATGTCAGCCGTGTCGATATCAAAGTGCTGCGATGCAAGTCATACGTCAGAACTAAAGCGGCAACACTGGCTATACGTCGGACACAAAGAGTCACACACACGCACACATACACACACACACACGCACACCATGACACACATACACACGTAACACACACACCGTGCTTCGTGCATCGCGACCCAGGGCCTGACAACCTGCGGCCGAGACCAATGCCGAACACACCCATGCTCAGAGCACATTGCTTTACTATGCCAGGCACACCGCGTTTGCCATGGAACACATGGGTAGACGCTTCGTAAACGTGACAACGAATGACCCGCTGAGATCCCCGCACTTGCGCACAGGAAAGGCGGCACACTTACGTTTCATAGATTAGCCGGGGCGAGATAGTAGCTCGTTTGCCTAGCCGTCATTAACCCTTAAACCGTACTCGGTCCGTTTTGAAGGACTGAGTTTTTCTCAGTCCTATTAAACGGACCGAGTTTGTGGCAGAACTAGCTATAATTCTAGCAAACTTTTGAATATTCTGTTTGGACCAAATTCGAGATCTAGATTTGTACTTTCACGTACACCCCTGGTTTACTACCGACTTTTGGACACCTGGACAGGGACCTACAGTCAAGGAAATTAGGGGGGGTACCATGGCCAAACGAGGACGACGTGAATAAAAATTATTCACGCCTGCGGCTATGGTGCCACAAACAACTGACTCAGCCTGGGGCGAGAGCATGGCTTGACGTATTCGAATGAAACTTTGTAGTAGGCATCATCCCTAGGTCTTGTGAATGCAATATGCGTAGCCGTGCAACATTTACAAATGCCTAGATATGTCTCGAGGTTATGTGGCAGCGGCGCAGCAAATCGCGTGAGCAGCCAGGCGATGACAGTGCAAGCTGTACTTGTTGATCGGCAGGAAATGTTCGGACTTTTGCGCATGGATGAGTTAGTCACGTCGTTCCTAGCACAGTTGATCATCAATGGCGGCCAGGACATGCTTGCGGCTACGTTCATGGGGTGAGCGTGCTAGCTCCCGCAACAAGGTAATCTGCGGTTTCGACCAGGTACGTTTTAGCCTTTTATCATGTCTCAGTGACGGCGCGCATGTGTCATATATTGTTTCGATACCAGTCTCGGGGCTATAATCGAGGCTTTATTACTGTCTTTTTGTTGTTTTATTGCTTCTGTGCATAGGCTTGTGATGGCTGGGTAGTAATGTTACCTCGGCCAGACTTTGGACGAGTTTTGACTGCTTTTAGCGTATGCTACGACATGAATGCTGGTATAACGACAGATATCGTTTGTAATAATGTTTATTGTGATGATACGATGCTTTCCGTTGCTTAAAAGAATAGCTGTCTCACTTAATTAAAACTTATCGAGGCGTTAGACGCTGTAGGCGTAGATCATGCTGCATACATGCAATTGTGAGTTTATGTCATGCCAAAGTATCATTGAATAAGTAAGCCAGTGCTGATATTTACCTTGAAATCTTACCAAATAAAATGCCAAAACTGTCACCTTGCATGCTGTGCATGGGCATCAATGTAATGCCCAGGATCACAGGAACATGGCCAGTAAATAAAACCCAATGGACACCCTGCCAAAACTGTCACCTTGCATGCTGTGCTGATGGGCATCAATGTAATGCCCAGGATCACAGGAACATGGCCAGTAAATAAAACCCAATGGACACCCTGCCAAAAGTGTCACCTTTCATGCTGTGCATGGGCATCAATGTAATGCCCAGGATCACAGGAACATGGCCAATAAATAAAACCCTATGGACACCCTGCCAAACTGTCACATTTCATGGTGTGCATGGGCATCCATGTAATGCCCAGGATCACAGGAACATAGCCAATAAATAAAACGCAATGGACAACCTGCCACGAGGCCCGGCCCCACCATGATCTGTGACGTCGACAGGATGCGAAGGCCCCACTTCTTCTATAGCAGTTCATGGCCACGACCTGGTTCCGAGTCGGGGCACGGCCCTGCTTCCAAATCGGATTCCGGCCTAGCATCTTCCACGGATGCAGGTGTGGCCACATCGAAGAGCTGCCTGGCCGCTGATGCTTCTCCATGAGGATTGCTGGGTCGATTCCGCTTGTACGGGTTTGGATGGCTGTCATTGTGGGTCGCGTTTCTAATAAACCTACCAGATCCAGACCTCTTCCCGGGGCGACTTGTAATTTGAGTTCCTGCGGGACTGCTTCCCCATATGTTAAAATTGCGTCCTGCCGGCATGAGGTTTATTTCCGTGCATCCCTGCCAATGGCACACTGGTAATTGAGAACGGCCAGCTATCACGCGAGGCCAGCTGCCATCGTTGCTCACAGCGCGCTGTCAAGGTCCTTACGTTCTTGGACGCCACACAACTGCGAAAAGCCTGCGTCATTTTCACTTGCTTGAGCACGTTGCTACGTCATGGAAGCATTACTTTTTTTGCAGTGATTATCATGGTGATTATTGCCAGTTTGCCACCAGGCCTTCCGCGTACAGTTGCGACCTTGTGTACACAGCTATCAGGTCTACTTGGTAGTGAACTGCGAGCTGTCAGGTCGTGCAGCTCATTACCACGGGGCACAAAACACTTCACATACTTCTTAAACTCTTGTAAGCGTTATGGATACTTTTACCAAATTCTTGCCATGTCAAGTACAATAAGCGCCGGACCGCTTCACGTCCTTTTTAAACTCTTGAAAACTTAACCCATAGTCTGCTACCCCCCCGGCCTGTCGGGGGGGTTGACTAACGGTCGAATTTTGCGCCGCGCCGCAAGCGCCACGCCACTTGTGACGGAGGACAGTTGTCCGGTGGGCCCGGGAACACTTAGGGACGAAGGTGATGCATAGGTTTGGGGGTAATATTCGCCATAGCCTGGTAATTACAAACGTGCATTGAGAATGTATCACGTGACTTTGGCGGGAAATTTTCGCTCGTGCGCGCGCGTAATGAGATTTGGCTGCCAACGTGCCGCTCAGTCACAAAATTTTTGCGTCTCGCGGCTTGAAACGGTTCAGAATGTTGCTCAAAATGACGATGCATGATTTTCGTAGGTCAGGCACGGCCAGATTTATAGGGTTGGGAAAATACAGGTAGGAAAATAGAACTTTCCTGGTCGTCAGTTCCAGATCATTCATAGCTTATCATAGGTCGATTTTCTCCCTATGACCGGGCAATCTGCGCCAGCCCGGGCATCCAGTTTGGGTAAGGGACGTCAGCTGCAGCGTTTGCTGAGAATGCGGACTAGTTTAGAGGCAATCTTTGCACGGAACATCAACCTGGTAGTCATGGCGGATCATGCAGTATGCGGCTATGGCGGCCTTTGCCTGAAGAGCATCAGTAAGTGTGAGATATGAGGGTCCCGGCCAGCGGAATCCGGGTAGGGCATGAACGAGCCAGGTACGACAGCGTATTTGCGTGTTGTTTGCAGCGGAATACGTATCCCATGCATTATAAATGACGATTTTATGCATGCATATTCTAGCAAGCTTCCATGCCTGTTGTAAAGAGTGGTATTAGCCCTGAAAGTGCCCAGTTTATGGCATTTCTTTGGAGTACATCACTCCGTCAGTGCAGGTAGGCAACGTGTTTGTATTCCAGCACTTTTGGCAGCCTTTGATGGCTGGTTATAATGCATTACTGTGTTACATGTCATAGATAGCTGTTTACACGAGCGTAACCCACACACATGTTTGAGCACGCTGTATAGGGGTAATGGGTTATCCGGGTGGTCTGACCCAAGGAAACCACCATTGGACTATCCAGCTAAGTTGTCCAATGTTGGTATTGAGATTCCTTACCCTTCCTGGGAAGTTAGGGGGGGGCCCGGGGTAGACTTTTCCTTGGGAAAAAAGATCGTCTTTTGGCCAACTTTGAGTACAGCTATCATCCAAATGCTTTGATAAAGCCGTGGTATTATTGCATATTCTGAATGTAGATACTCCTAGCATCTTGGTTGGGGGTATTTGGAGTTGTGGCCTGTGAGTTATGATTTTTTTCATTTTCAGGGGTATGAAAGTGCCAAAAATGGGTCAGCGGACTATGGGTTAACTCCTAATCTGGAAGTCACAATTGGCTTGTTTGAATCACACGCATAAACAAAGTAGTCGACACATGTCTACGGAAGCGGCATTTTGAACGTGAGATTGGATTGATTTGCCGTTTGGTTAGTAAGTTTCCCAGACTGCCATTGCTAGCAAATTTACCATGGCTAGCAGGTGCTAAGGTGCATTTTTTTGCTTAGGCAAGAACGGGACCATTTTTCTTTAGTCTAGCGCAAAAGGCTAAGCATGGGCGGGTCGACATGGCGTCGCATGGGCCGTGAGGCCGGACTTGAACGGACGATAGTGTTGTACTAGTTCAGGCTGAAAATGATTCCAACGTTTTCCTTTTCTGATGCCACCATTTTTCCTTCCCGATTCCTTGGATGAAATCTGGCCGAATCAGACAGAATAGTTTCTGCGGTGCCAAAAGGGCGGTTACGGAAATGTGTGGCTGGAGTTTGTGCGAAGGGTAACTACTTTGACTGGTGCGCACATGAAACTAGACGGCATTGCTAGATGCCCCGGGGCTACACTCCAACTTGAAAGCCGGACGTCTTGGGGGCCAACCCTTGGTTTTCGGTAATGCAATGGGGCGCCAGGAAAAAAGGGGGGCCCATGGGGAGAGCTCGGAGGTACTAAGCCGAGCCCACACTCCGCAATAAGAGTGAGAACAGCCACGCGCGACCCAATGGGCGTTGAGGTCATCAAAAAGAGCCATCCAATACGCCGTGTGCAGAATACCCGCGTAGGTTTTCTGGTGTTTATCGATGATGCGGGCAGGGAATGCAGCGGGGGAGAGGACGGTGGCGACAGAGGGATCGAGGGCCCCGAGGATCTAAGGCGGCGTTGGGCGGCCTGAGCGGTGCGGACGGTAGTGCAGGCCTGCTGGATCTCAGCATAAGCATCCTGGATGGCGGTGATGAAAGGGTAGGGGCTCCCTGGGTCCAAGAGGTCAGGCGCCGCCGTAGCCAAAAGGGGAAGGAGCCGACAGATTTCTGCCCACGACTGAGCGACAGAGCCCAAAAACGCCGCCGGGGCCAGCCGGGCCACGCGGGTCAGACCGCAGCCGCCCATCCGGCCGGGCAGCCTGGGAAGCGATGCGGAGAGAATGCGCCGGGAGATCAGGGCCGGGAACTGCAGCTGCGCCAAGGCCGACTGGATACGTTCGTCGGGGCCCTCGGCAGCGAGCCGGACCTGGGCGGGGAGGGCGCCCCGGAGCCAATAATCGACGCGAGGGTGCGCGAAAAAACCAGAGGAGCAGCCCCTTGGGCTGCTAATCATGCAGGCGAGCAATCAATGGCAAGACCTCGGCGGTGCGCTCCTCAATGGCGGCCCGGAGGGCGTCGATGACGAAATCGGGGTCGCCGACCGGAACGCCAAGGACGTCCAATTAACCACGGAGACGTGCGTTCCGGCCCAGGAGCTGCGGCGGAAAGCCCGAGCAATCGCCCAGGGGCGAGTACACCGCGCATTTGGCCAGGGTCAACTCGAGGTTGATGGCAGCCACGGCCGTCTGCAGGGCCAGAAGGGCCGCGTTGGTGTCCGGCACGGTGCCCATGAGGTATAGATGTCGGCCAGGTATGCCAGTATGGCAATCCCGCCGGGTGAGCGGCGTGGACCTCGCGGAGGCAAACCTGGAGGGGGGCGGCAAAGTACAAGGGCCCCAGGGGGTCGCCCTGCTGGGTGCCGGACCTAAGTGGACAACAAGTCGGTGCGCGTGCCATCTGCAATCATTAGTGTAAACCAGTTGACCCGGCCGGCTGGCCGTAGCACACGGCGGTCCAAGCATACAGGTCCTCGAAGTAATGCATATCATCTATCTATATATTCGCCTGCAGCTCCGGCTGCAGTTCCGCCCGGCCTACCAGGCAGCGGTGACACTACTCAAGCATTAGTAGTGCACTCGGCTCCTGCGGCCTCGCCATCGGCATCGCCTGACCCCAAACGCAGCCGCCCAGAAGCATCGCGCCCATGGACAGAACCGCGCTTTCGGCCCCAACCTTTCAAGGTCGACGATCACGACTGGACCAACAATCAGTCCCCGGCGACTGCCATGCATTGCCTCTTCTCCGGGGACTAAGCCTCGGTTTACGAGCTTGCCCTCCATCTCCACAGCATCGACCGCCTCATCCTCCCAGACGGCACATGGTGTCCCCTCACCTATGTGACGGACCATCCCCAACCGTGGACGCCCCCGCCTTCAGCACCTCATCCTCTGCTCCCTTCTCATGCACTCTGACGGCGAGATCTGGGCTCCTGATCCATCTCCGCATCCACACTCCGTTCCATCCTTACGGAAGCCCTCCAGCAGCACTGACGTGACCCCCCTCGCTGCAGATGTGGCAGCAATGGGAGGCACGCTGGCTACTGTCAGAGCTCTCTCACCTTTCCGGCACCACCGCATAGCCTCCACCTCCACCCTCAGTACTCGCCTCCACCTCCACTTCCGCCTCCACCTCCACTGCCGACATCAAAGCCCAGCTCATCGACATCGACAAACGCCTCCACGACAACGCCATCGCCATTGAGTGCCTGCACAACACCGCAGGCCTCACCGCCCAGGCGGTGAAGGACATCGCTGCCCAGCCGGCATCTGCTGGCCCGGCCAGCGATGCTCCTTCCACCCAGACCTGGCTGGGCGGACTTGCTTAAGCACCACACCACCTCCACCACCTCCACCATCGCGGCACAGCTCAAGCAACAAGTACTCGACCTCCGGGAGGAGGCCGACCTCACCAAGCGCAGCCACAATGTCATCGTCAAGCACTTCGACCAGCCGGCAGATGAGACCTCGGAGACGCTTCTCACGGCATCAACACGTTAGGCGCGACATTCTTGCCCCCATGCAACTCACAGTGGTGAGCTGCGGATGTCGGCTGTCCGCCTTCCCCGCGCGCGGGGTAACGGTTGGCCCGGCTCCCGTGCTCCTCACCTTTAAGTACATGACGGATAAGCTGTCAATGCCGCAAGAAGCTCTCGAGGACTCGCTATACGCTGGACGACAACTTGACCCTGGCCCAGCAACAACGGCGACGCGAGCTATGGCCTACCTACCTTCAGCTCCGGCAGAGCGCAGGGGGGAAACCGGTATACTGGAGGGGAACGGTCATCCACGTCGACCACAAGCCCTGGCAGGCGCCCCCTGCCACCACAGCAAACCCAGTCTAGGGAATATAGCAGTAGTGTAGGTTAGCAAGGCTTAGCCTAGCTAGCATGTGGCCTACGCGCATGTGCGCTCATAATGGCCCCCTATGGATGATGCAGGTTACCAATTTAGCCACGCTCTGCCTATAATGGGACTCCCCATGGATGCTGCATTATATTTAAAAATAAATAATAATAAAATGGGAAATTTAGTTTCTTCAATAGCTATAGCTGATGTATACATCCTCTTTAAAAAGACGAAATCAAAATTACTTTTATTGGTATGGCCTTTTCCCATACTGCATGATCCTCAACCGCCTTCGTTCTGCTCTCGACTGTCACCTAGGGGAAAGTCAAATGGGCTTCCGTCCTGGGCGCAACAGTTAGATGAGATGCTTAGGCTGACACACGGATTTCCGGCCTGCGCGCCGCGTATTGCCCACCGCGGCTGAGCGGGACACCTCAGTACTGTACGGCAGGGTGTACGGTACTGAGGTGTCATGTGGACCGATGTGCGGTTAGTGCCAGACTGTGCCTAGACTCTAGCTCGACCCGCCAGGTCCGGGTTATCCGGGTCTGACGGGCCGAGTGTAGTTGATGCTAGTGACGTGGTCGCATGGCATTGCAGTGTACAGTTGTCCACTGGCAGGTGCTGCAGTGAGCACCGCCATAGGCATATAGGCGTAGCACTGGGGAGTGCCGCAGCACCCGAGTTTGCCCAGACGTTCCATTCTGAGCCCTCAGCTTACACTACTCTCATTGTATTATTGCTAATACAACCATCCTTCCATTTCAGCTTTCGGCAGTTGTCCATCGTCGTGAGACTCGTTCCAACTTGGACTGAAAAGCTTTTTTATTTTTTCCGAAAAACAAAAAATATGGCTTCCAACAACGGCAATGACAACAACAACAAGGGGAAGGCGCCTGCCAGGCGCACCTCCCCCCGACTCTCGCCGGAGGGCACGCCCTCCGCCAACGATGCAGCGAGGGTGACGCCTAGCGTCACCTTCCGCACGGTGGTCGCCGACCACCCCAGGCGTCGGACCCCGCAGGTGGGGCCCGGCGCCCGGGGGATGGCGAGCGGACGCCCGTTTGCCACTGGCGGCTCGTCCGCCATGGCACCCGGGGGGCAGGTCCCCCGGGCACGTAATTCTCCCATCGCAGGTGATGGGGGTCGTGAACGCTGCGACTCCTCGGAAGAGGACGGGGAGGTGCAGCCTGCGAGGCCACGGCCTTCGCTCGAGATTTCTTCACAGACGCCTGCGACGTCTGGTAATCTCTCGGTGGGCCGACAGATGGCCATCCTGGACATCGACCGGTATGGTGCGCATGTTCCGCCGCCTGTCGAGTTCGGGCGCTTACCGCATCTTCTCCCAATCGGGGAAGATGACATCCCAGCGTTCATCTCGGTGAACGGCTGGATCATTCGTCAGCGTTTCCAGCTGACTGCAGATGAGCCGACGAATGCGATCGAGGTTCATCGGGCGCAAACGCTGCTAGAGTGTCGTCTACGGATGCAGTTCCACCTGATCCAGGTGGCAGTTTGGATGTGGTGCTTCGCCAATCGGCCGAGGCGAAACCCAGGCACTGTGGATCAGTGGGCGTCCAGGCAGCGTCAGAGAGAGGCGCTGCGCGTGGTCGCCAAGCAGGAGATCACGCTGACTCCGTTGGGGCCGTGGCCCCAAGTCACGCCAGTTGGCTGGGGCCCGGAGAGGCGTGAGGCGGCTGCGATGCCGCCTGCGACGGAGCGCGGGGCGGCAGTCGCCCCTACCACGCTCATGGGTGGTGAAACCACCCAGGATCCTCTGGCAGGTCAGAGGGTCCAACCTCAGCAGCGGGCTCCCCCGCCCAGCGTGGGGGGCCAGGTGGCTGAGGAGGCCACCGGGGTTGCAGGGACCCCGGCGGCGACGCCAGCTCCCGGGGTCGCAGGGACCCCGGCAGCGACGCCGGCGCCTCCGGCGCTGGCGGGGGAGGCACCCCATGGAGGGTGTCACGGGCACCTCCAGCGGCTCTGGGGGGCAGGCCCCCTCTAGCCGCACAAGGACAAGGCCCTGGCAGGGCCGGAGGGGCCTCAGGGTCCCACCTTGGCAGGGCAGCAGCCGGCACGGCTGGACGGCGATCTGGAAGGTCGGGACTTCATCACCCTGGGTGATGAGCCTGTGTGGCGTGCCATACAGGCTGCCACAGCCTCCTTCCGTGGGCTGGCCGACAGGAGCCAGCAGATGCACGTCGCGGAGGCGGGCAGCCTGGTGTGTGCGATTATCACGCACATCCTGGGCTTGCCCAACCTCCACGGACACACGCAGGGTGTGTGACGACTTGCTGCCTGCCCTGCAGGCCCTCCTCTCAGGAAGGAGGGTGCAGGGTAACAGGGTTCGCCTGGTGCGACTCCTGGAGCTCCTGCACAATGCCATCCTGAAAGGGGCGGGTAGGTGGTTGCCTACCTGGCTGCATCATGATTTTACTAACCCTACTGACGATGACGTGTCCCTCTCTCCCACCTTCCATGACTGGGAGGAGGCCCGCAGCAGGAGGCGGGAAGTCACGCAGACTCACACCCCCACCCAGCCCACCCCTATGCTGCCTACCCATCCTACACAGCCCATGCTTGCCCCTCCTGCTCAGCTCACTCAAGTAGCACTCCCTCTCAGCATGTCTCTCCTGTGAATGCTGCAGCAGCAACACCATCTTCTCCCTCTCCCCCTGCATCCCCCTCCAGGTGGCCCACATACAATGAAAACCGTCCTGTGGATAGGATTAATGTCAGGGGGCTGCCTGAGGGGTATACTAGGGAGCAGGGGAATCATGCACTTCTCTCTCTTCAGCTGGCTAGGGAGGAACTGAATGTCAAGAATTGGTTTGGATCTCTCATGCAGGGGGATTTTTACCATCAGTCCTCCTCTCAGATTCAGAATCTCATCCTTGTCTTCCAGCGTAGGTATCCCAAGTGGCAGGACACGCAGGCTAGGGCAGTTTGGGAGGCTTCATGAAGGAGCTAACTGACCTCCTCTCCACCCCCTCATCTGTGGACATATATGGGGCATTCAGGTGGGTAGAGGAATACAGGGTCACCTCAGTAGACTATGTGGCTGAGACCAAGAAATATGAGCTAGCCATCAAAGCACGTCCTGATGTCCAGCAGCTAGATCACAAGTTCTTGCTGCGTTCCTTCCTTGAGAAACTCAAACTTGACAAAAACACTACGCTATGCTTGCAACAGGAATGGCAAAGTACTGGGAGGACATGAAGGAGGCATTGGATTATATCAAGCTGGCCCTGGCCCCCCTCAGCCAGGGGGCCATGGGCACCTCTGTAAAGAGGGTCAGGGGGGAAGATAGGGAGGAGGAGGATAGGGAGAGGGAAGACAGGAGCAAGAGGCCTGTCACCATGGCAGAAGTGAAGTCCCTGCTGGGACAGATGTTTAAAGGCAAGGGCAAGGGCAAGGGCAAGGGCAAGGGCAAGGGCAGGGGCTGGGGCAAGGGCAAGGGTAAGGGGCAGTCTCCCTCCAAGGGGGGCAGCTCCAGCAACAACAACAACAACAGCACAACAACAACAACAACAACAACAACAACAACAACAACAACAACAACAACAACAACAACAACAACAACAACAACAACAACAACAACAACAACAACAACAAAACAACAACAACAACAACAACAACAACAAGCAGGACAAGGAGGACAAGTCTTCTCAGCGGTGCACCCGCTGTGGCATGCGGTACCACTGCGGCCCATGCCGCAAGAACGTGGACGAGCTGGGCATTTGGACGTCCTGTGCCACAAGTGCCACGGGCCGCCCCACGGTGACCCCAAGGACTGCAAGCGGCCTCCTTACGGCAAGAAGTGTGAGTCTCCCTCTCATGCTGGCTTGAGTGTGCCTGCTTCACCTCTTTCATCTGCATGCCCCACTGTCAGAGCAGTGAGCAGTTCTGGAAAGGTGCTACAGCTGGTTTCAGAAGATTATGTCTCTAAACCAACCTTCACATCTATGGTTCCCAAGGTGTGCAGAGTGTCCCCAGCAGAGGATGCTCATATCAGTTTTCAGGAGCTTGCTTTGCAGTTGCATTTCCTTTATGGGCATGAAGTGAGTGCAGAGGTGGTGGCAGCAGCAATAGGGGGGGCAGCACTCAGACGTGCATGCCAGGTGGTCAGATCCCACTGCCAGCATTGTCAGTTCAATGCACCCAAACCCCCTAAGTGGCATGTAGCTACCCCACCTAAGTGCAAGGGCAGGGTGGTAGGAGATGTCTTTCATATCAAAGGACAATCTTACTTGGCACTTAAAGATGCATGGTCAAGGTACACAACCATTGAACCATTACCTGGAATGGACAAGACACAGTTGCTCAGGGCTCTCTTGATTGCTCAGGCCAGGTACTACCCTGTGGAGGCATTGTTACTGGATCAGCAGTTCACGTGTCTTGCCAATGAACCAGGGTGTGAGGCTATTGATCTGGCTGGGCTAGAAGATCATGAGAGGCAAGGCATTATTGAAAGGGCCATCAGGTCCATTAAAACCCTTGTAGCCAAGGAAGATGGTAATCTGCTGGCTGACAGTGGGTCATATGCTGACAGAGCTCTGTGGTCCACCAGGTTGTGCCAAGTCCTCAACAGGAGGCCACTCATGAAAACCCCACAAGGGGTGATCATTACACCAGATGGATTGCATGCAGGCATTTATCCACCTGAGGTACTAGCCCTATACAACGCACAGCGAGCACAGACAGCTAGCAGGTTAGCTGTCAAGGATGCAAAGCATCCACGTCCCACCTTCAGAGAAGGGGATCAGGTCCTATTCTACAAGGAGTCGGGACTAGGCAAGGTGGGTACCTGGCATGGGCCAGCCACCATCCTAAAGTTTAACACCACTGGCAGGACAGTGTTAGTTAAACACAATGACACGGGAAAGATTCACAGGTGTTCACCTCACAGGATGAAATTGTATTTTCCAACTGTGTCAGACGTGGCAGAGGAGGAAGAGCTGTTGGCCGACAGCCCTGTACAGTTGCCTGGCATCCCAGCGTTGCCCAGTGAGTGGTTGTTTGGAACACCCACTGGTGAGTGTGAGAGCCACACCCACTGTGACACCCAGGTCACCCTTGATGATTGTAGGCAGTCACTGCAGGCTTGGCCCCCTGCAGCAGAGGGTCACATTGGCAAAACAGGTGATCAGCAACCTATCACCTCTTCAAGTGTGAACATAGCTCAGCCACTAGCTGCACCTTCCAAACGCAGCCTAGCAGACGCTGTTCGCATTTTACAAGCAGCTCATAGAGCTAAAGCTCAAACTGCTGCAGGATCAGCTAAGGTGGGGAAGGTTGGGCAGAATGACAATAGCCCATTTATGGTTGCAGTGGACACACAAGCCCAGGTCAGCATTATCAGTGCCCTGGCTGTGCCCCATATGCCTTTGGAACCTTCACCCTGGCACCATGTGGCTGATTTCTCAGGGCAGTCATCCCTCAAGGTATTAGGTCAGGTCATGTTGACTATACTCGGTATCCCCACTCCTTTTCAGGTATTGGAAGGTTATAAAGGGAATGCTTTGTTGGGGGATCCTTTTCTCTGTTACCCTGGTGTCATTATCTCCAGTGATAGACTATCCATCCAGGACCTGGGTGGTGTTGATCTGAATCATTTCAAAATTTCTCTTGAAAAACTTCTTAACACCAACATTGCTTCTGTAAAATTTGCTACACCCAAGTATGCCCCAGGGCAAGAACCCTGTGTGGCAGACTTGGTTCACAACCAAAAACTTCATCCCACTCCTTTGGATTGGGCAAGCATGATGTGGCTAAAATGTCTCCTCTTTCTTATGAACAGATAGAGCAAGACTGTCGCACACACATAGGATTCCTAAAATGGGTGGAGGCCTTCAACAAGGCCAGGGAAGAATGGGTAGTGCCAGATCCTCTTAGCCCTTCTCATACTCCACCTGTCACACCTATTGACAAAAAGCCTGCAGGGTGCAAGCACTTGCGCCTGAAGTTTGTGTGTAAACATAAGCCAGCAGCAGATGGGTCAGTCATTTTCCATGCTAGACCTTGTGTGACAGAGTTCAAGGGCACCACTGATCTGACAGAGGCAGAGTTGTACACGCCAGGCATTCAGCAAACATCCTAAAAATCTTGCTGTCTGTCTTTGTGGGTCATCTCAATGATGGGGATGACTATGTATGTAAGGCTACAGACATTAAAAGGGCTTTCTGAAAGGCTCACCTGAGATAGCACAACAAGTGTGGCATGGTCAGGTGTATGTAGTCTCCACTCCCAGAGTTTGGGCAAAACACATCCCTCAGCAGTACCTGAAAGCTAACATAGGTGTTGAAGGGCTGCAATCAGCTCCTCGAATTTTCAGGATGTCAGCTCAGGCTGTGTTTGAAAAGCTAGGGGCTAGATATGATGACATAGACCCTTGCTTCTTTGTGGTCCCACACCCTCATGGCATACTCACCTTTGTGTGGCATGGGGATGATCAGCTGATTGCTGGGCCAAGGCGTGCTGTAGATGATTTTATTCAACAAGTGTCACAGCATTTTGAGATTGGCAAGCAAGTAGAGCTGGGCACCACTGCCATAAAATTTTGTGGCACAATGTTACAACTCCAGCAGCATCAAAACCAGTGGGTGTGTGCACTTTACTCTCCCAATGATTACATGCACAGCTGCTTGGAGGTTTTGCAAACAAAAATCAAACCTGGAGCCTGTCCTACCATTAGAGGCAAGCTGGGGTGGTTGTGCTCAACGTGTGCACCTCACCTGGCTGTGGTTAGCAGAGTTGATGATGATGTCTTGATGCAAGTAGGTCACAAAGCCATCACCAAAACTCTCCAGGAAGGCCCTCCCCTTATCTTGCACTCCTTGGATCTCCACAAAACCATTCACATCCAAGCTATGATGGATAGTTCCATGGAGTCCAGGCAGATTACCAAGTTGCAGGCAAGGGAGTCAGGCTTGTATTTTGTGCAGAATGATGATGCACCCTTGTCTCTCATTTCATGGTACAGCCGGTTGCATAGACGCAAGGCTGTCAGCAGCAATGCTGCTGAGTGCAGGGCAGTGGTGTCAGCAGTGCTTCATGCCAGGTACTTGAATCATGTGCTGGTTTGGTTGCAGATGCAAGCAGGCAGCAATGCTGGGGTGGTGGCACACTTGCTCACTGACAGTCAGTCAGTCCTCAGTTTCCTTGCTAACCCCTATGCTGTGCACACTGATCTTGACTGGGTGGTCCTTAAACAGGAGTCCACCTACTGGGAGTCCACCCGTCACGTGGAGGACAAACACAACGCTGCTGATGCACTCACTAAAGTGCCTCAGCAGGCAGCTGACAATATCAGCTGTTGTACCACTTGATGAACCCCTATGGCAAGCAGGCAACCCTGCCCCATAGGGGGGACGCCTAGCAGGGTCCTGTTCACCAGGGCCGCCTAGGTAACCCAGTACCCCTTGGGCAGGTCCAAGGGGTAGGTTGTGGCTTCCAGCAAGGGGGGTTGGTTGGAGTCTGTTTTCATACATCTGCGTGCCCTATGCCAATAAAATCTGTTTTGATTTTTTCAACACCATGGAATTTCGTTATGCCACCTTCATAGGTGGGCATGGGATGTATCTCACATTCTTTCTCCACTAGGGTGTATGCCTTGGTGGATTGGCCTTGAGCTCAGTGGCTCAGGTGCCTCCCATTCAAGTGGAGGGTCAAAGCTCCCTTGACAGGTGGTTACCCAGGACCCCAGTTCACTGTGGATCTCCTGGGCCACCTGGCCTCACTGTTCAGTGGCAGTAAAGGCATGGGTGCTGTCATGTTGTCTAGTACAACGTGCTCAGCACAGGTGCAGGATGAAATATTCCTGTCACCTGTCACCAGGACTTCAGCCACCACTGTGCAGGGCAGGGGTGGCTGGTCCTCACACGTTGTGCAGGTGCAACGTGGCCAGGTCCAGGATGTCATAGTCCTGTCACCTGTCACTAGGACTTCAGCCCCCTCTGTGCAGGGCAGGGGTGGCTGGTCCTCACATGTTGTGCAGGTACAACATGGACAGTGCAGGGTGCAATAAACCTGTCCACTGTCACTCCTCAGGTTGCAGGTAACCTGAGCTCAGTTGACCCAGCCTGGCTGGGTATTTTTCTCTGAGTGGGCGATGATGATGGAACAACATGGAACCTCTTAAACGGTTACCTTGGCATTTTTTTACAATGGCTCTCTTGGCTGGTGATGCACTCCCTGGATAGGCAGACAGGCATAGCTATCTCCCTTGTGAGCTCGCGAGGAGGAGGAACTCCCCGGGCATGTTGAGCTAAACGTGATGCCATCACAAGTATTGCACGAGTTCTAAGGCCCATCTTTTTCAGTCCAGATGTTGCAGTATGGGTGTCAGTTGCTCAGCACCTCAGTCAGCTTGGAGTCAGTCTCCTAGCTGGGCAGGGTCAGGCTTGAAGTCGCTAGCCTTCAACCTGAAAGGAAAACATAATGGGAGTTAGATGAGATGCTTAGGCTGACACACGGATTTCCGGCCTGCGCGCCGCGTATTGCCCACCGCGGCTGAGCGGGACACCTCAGTACTGTACGGCAGGGTGTACGGTACTGAGGTGTCATGTGGACCGATGTGCGGTTAGTGCCAGACTGTGCCTAGACTCTAGCTCGACCCGCCAAGTCCGGGTTATCCGGGTCTGACGGGCCGAGTGTAGTTGATGCTAGTGACGTGGTCGCATGGCATTGCAGTGTACAGTTGTCCACTGGCAGGTGCTGCAGTGAGCACCGCCATAGGCATATAGGCGTAGCACTGGGGAGTGCCGCAGCACCCGAGTTTGCCCAGACGTTCCATTCTGAGCCCTCAGCTTACACTACTCTCATTGTATTATTGCTAATACAACCATCCTTCCATTTCAGCTTTCGGCAGTTGTCCATCGTCGTGAGACTCGTTCCAACTGCAACACCGTCATGGCCATCTTCGTCGCGCGTCGCCTCTTCGAGGAAATCGCTCTCCTGCAACCTGGTGAGTTTCCCCCCATCCTGATCTTCGACGACTTCATCAAGGCTTTTGATTCTGTCCTCCGGGACGCTCTATGGGCTGTACTTGCTCGCGCTCGCGTCCCCACTCCCCTGATTACCGTCATCCGCACGCTGTATGAGGGGTCGACCACTTCGGTGCGCACTCAACACGGCTTTACCCTGCCATGCCCACTGCAGACCGGCGTCTGGCAGGGTTGCGTCCTGTCGCCGTACCTGTTTACTATTGTAGTGGATTATGTTATGCGCCAGGCACGTGCTCGCTTTGCTAGCATTGCAGGCCGTGCCTCTGGCCTAGCGATCACGAACGAGCCTGGAGAAGGGGGGCCGACTAACAAGCAGAATTTACTAGCTGACCTCATTTATGCCGACGACATCACGCTCATCGAGAAGCCGGAGTCTGCCTGGCGCTCGAGGCTCGGGCGGTTGGTCTAGAAATCAGCCCCAAAACGGAGGCCCTGGCCCTCGGCATGGCAGGGCCCCCACCCACACTCCGCCTCTTAGACGATGCCGAGGTCAACTACCCTCCTTCAGGCCGCTTCAAGCTGCTCGGCAGTTGGCTCCCCGCGACTGCGAGGACGACATGACGACACGGATCGGCATGGCGTGGGCGCACCTCCATGACCACCGCCGCTGGTGGAGCAACCCCGCCCTACCCCGGATCGTCAAGCGTGACCTCTTCAAGGTCGTCATTCTGACGATCCTGACCTACGGCGCCGAGACGTGGACACTGACGCAGGATCGAGCTGGAGCAACGACTCGACGGCGCCGTCACCAAGATGCTGCGCAAGGCCCTTAACATCCCCTTTGGTTTGCACATTAGTAATGAGGATTTGTACGCTGATTTGCCCTATGTTACCCACATTATTAGGCACAGGCGCCTGGGCCTAGCCGGGCACCTGGCCCGCACCGATCAGGTAGATACCTCAGATAGACTAGCTGGCACCCAGCCCGCCCAGCCTGGGCGATCTGTCCTAACCTGGCGTGCCCCCGGCCGCGCGCGGCAGGGCCGCCACCCGTGGACATTTCGTGATAGACTCGGCATGGACATGTGCTACACTAGACGTGACGGGCTCACCCCGGGGCAGCCTCCTGGTTTGTCTGTAATATGGAGGCAGATGGTGCGCAAGGATAGATGGCAAGTAGTGATGAAGGAGACCACCCCCAAGTCTGTGGGGGCTCCGCGTGTGACCAAGTGTGGCATTCATAGCGATTCGGGCCGCGGTGCCCACACCCCTGTAACTAGGACCTAGATAGCTTATACCATCCATTCCATCCCATGTTCCCCTCCCACTGAGGACTTATGCTCACGTGACGCAGTCACGTGTCTATTAATTAATTCATTAATTTTCCCATACTAGGTGCAATATTTTTAAGTTTTAATCCATTTTTAAGTTTTAAGAATTTAGCCAAGGTCTGCCAATGCAGAGAGTCACTCTCTGCTGAGAAGCCATGCCCTAGCTTTTGTATAGCCATGATGATCTTCCACCCCATGGTGGCAGGCGCCCCTTGCGCTTTGAGAGATTATGGTGGTGCAGGTGCCCTTGGTGCACATAGAGCAGGTGTAGCTTACATCCCTACCCTTGCAGGAAGAAGCCCAGAATGTATTAAAAGCCATATGCCCCTTCTCAGGGATATGTGCTACATGTAGTCCCAACGGAGTTGTGTTCCTAATTAATTAATTAATTAAAGATAATTAATTAATTAACGAATCCATGCATAGGAATAGTTGTCTCACTTAACGCATGGGGGATTGACACGTGGATCACTTCTAGGGCATTACTCTCAGTATAACACAGCAACAAATTGATCATTTACAACCGGCAGCCATTTCCAAATAAGAAGGAACCAGCAAAAAATGTGTGGGTGTTGCAAATGCCAGGTCGGGCATGGCGGCCGGACCACCTGGAGGCACGGCAGCCACCGCAGCAGGAGAGGACTCGCTTATCGCCACCACGCACATTCATTGCCTACTGTCAATACAGGGAAACAAGTGTCTCGGTGTGTATGGATGGGCTGGGCAGGAACAGAGGCAGGGCTTTATGCTTCTTCGGTGGTATGGATAGCCCCCGGATATCCAGCCTGTACAAGTTGTCCTGTAGATCAGCAAAACGGGTGTGACCCTCACGAGAGCGGTGCAAGTGGGGGGGGGCTCCGGAAGACCATTGCACCCAGTTTATCAATCAACGCTTCACACCTGGTCTGCCAAGCACCCGCACATGCGCTGGACATACGCGACATGCACGCCGCGGTACGGTCACTTCCAGTGCGTGCCACCCATGCACCCTGGCCCTGAGCTCTGCCCATCACATTCTGTTCCGCACTCTTGCAACCCTTGGCCCTGCGTCGCCCTTGCGCAGGACAGCAGTTGCTTGACACAGCCCATTGCTAGAAACATAGCACGTAGCTGCCAGGGTTGACAGCTCAGAGAACCCCTGGGCAAGCATGCCATTCTCCTGCCCCTGCCGTCACTTCCTTGCCTTCCTCTTCTTGGCCGACTTCTTCTTGCCGGCTTTCCCTCGTTTTTCCCCTTTTCCTGCGCCTTTCCCGTCAACCTTGCCTTTAGTATCACCTTTGCCATCCTTCACAGAAACCTTTTTCACTAATCGCTGCCGCTTCCCTTGGCGTTCTTCGTCGACGATTGGACCCTCGTCTTCTTGAGGTTTCCTTTTCTGTTTGGTCTGTGCAGCGTCGGTGTCGACCGTCTTTGCCGGCTTCCGAGCGGCTTCAGCCTTGGCGTCACCGGCCTTTGGTGATCTACGACATCGCGGGTATCGTTATCATTCACAGGTCATCAAACGGGGAAAAGATTTATGTAGCAACGTAAGCATATAGCAGGATGAATTTTTGGAATAGCGGCTCGACGGGCCTCGGCCAGACAGTGGCTGTAAATGTAAATTTAGAGGGGATGACAAAACTGTGGGCGGCGTTGACGGTAAAAACTACATTATCTCCAAATAGGCAACTAGGCGCAAACTGACTTGGCTTCGACAAAGTGTTTCACTTACTGTTTCGGTTGCTCTTTCGCTTTACGCGCTAGATTGAATCCGCCATGACGCCAATGCGCTTCTCCAGCCCACTGCAGAAATGCATCATTGACGTGGCGAAGGCCTCCCATTGGTAGCGGAGGCGTCCCATAAAACCGCAAAGGGGCAATGGTACCCATTTTCTGCGTCCCTACTCTCGCTGGGGATAGTGCTAATTTACCTTGGTGAACACGGGCACTGGATCGCATTGTTGAATTTTTGCGCGGGAAGGTATACGACACGCAAACGGACTGCATGGTAACAGGAGGGGTGGCATGCCCGGGCAAAATTTCCTGGAACCGCGGTACCAGAGAGGGTTGTCCCAGGGGCTTACGGTGGTGGATTTTCGCGGGGCCCATGGTTAACCGCGGGGTTTGAGGGTCAAAAACTTGCCGGTGGCGGTTCGTTCACAGGCGGAACGACCGAACGGGAGGGCAGTCCTGTGCCGGGACGATTGGATGGGAACTAATATCTTTCTCACGACGTGAGACAACGACAGGACGAGAACTCATCGTTTTCTCACGACGTGAGACAAGGACGGGATGGGAACTAATCTTTTTCTCACCCCGTGAGACAACGACGGGATGCGAACTAATATCTTTCTCACCCCCGTTAGACAACGACGGGAAGTTTTCTGCATGTTCCCATCAGCTGCTATCTACAGTGCCGTAAGCGGAACCGCCCACACTCCCTTATAGGAACCCACCTCGGCTGGATAGCAATGAAAACTTACTCGCCCACCTTCCCGGCAAGAAGCATTGCGCAAATAAAGTGGGAGTTTTTACTGGTCGTTCCGTCGGATCCGGAAGTCCCCAGTTCAAACCCGCGCAGGGGCTAGCGGTCCTAAGTTTTCTGCATGTTCCCATCAGCTGCTATCTACAGTGCCGTAAGCGGAACCGCCCACACAACGACGGGATTATCTTTCTCATCAGATAGCGGCGTGGGAATACAGACTGGCTATCGTATATCAAGTCAGACGGTATTAGGCATTAATAGTTATTTCATATTGTGATAACTCTGTCGGGTGGGAATAAACTGACCGCCTAATTACTGACGTGAGGACTAGCACGCTACTGACGTGAGGACTAGCACGTCGATGCATTTTCCTTCGGCCCTGCTGCTTCGAATAACACCCACCCACTTTTTAAGGAAGCGATAATGTCGAGCAGCTCCATGCATCCATTCTGCCACACAACCATGCGCTTTCCATGCACGAGACGACCAGCATATGACGCATGAAATTGTGTGGATCCGGACGCGTGAAAATTGAAGCCTGCCTTTTCAATTGCCGCATTACCGAGTCAATTTCGGGACCATGAAGATGAGATGGATTTGGAAATGGATGGCAGTGTACGTTTCAGACAGAACTACGAGGCGTACGGTTACATCTGGACCTAGATGGCTACATGCTTCGAAGGATGTCGCGTGATCAGTGCGTTTGTTCACAGCGGCCAGGAGTTTAAATTGTGAGCATCACTGCTGCGGGTTCCTCTCTGTATCTCAAATGGAATTACCGTCAATGTAGGTCACAAACCTAGCTTGTCATACCATAGAGTAGCAAGATACATGTAATCTGGCACGGCCGCATATGCCGCACAACAATTCCGGCAGTTACCACTAGTGTACTCGTCCCACCCACCCACCCACCCACGCGCCCACCCACCCACCCACCCACCCACCACCCACCCACCCACCCACCCACCCACCCACCCACCCACCACCACCCACCCACCCACCCACCACCCACCCACCCACCCACCCACCCACCCACCCACCACCCACCCACCCACCCACCCACCCACCCACCCACCCACCCACTTACTTGCTTGCCCACGCACCCACCCACCCACCCACCCACCCACCCACCCACCCACCCACCCACCCACCCACCCACCCACCCACCCACCCACCCACCCACCCACCCACCCACCCACCCACCCACCCACCCACCCACCCACCCACCCACCCACCCACCCACCCACCCACCCACTTGCTTGCCCACGCACCCACCCACCCACCCACCCACCCACCCACCCACCCCCACCCACCCACCCACCCACCCACCCACCCACCCACCCACCCACCCACCCACCCACCCACCCACCCACCCACCCACCCACCCACCCACCCACCCACCCACCCACCCACCCACCCACCCACCCACCCACCCACCCACTTGCTTGCCCACGCACCCACCCACCCACCCACCAAACCACCCACCCACCCACCCACCCACCCACCCACCCACCCACCCACCCACCCACCCACCCACCCACCCACCCACCCACCCACCCACCCACCCACCCACCCACCCACCCACCCACCCACCCACCCACCCACCCACCCACCCACCCACTTACTTGCTTGCCCACGCACCCACCCACCCACTTACTTGCTTGCCCACGCACCCACCCACCCACCCACCCACCCACCCACCCACCCACCCACCCACCCACCCACCCACCCACCCACCCACCCACCCACTTGCTTGCTTGCCCACGCACCCACCCACCCACCCACCCACCCACCCACCCACCCACCCACCCACCCACCCACCCACCCACCCACCCACCCACCCACCCACCCACCCACCCACCCACCCACCCACCCACCCACCCACCCACCCACCCACCCACTTACTTGCTTGCCCACGCACCCACCCACCCACCCACCCACCCACCCACCCACCCACCCACCCACCCACCCATCCACCCACCCACCCACCCACCCACCCACCCACTTGCTTGCCCACGCACCCACCCACCCACCCACCCACCCACCCACCCACCCACCCACCCACCCACCCACCCACCCACCCACCCACCCACCCACCCACTTGCTTGCCCACGCACCCACCCACCCACCCACCAAACCACCCACCCACCCACCCACCCACCCACCCACCCACCCACCCACCCACCCACCCACCCACCCACCCACCCACCCACCCACCCACCCACCCACCCACCCACCCACCCACCCACCCACCCACTTACTTGCTTGCCCACGCACCCACCCACCCACCCACCCACCCACCCACCCACCCACCCACCCACCCACCCACCTACCCACCCACCCACCCACCCACTTACTTGCTTGCCCACGCACCCACCCACCCACTTACTTGCTTGCCCACCCACCCACCCACCCACCCACCCACCCACCCACCCACCCACCCACCCACCCACCCACCCACCCACCCACCCACCCACCCACCCACCCACCCACCCACTTACTTGCTTGCCCACGCACCCACCCACCCACCCACCCACCCACCCACCCACCCACCCACCCACCCACCCACCCACCCACCCACCCACCCACCCACCCACCCACCCACCCACCCACCCACCCACCCACCCACCCACCCACCCACCCACCCACCCACCCACCCACTTACTTGCTTGCCCACGCACCCACCCACCCACCCACCCACCCACCCACCCACCCACCCACCCACCCACCCACCCACCCACCCACCCACCCCCACCCACCCACCCACCCACCCACCCACCCACCCACCCACCCACCCACTTACTTGCTTGCCCACGCACCCACCCACCCACCCACCCCCACCCACCCACCCACCCACCCACCCACCCACCCACCCACCCACCCACCCACCCACCCACCCACCCACCCACCCACCCACCCACCCACCCACCCACCCACCCACCCACCCACCCACTTACTTGCTTGCCCACGCACCCACCCACCCACCCACCCACCCACTTACTTGCTTGCCCACGCACCCACCCACCCACCCACCAAACCACCCACCCACCCACCCACCCACCCACCCACCCACCCACCCACCCACCCACTTGCTTGCTTGCCCACGCACCCACCCACCCACCCACCCACCCACCCACCCACCCACCCACGCGCCCACCCACCCACCCACCCACCCACCCACCCACCCACGCGCCCACCCGCCCGCCGGGAGAGAAGGAGCATTTCATCCACAATCTTGGGTAGAAAGCAGCCCCATGATTGCCAAAAGGACCTAAGAGCCAACTAGACAAACTTTAATAAAATTAGACATGCGAAGCTTTGTCTATACTAGCTCTATCTATACAACTGTGATGATGATGATTAATTAATTAATTAAAATCATAGCTCCGTGGGGAGCATATGTAACACATAGCCCTGAGAAAGGGGCATCTATGGGTTTGTAATACAATCAGGGCGACAACCTGCAGGTGTAGGATGTACAACTATCACCTGCTCTGGGTGCACTCTGGATGATGATGATGATGATGATGATGATGATGATGATGATGATGATGATGATGATGATGATGATGATGATGATGATGATGATGATGATGATGATGATGATGATGATGATGATGATGATGATGATGATGATGATGATGATGATGATGATGATGATGATGATGATGATGATGATGATGATGATGATGATGATGATGATGATGATGATGATGATGATGATGATGATGATGATGATGATGATGATGATGATGATGATGATGATGATGATGATGATGATGATGATGATGATGATGATGATGATGATGATGATGATGATGATGATGATGATGATGATGATGATGATGATGATGATGATGATGATGATGATGATGATGATGATGATGATGATGATGATGATGATGATGATGATGATGATGATGATGATGATGATGATGATGATGATGATGATGATGATGATGATGATGATGATGATGATGATGATGATGATGATGATGATGATGATGATGATGATGATGATGATGATGATGATGATGATGATGATGATGATGATGATGATGATGATGATGATGATGATGATGATGATGATGATGATGATGATGATGATGATGATGATGATGATGATGATGATGATGATGATGATGATGATGATGATGATGATGATGATGATGATGATGATGATGATGATGATGATGATGATGATGATGATGATGATGATGATGATGATGATGATGATGATGATGATGATGATGATGATGATGATGATGATGATGATGATGATGATGATGATGATGATGATGATGATGATGATGATGATGATGATGATGATGATGATGATGATGATGATGATGATGATGATGATGATGATGATGATGATGATGATGATGATGATGATGATGATGATGATGATGATGATGATGATGATGATGATGATGATGATGATGATGATGATGATGATGATGATGATGATGATGATGATGATGATGATGATGATGATGATGATGATGATGATGATGATGATGATGATGATGATGATGATGATGATGATGATGATGATGATGATGATGATGATGATGATGATGATGATGATGATGATGATGATGATGATGATGATGATGATGATGATGATGATGATGATGATGATGATGATGATGATGATGATGATGATGATGATGATGATGATGATGATGATGATGATGATGATGATGATGATGATGATGATGATGATGATGATGATGATGATGATGATGATGATGATGATGATGATGATGATGATGATGATGATGATGATGATGATGATGATGATGATGATGATGATGATGATGATGATGATGATGATGATGATGATGATGATGATGATGATGATGATGATGATGATGATGATGATGATGATGATGATGATGATGATGATGATGATGATGATGATGATGATGATGATGATGATGATGATGATGATGATGATGATGATGATGATGATGATGATGATGATGATGATGATGATGATGATGATGATGATGATGATGATGATGATGATGATGATGATGATGATGATGATGATGATGATGATGATGATGATGATGATGATGATGATGATGATGATGATGATGATGATGATGATGATGATGATGATGATGATGATGATGATGATGATGATGATGATGATGATGATGATGATGATGATGATGATGATGATGATGATGATGATGATGATGATGATGATGATGATGATGATGATGATGATGATGATGATGATGATGATGATGATGATGATGATGATGATGATGATGATGAACCTAAAATGGCCTAGTAGCCACGCCCTAGCCGCAGCACGACGCCTATGCATATGCCCATGCGCACCCCGTGCAATAGTATAGACCGCCTGACTCATCACTTGCACAAAATCCATTTATTATTGGACGAAAGCCGCTGTCCAAAGCGTGGCTTAACATCATGTCCACCAACCTGCACACCGTTCATTATGACAGACCTAGCCTTGTGTGGACAACTGTCCGTGGACCATCCAAACATGTAAAGCCATGGATAGTATAGTGTTTTTTTACAACGCGATACATCGCGTTGTAGGGTTAGAACGCGATGTATCGCGTTGTAATCTGACACGTGGCAAACCTATTAAACATGCGATTTTTGGTCTGAAACTTTCAAGATAGGTCAGAAACATCTCATAGAATTCAAGAAAAAATCCTGGTATTTTTGGTATTTTTTTTGTGACAGCTGCAAACAAATATGTACCACTGAAATCAGGCATTTTCACGGGACGAAGGTGAAGACGACGGCGATGGCGGCAGGTAGATCTCGCCAGTTTTCGCGCGAATTTCAGTGGCTGTTGGGTAGCACGACCATGATGATGCGTTCAAAGGTTGATAATTAGGTTTCTACGAGTTTGTTGAGGTACTGGGGCAAAGGAAACGTAGTTTCTTCCAGTTTCTCACCCAACTTTCATGCGGAAACCCTGGAAACCGGCATACATATTATTACGTCAAGACTCGGGTCTGCTGCTGCACCATGCTTGGTATTTCCATGGTGTTTCGACTTCTTAACACATGTTTATTCAATCCGAACGCCCGGACTCTCGGCTAAACCGAGATTTGTGCAGACTTTTATTGGGTAGCTCCGGGCATGATGGTGCCTGCAAATAGCGTAAGGCGTGACCGTGGCTATTGCCACGGTATGCTGTATTTTCCTGGAAATGGCCTCTGCCACCGGCTCAATTGTCTATTTGTCCAGAGGCCTCAATTGAGGCCTTTTGGCTCAATTGAGGCCTTTTTTACCAAGATCTCACAAAGTACGGTATTTTGGCGGGAAGGACCGGTCCTATGGGTCGTCCGGCCCCAGTGGCGCGAATCTGGTACATGTGCTGAGCGTCCTGACCCGTTGGGGTCGACAGGGGTCGACGGTTACTGAAAAATACGTGAGGTGGAAAAGTACCTATTTTGGCCACTTTCGTGCAACGGGACGAGAAATTTTCACGAATGCACGACCATGGCGGCCTCGAGTAAAATGGACCGTATGGCCACGTTCGTGCATCATTTCGAGCAGTATGGAGCGCGTTGGGCAGATAAATTATCCTTGAAGCTAGCCCGACCGCTAAATGTGTCAAAAGCCGATTTATAAATTCGTGGGGTCGTTATTTGTGTGCTGAATGCCAGGTTAGTGAAGTTCAGATGGGGCGTAGATGGCGTTGATAGTGCGCCTGCCAGCAGGACGATGCTTCGATATGGTGGGAAGGAGACTAGCGGAACGGCGGGGGGGGATGTTGGGGCAGCCGTGACTAAAGGGGCGCTGGTTATATTCGAGCCTTTTGTCGTGAATCCATAGGTAGAGGAAGGGGTGTTTTTAGCTAGGAAAAACTGGGTTGCGGACAATAAACGCGCGCGCGCCCCCAGATATGGGAGCGCAAGTATGCGAACAGCGCTGGTGAGGCCGCTGCAGCCGCTTTCATACGTCAATGGACGACGCATGGAGCGTCTGTCCGGCCAGATTAGCGGGCTGCATCGCTTCCGGACAACTTGAAAACGCCGAGCTTGAACAGCTTTTCTGATGCAGCCACGTTCAGCGCCAACGCATATGCGTGCTTAGTGATCCCGGGTGTGAGGGGTGTGAAAGGTAAGTGCGTCCTGGTGGTAGAAAGGGAATGGCATCGATTTGCTTGTGATATCGCCAGTTTTTAGCTGCCTATCGGCGCCTAATGCCGAGGTGACGTAAGGCAGGCTATCTTACTTCGTGCAGTGCTCTGCGGCTGGCCCCCACTGTGTAGACGTGTTTGCTTTCCATAAGAAGCATGGCAGGTCCTGCCATGCTGGCCATGTCTCAGGCAACCCTTGCAAAGCTTAAAATCAAGCTAGAGGTCTAGAAGACAGTGCAAATGGTGTCCAGTTATGCTTGTATATCTTGCCATGTGCTGTTCATCTGCTGCCGCGGCAGCAAACCCCTGTCAGAATATACCGTAACAACGTAGATATTGGGGCTATGTGAGTGAAGCTAAGCGCTTGGAAGGTCACGCCTATCATTATAATGCATGATCCTTGTGCGTGTTTGTAATAGAGGCTTTGGATTCCTCATGGTTACGTGCAATACCCATGGCAGGCTGTTGCTGCCTGCAGTGCTGCGCGACAGCCCCGGCCGTGCAATTGTGTATGAGGCGTCCCTTGGGGGAGCATGCCATGTCATGCCATGCTTACCGTGTTGTGGGGAAACCTCGAAAGGTCCAAAAGACACCTAAGAGGCAGAGGGAACTGAGTACTACCGCCTTTTTTCTGCTTGCATCTATGGTCATGCTGTGTTTATGGTGCCACCGCAGCGACACCCTGTTTTGTCAAATCATAATTAAATAGGTATTGGGGCTATATGACTGCTGGCAACCCCAAAACAATCATAATAATGCATGGCCTATGCTCATATTTGGAAAAAAGTTGTTTGGCTGCATGCAACACCCAATATAAAAAAGGCCTCAATTGAGGCCTTTTCCTGGACATTGGGACACAATAGTGCTTGCAGGCGTAAGTATATCGTGTTTCTACCTAGTTTCTGCCAGTTTTCCACTTATTTCTACCGACCTCTGCCCAGCCTCTCTATGTAAGATCGACCGCCATCCTACTCGACGTTGCTTGCATGTCAGCCATAGCAGGTTGCAGTTGTGCAGTATTTAGGTGCTGTATACGTCGTCAAGCCGTGCATATATCGTGAGGATTGGATGTTGATGGTTTATACTGCGTTGATTGTGCAAGAAGATCAGCTGGGTGCCCATAATCATGGTGTATAATCATGTGTTGTTAGCATCTTGCCACCATTTGCTAGCATGCATTCCAGCGTCATCTTTGCCTGCATGTTAGCTCATGGATCACTCAACCTATCCAAGCCTTGCATTACACGTGCCTCTTTCTTTCAGTATTGCACGCGTTATGGAATGAAAACCCAGCACCTCCATTCCCACGAGGCATGTGCTCAACACGTTGTGAGAGTGGATGATGCTTTGGCTATGGCTGCCTGATTCAGTCATATTAGGTCATCCAGTCATGATGTTTGATGCATGTTTGATGCAGTATAACTTATACAACACCTATTTTCAACGTTTTGACCCTCCAAGCTCACTATGGCCCCGTTTATGGGGCTCGGGTCGTTGCGTAATGTTGTCAAGGGCTCTCATGTTTCCCACTGCGTTGTACTGCGTTGTAATTGTGATGCTAATGAAAAATAGCTCCAGCGGCCCAATGGGCCTGAGTTTTGTTTCACAGAGCCTGCATATGTTGCCCATAGCTCGTGCAAGAAGCCAGATTTTTTTCATGAACCATTTGTGAATAAGCACATGACTTGTGACCTAGGGTCAAGAAATCGCGGTCATGGTCAGACCCCCCTGTATTCAAACCAGTGTATCTCTCTAATGAATAAGCATTTTGTAGGTCTGAGTAGCTCAAAAAATCCTTTGATTTATGGGCTTTCAGGAAAGTATATACATGACCATGAAAAAAAATTTTCCTTAGGTGCTATACGCGTTCTAAAAAAAGCTTACAACGCGATATATCGCGTTCTAATTAAAAAAACACGGGTTAAGCGGCGATTACATCCGGGTCTCAACCATGTAGGCAGGCCATGAGAACAATCATCATCATACAGGTTAATTCTCAGCACCTCCCCAATGGGACTTCGTGACTAACTAATCAATTAATGAGGAGCCATAGCAGCGGCGTTCCTTTTCTTGTGACGATGATAGGTTGACTTGCTAACGTCCAATGCAGGTGGAATAGATGACGCGCCTTGGCTTGGTGCAGACGGCTTCCTCAGCTTCTTGTGCCGATCTCTTCTTGTGCCGATGAGTAGGTTGCCGAGCTAACGGCCTGCGGCAATGCTGGCAGATGGGATGGTTGACAGAGGGGCCTAGGGCCTAGGGCATCACCACTGGACATGGAATTTGAGATAGGCGAGCGCACGGACATGGGCGATACGTTCGTCGGGGGCCATTGCATGCATCCTTCAACCACGCCCGCTCCAGCCACCCACACCCACGGCGATGGAGAGGGAGGAGCACCACGGGGCAGCGAAGAAGCCTCGCCTGCACGCCCGCCGACGCCGACGCCCGCCCCAGCCACTGACCCACCCAGAATACCCCCAACCCCGGAGGGAGACAGGGAGGACTGCCCAGGCCACAAATTAAGGGGGGGCCCATGGCTAATCCCGCCCCAACGTCCAAAGCCATGCCCTTTCCTAACTGACGCAACGGAACAGCAGGTGGAATCCCAGTGGTGGTAGTCAAGGGTACAATAATGGGCGTCAGTTGTTGTGCCCTGAGCAATGCGGTCGTCTCCTGGGTGTCATGGATCTCCCTAGCCCAGTCAAGCACAGTCTTGTGATTAAGAGAGGCTAGATGGAGAGGGAACTTGTTGTCAAGCTCCGTCTTCCTGTAAAGCAGGCCCCAGATTTTGCCGTAAGTTTCTTTGAGATAGTCTGCTTGCCGTGACAGCGTCCCTGGCAGGCGGGGGCTCGACCGCAGCGCCTCACAAAGAGCCAACGTGACCGGGTTGGAAGATGGGGCCGCTGCCGGAGTCCCAATACCCACCAGGCCACAGTGGATATCCGCCACAGAAGCGCGATGACCAACAGAAGGCTTTGGCTTACCCGGTCCGACCCGGGGTTGATACGTGATTGGTCCCCGTGTCGCTGGTGGAATCTTTTCAAGAAGGGCCACATACTGTGATGCATCCGCGTCCGTAATAACCCGGATCTTGTCGGGATAAGCACCTAGCGTATCCCGCAAGAAAAGTGCAAGTGCCCACAAGTCATCAACTCCCCGCCGTGCCACTTTGCTGCCCAGTGGAGGAGGTGGCATGTCCATAAGACCAGAATCTCCACCTTGGCGGCTGGGGTGGGCGACAGCAGCCGCTGCCGAGCCAGCGACGCCATGGGGAGGGAGTCCTCCCGCGGCTCCAGCAGCTACACGCATGACCCCACGCACGCACATGCACGCACATGCACACACGCATTCACATCAGTCAGCCCGCTTGAACGCGGAGACATCCAAGGGAGTCTACGCACGTTGCACCGTGGGAGAAGCAAATTGCATGGTGCGGGCAAAAGAAAAAAACCACCTTGGCGGCTGGGGTGGGCGACAGCAGCCGCTGCCGAGCCAGCGACGCCATGGGGAGGGAGTCCTCCCGCGGCTCCAGCAGCTACACGCATGACCCCACGCACGCACATGCACGCACATGCACACACGTATTCACATCAGTCAGCCCGCTTGAACGCGGAGACATCCAAGGGAGTCTACGCACGTTGCACCGTGGGAGAAGCAAATTGCATGGTGCGGGCAAAAGAAAAAAACCACCTTGGCGGCTGGGGTGGGCGACAGCAGCCGCTGCCGAGCCAGCGACGCCATGGGGAGGGAGTCCTCCCGCGGCTCCAGCAGCTACACGCATGACCCCACGCACGCACATGCACGCACATGCACACACGCATTCACATCAGTCAGCCCGCTTGAACGCGGAGACATCCAAGGGAGTCTACGCACGTTGCACTGTGGGAGAAGCAAATTGCATGGTGCGGGGGAAAAAAAAAAACTCACCTTGGCGGCTGGGGTGGGTGGTTACGGCCAACTCCTCGTCAGTCCAGGGCAGGTCAGCGAGGAGCCCTTCCTCCGTATCTTCAGCTGCTGGTTACAATCACCAAAACAGTACAAAAGATTAGAGGCAAAATGTCAAATGCTAGTTAAGTTTTGCAATTTTAGCAGTCGTACTCCTTGCAAAAGAAACAACAACTCAGTCCAGCACGTGACCCCAATTTTCATAGCCTGGGCACATCATAGCAACCAACTAAAGAACATGGTTAACTTCAATCATGGGTACCCCGCAATAACATTAGCCGTATGCATGTTGGCTATAGTGGCATGGTCATTTCAAGCAGAATACCTGTTGGGACGTCTGCCGGCATCTCGAAGCCAACGGGTACTCCTGCGTCGATGTTGGAATCAAGATTGTCCTCGTTGACCATCTCCTGATAAGTGGATTGGCTCATCAAGTACTCAACCCCGAGAAGCTCGCCTGTGAAGGGGAAAACGGCCCTTGTGGTGGCAAAGATATCCTGGCCCCACAACGCACGATACTTGTCATTTGCGAGAGCCACCAATTCGCCATCATGGGTGAAGGGCAGTCTCCCATCAACTTGCACGGCGGCTTGTGCTCTGTCGGCATTCCAACGTGCCAGGCCCTCTATTGTGCATGCCTGAAGGTTGACCGCAGACATAGAGGTGCCAGGCACAAATTGGCACAGGTGAAGATGAAAATCCTCTAAGGATGTGGTTCCCCGCCGTGCGCAACGGTAAATAGGGAGGGAAACGCCACCCTTCACAAGCGTGCCTGTCCGTGTATAAAACTCCACTCCCACGGGGTCTTGAAGGCATGAGATATGCCGGCTTTGCTTTTCCCATACCTCTTGCATACTGGGGCCGTAAAGTCGGATACCACCTGCGTCTGTAGCATTACGATACTTGTCGATCAGCTCGCCCAATTTAGCTCGAGTCTCCGCCTCACCTCGTGTCCTTCGCTTGCAATGCTGCTGAAGCTCCTTTCGCTTGATGGCATTCCTAGCGGCCACCACTACATCGGGACCACTATAATCTGCTTCAAGCTCACCTGCCTTGGCACGCACAAGCAGCTCGAGATCGTCTTTGTCCCACACAAAAATGCACGTGGACACCTGGCTCATAAAAACGCCGAATAGGGGGTGGCTAGTTGATTGGCACCCATCACCCAATCGCCTCATGAAATGCCAAGAATCAAGTCTAACCTTGATGCCTGCCCACGGATAGAACAGCTTCTTGATGGTGCACTCATCACGTGTGGAGCAGCATCCCCTATCTGTGTATATTAAAATGGGGGGGGGGATTCCATGGCTTCTATACCGCCCAATAAGGCCGTGTGCCATTGGTGCCAATGCTTCCAAACTCTCTGACTCCGTAAAGACGGATGTCAATACTTCCCCATGCTCATTGCCAACATTGGTGCATAGATGGGAAGTCGCATGGGCGGCACCTGCCAGCTTCTTGCACACACGATAGGTACTGTCGATTTTCAGAATCCTTCCATGGACACTTGTAATGGACGACACCAGGTATTGTAGCCTGGAAAAAACATCTCTCACGTAGCACGCCACAAACCACTCGGGCCCGGGCACAACTCGACGCCGCGGATCGGGCTTCTCGTATGTGCACCGGGAGTTACCAATGCCCCCCATATGCCGCTCACAATCACTTGCATATAGTAGAAACCTTTTCAGCCACTCCTCTTCATGAGCCGTCCTGACAAGCCTCCACAGTGCGGTTGTTGAATTGCCCTTACTCCGTGCCCTCATCATAAGTCCTGACCAAGTCCTCATCCAAGGCATATTTTTGGGTCAGCAGCACCCTAAACTGCTTCCTTACACCCGGGGGCAGCTGGTCCAGCAATCGAGCATCCCATGAGATCAGTTTCTTTCCGCAATTCTTGCACGATAACCTTTCCCCTCCTAGATAATACCATCCGCGCATTCCAACCACCTGCCTGATAGTATCATTCCACCCCCGTTCTGCGAGATAATGGACCTTGCCAGATGGTTCTTTGTTGGGGTCGTTGGGAGAGCAAGAGGGGCAAGAAAACCTGAAGATGCCCCTCTTCACAGGCGCCCACAACATCAACGGTTGGCCAAAATAAGCACTAAGATCTGGCGCCTTGTGAAGCTGAACGGAAACCTCTGGAGGTCGATACCACAGTTGATAGTGGCCTGGCTTCCACACCTTGCTCAACCATGCGATGTCATGGCGAGCAAGACCCGGCAGCCATTCACGGGGTAACGACCCACCATCAAGGTGTGCACCCTGTAACAACACAAGTGACCCAGTGTATCCGGCCATACCGACGTCACAAATGCACACATTGACCAGGTTGGAAAATACGTGTGCGGGGTATAATACGTGGACTTAAAATACGCGTATTATACGTGGGGGGTATAAAATACGCGGTGGTAAAATGCGCGACAGTTTTTGTGGTCCAATTGTCAGTCACCCAATTAGCACGCTCCTTGATGATGGTCATGCAGTTATTACAACTGAAATTTGGTGTATATGCTTATTTATTAACATCTTCCATTTATGCCCTGCAATCCTATCTGATTATGATTTGTTAAATGCAGGGGGGGAGCATGCTGCAACGGGAATAGTAAGGATTCAATTAATTAATTGATTGAAAGGAAAGCCATCCACTATATAATGCATGAGAGGACATGAGACACAACTTCCGAGAAGGAGGCCGGGTGACGTGCCCTCCTTTGTACTGGATCATGCCGGCCACCATCTGCTTGAAAGAGGCGCTCTCAGCCGCATTGAAGGCAATGCCGTTCTCGATAAAAAATTCGGCAGCCAGCAGCTGGACACCTTTCTCGTCGACGGGAACCAGCCATTTGGTGATGCTCAGCTGGCCTTTGCTGGGAACCGACGACAAGTCAGCCGGCGCAGCCCCTCCCATCTCCGCCATTGCCCTGTTCAAATTGTGCTGCTTCTTGGCGTCTGACTGCTGCGACTTGTTGTTATACATCCTGAGAAACCTGCTCCGGATATTCGGTAGAAATTTGTCGCAGGGTAACATCCCTTCCCCTGCGATTCCGGCAAAGTGTGCACGGACTCGGAATACGCTGATTGCCCGCGCCCCGTATGAGAACTTCTTGTTGCAAAATGAGCAGAACTTATTCGACACAAACTGCGTTTTGTTAGTAACAGCATCTGTGACTGCTTCTTTCTTCTCGAGAACGAAATCCCATTCAGGCCCTTTCTTCTTCATGGCTGCAAATCGAAAATGGCTGCACACTGTCGCACAGTCGCACTGGCCTCGTCGTCGCTATATTGCATTACACCGTCAGTAGCACAGCTGGCATTTGCTGGCACACGGTTATTTATGCGTTATGTACCTAGTCCTAGCTGTCTCCTACCGGCCAAACATTTTGCAAGGCTTGCGCTTTATGAAAAGAACTGTACGCATCTACTTCTAGTAGTAAAAATCTCAAATGTGCAGTGAGCGCGCCGCGCCCAGAACCTGGGCACCGCGCCAGTGCCCGCTGCCCGCTGGTACCCCCGAAAAATTCTAAGTCCAAACCGCGTGGTCAGACGTAAAATACGCGTAAAATACGTCGAGGCCCATAATATGCTTTATCCCGCATTTTATCGCAAAAGTGCGGCGTACAGACCAACCATGTCAATAAACCCAACACCTATGACTGGATTAACACGCTAGCGCTAACTAGTGACTAGTGCTAAACAGTTCGTACATAAAACCAATCGTGTGTAAACTTTGACATTTCCATTTGATTTAACAAACTTTCTAAAACATAGCTTGCTTGATGTCACGGGCATGCTAGCCACCACCCAGCAAGGAGAGGACACCGCATTTCTATGGCAACTAACACAGTATAGCAGCCAAATGAAGTTGTTGAAGAGCATCATCAAACATGCTGACACATTATATGCAGTTTTAGGGTGTGTGTGAGCTGCAAAACATCACACATAAGCAGTCCAAGAACAGCCTGAATAACTGCAGGCTATGGGACCATGGTTGATAACGAACGCAAGGTGTGACGCCACCAGGAAGCATGCTTAACTTAGCCGCAGCTAACAATGTAAATAGCGACGATGAAAGATACATCGCGTAAACCAACTACGTATGCCATGTAAATGCACAGAAACTGTCCTGTCTTTCAGGCATAGCCGGCTGACACTTGCTGCCATGACTAACCTACACCGTCCGCATTTGTAGTTTTAGTGAACAGTCAAATTGTGCCATGTGCGTATATATGAATTACCATGGATTGTTTGTTGGGAGCTAAGTAGGGTCCCCGGCTGTTCTTTATTTAATTATAACCGTTTGTTTGCTTGGTTCTCCTGCAGCCGTCCAAGGTAGCCGTGGTATTTATTGGGGTTTTTTTTTATGGTGGGTGCGGGACATGCACCATCCCCAGCCTACCGTCGGCCGGCCACCTGGCGGCCAAGGAGGGTCGGTTAGTATTGAGGTTTGGGCCATCCACGCTGCCGTCTAGAGTTAATTAATTAATTTTCTTTGTTTGTTTGTCAAATACATCTTTAAGCTATCCCGAAGAAATTAATTATACTTATCCTTTGTTTATTTTCTCGTTTTCAACCAGAATATTTTCCAGAAATTCTTTATTTTATAAAGCTACAAATGCCTACGGTGTACTCCTTAGCCACATGGAGAACCCAGCATATAGCTGGATATATAGCCTTCAAAACCTCAAGCACGTTCAAGGAAAGGCGGAAAGGGGTCGGGAGGCGGAGGGCATAGACGTATCCAGGTGTCTGAATGCCGGTAAACGCGTCAAACGATGGATACATTGGACAGGAGAAGCAGGAAAAAAGACTTACTTGATGGGTGGGCCTAGCATCAGCGCCCGGCATGCTGGCCGCCATGGTGTTTAGTGCAGCAGGCGGCTGCTGCACTACGTGGGAACTGGGCTGCAGTACGGACACTTGCCCAGCGTGAGAAGCGCCCGGCATGCTGGCCGCCATGGTGTTTAGTGCAGCAGGCGGCTGCTGCACTACGTGGGAACTGGGCTGCAGCACGGACGCTTGCCCAGCGTGAGAAGCGCCCGGCATGCTGGCCGCCATGGTGTTTAGTGCAGCAGGCGGCTGCTGCACTACGTGGGAACTGGGCTGCAGTACGGACGCTTGCCCAGCGTGAGAAGCGCCCGGCATGCTGGCCGCCATCGCAGGCTGGACCTAAACACGCATGACGGAAGTAGGACGAGGTAAATTGCGAACGACGCACGGTTCATAACAAAAAGTAATCATTACTAATGCTTAATGGTTCTGAAGGCAATTATTGCTACAAGAGCTCAATATAAGCTCATGGTCACCTTGACCCAAAAACGGCCCAATGCTATAGGATGTCTTTGGTAGGCAATATAAACGGTATGTTCCACAAGTTTTATTATCAGTTCATGCACAAGGCTGTGTGCAAAAGTATATTGTACGCCCAAGCAAGCTGACCCAAAAGGCGGATTGGGGTCAACATCGTCACATGCTGTTATTGCAAGAGGGGTTGGGTGGCGGGGATTCCAAACCTGAGTTATTAACGCCTGAGACTCAATATAACTTGACAAACTTTTCCAACGGAGCTGCATGCGCACCACAACAGCATTACCACGACCTTCCTTGAAACAACGTTTAGCCATGCATTCACTAATTAAGATTGCGCCATGCGGGCCATGCCCTCTGTACCTGGCAATTATTCAGACCTCGAGATCATTCAAACAGTTTTCGGTTATCAGCATGATATACACGGCACTCATGCACCCACCTCTGCGTGAGCACCGATGGCCGGGTGGTACATCTCATAATAGCGGCGCATTGCGGCCTGCCGCTGGGCTGCCAGCGCCTCACTACGCTCGCGATGCATTTCTTGTTCTGCCCTGGCCCTTCTCTCGGCAATATCGGTCGGCACTCTACCCTTCTACGGCCATTCCGGGGGTGGTTCAGCTCTTCTATGCAAAGCTACCCACTCATTGTACCTAACCTGCCAATCGTTGTGAGTGAGCAGCTGCCGTGGCATGCATGATGCCGAATGCACCCGATCCGATAGTGCCACTGCGACTGCGGGGCCAATCAGGCGTCCCAACATTAAACCCGCAGCTCTTCCTGCCGGAAACGCCATTGTTAGGCGCCGGCTGCAATGTCTAGTCGTTGCCTCCAGCCGCCGACAATTAATGCCGCATGAAAAGAAAAAAATATGCATTCACATAGCGGCGTGGGAACACACGTATCGGTGTAACAGTGCTAGCTGCCGCGAGACTGATGCGAGAAACACGTGGCACTAGAGCGAAAGGCAAAGTATGCAAAAGTACTTTTCGACTAGTACTTGTTTCAATTTCTTCAATCCTAAAGACCTTGTCGCTATTTAGTTCCGATCGCGTCGTTGTCTCACGGGGGAGGCCGGCGGGTGAGAAAAATATTAGTTCCCATCCCGTCCTTGTCTCATGGGGTGAGAAAGATATTAGTTCCCATCCCGTCGTTGTCTTACGGGGGTGAGAAAGATATTAGTTCCCATCCCGTCCTTGTCTCATGGGGTGAGAAAGATATTAGTTCCCATCCCGTCGTTGTCTCACGGGGTGAGAAAAAGATTAGTTCCCATCCCGTCCTTGTCTCACGTCGTGAGAAAACGATGAGTTCCCGTCCTGTCGTTGTCTCACGTCGTGAGAAAGATATTAGTTCCCATCCCGTCGTTGACTTACGGGGGTGAGAAAGATATTAGTTCGCATCCCGTCGTTGTCTCACGGGGTGAGAAAGATATTAGTTCGCATCCCGTCCTTGCCTCACGGGGTGAGAAAGATATTACTTCCCATCCCGTCGTTTTCTCTCCGGGATGGGGATTTACCGTAAAAATGCTAGTTCCCATCCCGTCGTTTTCTACTGAGGTGGGGATTTACCGTAAAACTGCTAGTTCGCATCCCGTCGTTTTCTACGGGGGTGGGGATTTACCGTAAAAATGCTAGTTCCCATCCCTTCTTTTTCCGCTAGGTGAGAAAGATGTTAGTTCCCATCCCGCGTTGTCTCAGGGGGTTGATAAAGACAATAGTTCCCATCTAGTCGTTTTCACTTCCCCGTCCCGCGCCAGCCGTTCGTCCGTCCCCCCTCCTTTTTTCCCGTTTCCCCTAAATCCCCCAACTGGCCGTCCGTAAATCCCGGCCTTGGGCCTGGGCCAAGAGGGGTGGCATGCCCGGGCAAAATTTCCTGGAACCGCGGTACCAGAGAGGGTTGTCCCAGGGGCTGACGGTGGTGGATTTTCGCGGGGCCCATGGTTAACCGCGGGGTTTGAGGGTCAAAAACTTGCCGGTGGCGGTTCGTGGGCCCTGGGTGATCAGAACCGTGGTTTACTACATGCCAGTAGCAATCTGCCACGTGTAATATGTTAGACTAGGGCTGTACGTCACGCCGGGTTGGCTCAGGACCGTGGTAGCCTACGGACCAGTAGAAGTATGCCACGTGGATAATGTTGTAGGTACTGTACCTGTGCCTGCCACGTGGCTTTTCCTGGCCGCCACGTGGGAAGTCACTTGAACCATCAGGCGCATGCCACGTCATCATGTGCATCATGTGTGCGTCAGGTGTGTGCATCATGTGGGTTTGTTTTGAGGGCTGTTGCCACGTGGCAGAATAATGGAGTACGGAGAGAGAAGAATAGTAGTATAATGTTCAGTTTAGTGGGTAGTAGGGATAGTTACCGCAAATAGGAGTCCGAGGGGGTAACCATGGTACCGGCTCTCGGGCTTGCCGGCAGCGGCCGGCGGGTACCATGGTCCTGGACGCTACCGTGGTACCAGCAGCGTTGGGTGCCGGTTGCGGTCCACGCGTCACGGTTGGACCGCGGGCCCGGCCTTTTTTGTCCGGCGGTGGTGGTTTTTGTGACCGCGGACCCTTGGCTGGACGCCACCCCTCCTGTTGGGCCCTGGGTGATCAGAACCGTGGTTTACTACAGCCCATTAGAAATCTGCCACGTGTAATATGTTAGACCAGGGCCGAGTACATCATGCCGGGTTGGCTCAGGACCGTTTGTAACCTATGGACCAATAGAAGTATGCCACGTGGATAATGTTGTAGGTACTGTACCCGTGCCTGCCACGTGGCTTCTCCTGGCCGCCACGTGCAAAGTCACTTGAACCATCAGGCGCATGCCACGTGTGCATGTGGGTTTGTTTGGAGGGTTTTTGCCACGTGGCAGAATACTGGAGTACGGAGATAGCAGAATAGTTGTGAGAAAGTTTTGCACAGGTCGGACAAATACAAATAAAATATGATTCAAATACTTTTGGCTGCTTACCGGTCGCCGTTGGATTAATCTAAATATTTTGGTCAAGGCCGGTTTCACCGTTGGATTAATTTAGATTTTTTGGTCAAGGCCGGTTTCGCCGTTGGATTAATCTAAATATTTTGGTGAAAACTTTTTCGCCGTTGGATTAATCCAAATATTTTTTGCCGAAATTTATAAATCAAATGCGCAAATACGGCCAAATATCATTTATATTTGTCCGACATGTTCAACTTCAGATGTTAAAGTTAAAGGCCCTGGCGGCACGAGTATTTAAATATTCATTTAGATTAATTTAAATATTCAAAGCCGGTTTCACCGTTGGATTAATTTAGATATTTTGGTCAAAGCCGGTTTCACCGTTGGATTAATTTAGATTTTTTGGTCAAGGCCGATTTCGCCGTTGGATTAATCTAAATATTTTGGTGAAAACTTTTTCGCCGTTGGATTAATCTAAATATTTTGGTCAAAGCCGGTTTCACCATTGGATTAATCTAAATATTTGTTGCCGAACGGGGTTCACCGTTGGATTAATTTAGTGGACTAAATATGCAACATTTATAAATCAAATGCGCAAATACGGCCAAATATCATTTATATTTGTCCGACCTGTGAAGTTTTGTTTAGTGGGTAGTAGGGATAGTTACCGCAAATAGGAGTCCGAGGGGGTAACCATGGTACCGGCTCTCGGGCGGCTTGCCGGCGGCGGCCGGCAGGTACCACGGTCCTGGACGCTACCGTGTAGGTTCTACTGTACTGTACCAGTGGTCAGCAGCGTTGGGTGCCGGTTGCGGTCCACGCGTCATGGTTGGACCGCGGGCGGAAGCTCCTATTCGGGCCAGGATGAAGAAAACTCTTGTGCGGGGGCGAGTGCGGGGGTCCGGGCCAATACCGCACTAAAATCCGACGCGCCCAGACAAGCCGCGCCGGGCCGGCACACGACTTAGCGCGGGAAACAGGGCCGCTGGCGTGCATGCTGCCCGGCATACGGGACTTGAGCACAATGGCACTTCACCGTGACTACCTAATGAGGAATTATTTCTCTGAGAAAAGGAATTACCGGGTGCATTGTTAGGGAACGCGAAGTCAAGCTAGCCCGCCCTTTATGAGTATGGCCACGGAAACGTAGTGCAGACTTGAGTGCCGGGTGTGTTCTAATATTTAGGCCTTTAGCTAGTGTTGCTATGGTCTCGTCCTAATAATTAATACCGCTATTACTCCTTGCATGGGTCGCGCCGGTCTTACAAAAGGCATTTGGATGTTTGCCCAAGGTATAATTGGTCGTAAGGTCCTATGGTAAATTGAGACGACGAACCTTTTACGTCCCTGGGATTCATACCTGTAAGCTTAGAGTATTGTCAAGCCTGGTCTTTACTAGTCACAATAAAATTAGCAGGCTAAGCTTTTTTCCCCTCCTGAAACCCGTTGGGCGTGGTCGACTAATGACGGAAGACATTATGGATGTACGCTTACCTGAGAACGGGCGTTTTCTCGTCTGAAAGCGCTGGGTCATACCAGCCCCACTTTCTCCCTCCCCTCCTGATCGACCATCCTGCCTTATGCCTCCCCCCCCCCCGCCCACACACACACAACCCGACCCTGCTTCCATCTCTCGTCTTCTATGCTTACCATGCCCTGCCTGCACATACGTCGCTGTAAATTTCCAAGAAAGCATCTTATGAAATTGTCGTGAAAGGCAACAGAACGCTGTAACAATGCGTGCCTTTCCTATATATATGGCTTTCTGCATATCAACTTGGTTGTATATCTCGTGAGTGAAAGTGAAGGATTTCATATATAGCATAATGTGTCGCATGTCATAATGGTAGTGATGTGTCATTTGCTGTAATGCTTTGTGCGTACGTGTGTTAGGGTAATGCTTTTATAGTGGATTGAAATAGTGTACACTGCTACTACATCTCGCGATTGGCTTTTGGGACATGCGGCCCGTGATGCCAGGATGGCAGTATATACAAAAATGTAGACCATTATACAACGAGATGAACACCATTTATGTGCCTTCTATAGTATGTGCATGCAACTTTGTTGCCACATGTCACGCCTAGAAATGGTGGTCCATGGTGAGTTAATTGCTAGGCTGAGCCTTTTAGGCCTAATTGGTTACAAGTTCGACATGCCGGCCGTAGCCAAATGCAGGATTGACCCGGCCGAGGTTGTGTGTGTCAATGACCCCCACGCCTGTTTGGGACCGGTCAGGTAGCTTCGCTTGATATTGCTAGCCATTTCGGGGCAATTGTTATACCGTAGCTGTTGGCAAAGAATTGGTGCATTCAGGGTGGACTCACACTCATGGTCGCACTCATGGTCGCTAAATGATTGCTATGGGTTTACATTAATTAATTAATTAATTAATGGGTTTACATTGTGCTCAGACTATTCTACACTCATCTAAGACTATTGTACACCCGTCATCTCACCCTCAAGTGTATTTGTTGCACATGCTTCATGTGTGGCCATCATGTAGGCCCCTTTATTAATTCCCAAGTCCCACTGAGGACTTATGCCCGCGTGACGCAATCTAAGTGAAAAAAATAATTGAAAACCAATTAGTACCCTTTGTAAAGCCTGTTAATGAATGTGCGGTGACCGTCCCCAACCATTAATTAATTAATTAGACTCGTGCTCCCGTTGGGGAGTCACGGAGCATTAACCCCGATGAATGGATGGATGGGTGCACACATTCCTACCGGTCTAATCTATCTACATTGGCTACATACTACATCTATCTAACAACATTCTATCTACATCATCTATCTAGGCAGCCGCACGCTGCCCTAGGGGGAGCTATCTAGCGTGCCTCCCGCGGGATTGCACACGCGGGCGCTTCCCCACTGGGGGGGCTCGTTGTCCTCTATGACCTGGGCCCACTTGGCCTTGTCCATCATCTTCTTCCAAATCACGGAGAGGCCTAGGCCCCCCATGTCCTCTACTAGCTGTTCTTTGAAGGTGCGGGCCTTGCGGCGTCTAACATCACTGGGCCCAGCCCACGTCAGGAGGTGCCGGCCAGGCTGGGCTGGTCGCAGTCCTGCGGGGGGGCCACGTGAGGTGTCTACCTGGTTGGTGCGAGCTAGGTGCCCTACTAGCTGCAGGCGGCGTTGCTTAATTGTGCTGGTGATATAGGGCATGCCCTGGTACAGGTCCTCATTGCGGACATGAGCAGCATATCCTACTCTGAAAATGGAACGCAGCATGCTGGTGACCGCGCCGTCCAGCTTGCGGGCCAGGTCGGCGGTGAGGGTCCACGTCTCGGCGCCATACGTGAGAACAGGAAGGACGAGGACCTTGAACAGGTCCTGTTTCTCGATCTTGCCCAGGGGCTTGCGCCATAGGGCCCGGTACTGGCGTAAAGCGTGCCAGGCGAGGGAGATGCGGTGGTCCACATCCACCTCGCAGCTAGGGAGCAGGCTGCCCAGCAGCTTAACGCGGTCCCGATACAGGACTCGAGAGCCGTCTAGGAGATAGAGGGGCGGCGCTGAGGTGGTGAGCCCAACCGCCAGAGCCTCTGTCTTCTTGCTGACCTCAAGCCCCACTGCACGGGCCTCGAGAGCCAGGCAGTCAAGCCATGTCTGCACGTGCTCAGTGTCCTCAAAGAGGGTGGTGTCGTCTGCGTAAATGATGTCTGCGAGCCGAATCTCCGTGTCCGCACCGCCATGCCAGAATTTGTTAGCAACCTGCACTCCTGGTTCCCTGCCCACGATGCGGGCAAATCGCTTGCGCGCCTGAATCATTACGTATTCGACAACAATAATGAACAGGTAGGGCGACAGCACGCAGCCCTGCCACACACCCTTCTGTAAAGGGCATGGGGGCGTGGTCCCGTAAGAAGTGCGCACCGAAGTGGTGGACCCTTCATACAGGTTGCGGATGACAGCAATCAGGGGGCGGGGGATCCGGAACAACTCGAGGATGTCCCAAAGCGCAGGCCAGAAAACCGAATCGAAGGCTTTGATGAAGTCCACCAGCACAAGGTGCAAAGGGGACTCACCAGGCTGAAGGCGTTGCAGTTCCTCCACCAGTCGGCGAGTAGCGAAGAGCGCCTGTACTGTGTTGCGACCTGAACGGAAGCCGTGCTGAGTCTCGCTGAGGTGACCGTCCAGGGCCGTGCGCAGGCGGTTCAGGATGAGCCGCATAAGAAGCTTGAGGGGGGCACTTTGAATGCACACCCCTCTGTAGTTGCCGGGGTCGGCAGGCGACCCCTTGTTCTTGTACAGCATCGTGCGAAAACTGTGTTGCCAGGCCGCTGGAGGTGGTTGCGACGACAGCAGAAGGCGGTTGCAGATGTCCCGGAAGAGCAGCATAACACCTGTGTCCTCGAATTCGGCTGCAAGTTTTACAACTGCGGCCGGAATCTCGTCAGAGCCGGTGGCTGCGTCATAACGCAGGCGCTGGACCGCCTCCGTGACCTCGCGAGAGGTGAAAGGAGGCATGTCAGACGGGTCGCCAAGTGGGCCGACCAGCGGGGGGACTAGGTAGTCCGCCGCTGACCTAGGCGGGGCCGGGGGCCCTGCGGGGCCGGCCAGGGCGGCCGGGCGGGCGGCGGCGGCTGGGAGCAGGGGTGGGGGCGGCGCAGCTGTCCCCACGACCTCGGCCGTGGCCGTGGCCCAGGTACGAAGCCGCTTGGCTGGGGCGCCGGGGACGTCGTGGCGGTGGGGCCGGCCGAGGCCGTCCGGGTGCCCGAGGCGCTTGTACCAGAACCAGGCCCCCTTGCCGTCGTGCTTCTGCTGGCAGCTGCGCAGGTCCTTGACCATCTGCTGAGCATCTGCCTTCTCAGCCTGCTCGTAGGCGGCCCTCAGAGCTGCTTGCAGCCCAGGTTTGGCGAGCGGATCTCTGTTGCGGCGGAGCATCTGCCTGGCGGCGACCACTGTCGGTGCGTGACGGTGGACAGCAAGCTGCCGACGCGGAGGCAAGGTGGGGAGGGTGCGGGCAGCCAGGCGATACTTGGCGGCGACACCACGGAGGATCACTGAAATATCCCCCGGCGGCGGAATGGCGTGTAACTGCTGTCGGCTGCCCCCGGCGTCGAATAGACAGAATCTTGCAGGACGCGAGCATCGACAACTGAGGGGCGCTGAGCCCGACGTACGCAGACATAATCAAGGCACACCACCCGATCCGACGGCCCAAAAAAGGTGGCCAGCTGCTCAGCGGGGCGTGCGAAAGAAGCATTGCATGCAACCAGCGCAGATTCTGCCAGCAGATTCGCAAATAAAGGCGTGTTACCGTTGGCTGTCGTGTTGGTTGGGGAATACTGAGCGCCCCCAGTGCCAACTGGCAGCGTGGCGTTGGCGTCGAGCAGCATAACCAGGAAGTGCCGAGCTGGGATGTTGGCCTCCTCCTTGAGGGCGTCGAAGAAGGCCTCACGTTCCGCCTGAGCTCGACCCGCATGTGGTGCATATCCCACGATAACGGTTAGCGTGTGGTGTGAATGGCCCTCAGTGGCCGAAAAAGTGGCCACTAGCACACGCGGGGACCGCAGCACGATGGACTGGAGCTGCTCTGATGCTGCCGGCGAGCACAAGAGGCCCACACCACCTTGGCCCGGCGCGTCGCCGCCACCATAGTGGAACCGCCAGCCTGCACGCAGGTCGTCGACCAGCAGACCGTTGACCGCGTGCTGAGGGTCAACGGTGCGTCGGTGCTCCTGGACTCCAAGAACAGCGATCTTGTTGTCGGCGCACAGGGCGATCAGCTCGTCGACGCGTTGGCGTGCTGGGGTGCCGCCGCTCGTAGAAGGATCTGCGGGAGGGTGCGCACGTTAAAACTAGCAATACCAAGAATGGGCCGTTGCCCTATTAGCGGGGGGTGGGGGGGTGGGGGTGGGGTGGGGGTGGAGAAGGGTAGTGCTGGAGGTGGGGGTGGGGGTGGGGGGGGGGGGAGGGGAGGGTGGCGATTGGGGTTAATGCTTGTCAACGCATGGAGGCTTTCTTTCAGGACGGATATGCGTCGTCTCCGTCCTGGCTGGGGTCGCCGGCGTGTCGACTGGGCCTCATCCCGCTCAAGGCGGGCTAGGAGGCGTGTAAGGCTGGTAAATTGGCGGGAAGGTTGACCGTGGCGTGCCTGGCGACCTTGCATCCTGATCATGCTCGCACGGTGCGACATGAGGATGGAAAGGGGCTTGTTTATAAAGGCTGTGCCCAAAGCCTATTGTACCGCGAGGCCGCGAGGGTGTGCCCTTACCGGGCGCCATCCATACCCGGGACGTGCGTAGACGATGATGACGCAGCTGGGGCGGGCCTGGGACGGCCCGACTTGTGCCGCTTGTTCGGAGCCTGCGCCTCCGTGCGCTGGCCGTTGATGAATAGCACGGGGGTGTCGTGGACGAGGCGGACGTAGACCTTCTGGCCATCCCGCTTGGCCTTGGTCGCCACGTCGCTGCCCAGCAGACCATTCTTGATGACTAGCTGGGCCGGTGAGAGGAGGTCGTCGAGGCTCGGCGCGTTCTTCCCGCCTAGGAGCTTGCGGGCCTGGAGTACCTTCACCTTGCTGGCCACATTCGCGAAGGTCACCCGGATGGGGCCAGGCTGGCCCGCCATCCAGGCTGCCGACTCAATGCGGATGCGTTCGTTGCCCAGTTGCAGCCTGCCCACGATGAGGCTGTGGTACAGGCGTTGCGCTAGCATCAGGTCCGTTTCAGGCTGCTGTGCGACCTGGAAATACCGGACCACTATACTGCGTGAGCGCAGGTCCTCCTCGACCGCAGTCTTGTGGGCTGCAGCCCCCCTGCGTGCTGCATCCTCCATTAGGTTGGCAATGTCCGTCTGTTTGACCATGTTAGCGTAGCTGGTGGCCGGTGCGGGGGCGGCTGGTTGGGGCGGGCTGGTCAGGGCGGCCTTGACCTCGGCAATGCTGGAGCGGAGCTCGGCAGTGTCTTGACGGATAGCGGTGGACAAGGTGCCGAGTTGGGCAGCCATGTCTGCGACTTTCTTATTGAGCTTGTGCAGGTCTGCTGCTTCCGGGGAAGCATCGGGGGTGTTGGCGGTGCCGTGATCGGCGTCCTTGAAAGCGGTAAAGAGTGCCCGGAGGCAAGGGGCCTGCGCGTGGCTCAAGAAAACAGAAAGTCGAAGCTGTGGCTCGTTCAAGTCGTCGATGTCGTCCACTGGAATGGTCCCGCCAGACGCGTAAGGAAAATGTATTTCCTTGCCGGTGTCGTGCAGGTGGCGCAGGATAGCCTGCGCCTGCTCGGCGGTAAGCGAAAAGAACTGCTGCTCGTCGACAACCTTGTCAGGCATGAAGGATGCTGGGTCGAACTCAGCGTCGTTAGCGTCGTCGTCGTCGTCGTCGATGGCGTCGTCAATGGGGGTGTCTTTGGAAGACGATGGCGGGGGGATCTGGCTCTCCATCTCGTCGGCTGGGGCGTAGCAAACCCGCTTGGAGGAGGCGGTAATGGCGGCCGCGTTTGCCTGGGGCTGCGTCGCAATGGTTTCCGCATCCCAACCATTGCAGCCATGGGATGAAACTAGGTGAATTTAGTGAATGCGTCACTCGAGCATACATAATTAAATTAAATTAAATTAAATGATAACATTTTGTTGTCTCCTTGATAACATGACTCCGTTGGGATATCATGTAGCACATATTCCTTGCTGGATGGATGGAGGTGGGCGCAGCCGCGAAACCGAGCTAATCTAATCTAGAAAACCCTAGCTACTCTACTCAGCAAAGTGCACCTTCCTCTTGGGGGGATGGGGGCTTGCATGCCCACAGGGGCTGGCGTGTGAGCCTGTACAATCCTCTTCCACCTCTTCTTGTTCTGCATAGAAGTCCAAGCAAGAGCATATACATAATGGGTCTTGATAACTAAACAAAACAATAATTACATGTGCTGGCTAGTGACCTCATGAGCATGCTGTGCTAACATGCACACATGACACCTAGCTGAATCAATTAATTAATCATCACGTGCATGGCTACGTGCAAATTAAAAATGTTGCCCCTACTTGAATCTGTGTTAATTGCCAACCCGTACCCCACAACCCATACCCCACCACCCACTGATCACAGAGATTTATGCTCATGTGCATTCGTGATTGCCCCCCCCCCCCCCAGGAGGACTTCAGGGGCGCTTTGCTGAGTAGAGTAGCTAGGATTTTATAGATTAGTTTAGAGATCTCTTAGTTAGGTTTCGCGGCTTCGCCTGGACCCCCATCCATCAAGCAAGGGAATACGTGCTACATGCACGATCTCCCAACGGAGTCATGTTATAATTTAATTTAATGCGTGATTGATGCGGTTATGTCGATCAAGTTTAATTTATTAATCAAAATAGAGCAGGTTGTGTTGTCCCAATAATTTTGTGAGTTATATCCACTCAAACTGTAGCCCCATCCCCTTTCCATACCCGTGACGCAGTCTAGGTGACATTCATTCATACATTACGTGTAGTACGTGTATGGACATTCATTACTTCATACACTAATTAATTACTTGCTTACTTATATATTCATTAATGAATATACTCACGTTAATCAATTAATCAATTAGTCATACCTCATGCTTCATTATCCACTCAGTTTCTAGTGACAGGGTTGCAGGTACCACGGCCCAAATCACTATGCTTACCAAATTTGGTAACATGGGGAGCCCACACCGACTGTAGAGCGATAAGGCCAAATATGGATTTTCACCTTTGCGGCGTGCCAAATCAGAAAATCAAAATATGGAGGGATAAGAACATGGAGAGCTGTATAACCTAGATCATCAGCTAGCACATGGAACACTACTACCTACAATACACATGACATGAAGCCACCATAGCTAACAAGCCTGGGCAACGTGATCGACATAAAGGCAGGTGTTTGGTCAGTTAGCTCTTCAGTTTATAGCTCCAAGCTCCACCAATTGCTGGACTCTCACGGATTTGTAGCAGTGTCGGCCCGCATGCCTAGTCAACGCCGGCATGAATAATCAGGACTGGAACCTCGGATGATGGCCAATGCTGAGATATGTCCGCTGTCTGTGTCCACACAATCAGACATGCAAGGAGGGCAAAAAATCAACCTATAAATGACCAACACGCGTGCACACACACACACACATGCACGCATGCAAAGGAATGTCAAGCTATGGGCGAAACATGCTTCTTTCTTTTTGCCTATTCTGTTAACTTGCATGCAAATGTACACGCAAAAAGAAAACTTGGGTGAGAGGGAGGGAGGGAGGGAGGGAGGGAGGGAGGGAGGGAGGGAGGGAGGGAGGGAGGAGGGAGGGAGGGAGGGAGGAGGGAGGGAGGGAGGGAGGGAGGGAGGGAGGGAGGGAGGGAGGGAGGGAGGAGGGAGGGAGGGAGGGAGGGAGGGAGGGAGGGAGGGAGGGAGGGAGGGAGGGAGGGAGGGAGGGAGGGAGGGAGGGAGGGAGGGAGGAGGGAGGGAGGGAGGGAGGGAGGGAGGGAGGGAGGAGGGAGGGAGGGAGGGAGGAGGGAGGGAGGGAGGAGGGAGGGAGGGAGGGAGGGAGGGAGGGAGGGAGGGAGGGAGGAGGGAGGGAGGGAGGGAGGGAGGGAGGGAGGAGGGAGGGAGGGAGGGAGGGAGGGAGGGAGGGAGGGAGGGAGGGAGCTCAGCCTCCAGATTCTTAGGGTCGAGTGCACGTTAACAGCACGCTATTGACCGAGTACAGCGGGGTTGTGCCGAACATCTCGAGTGCATCCCCTGGTTGCAGGCTTATTAACCGGCCACTGCCCTTTCTCTACACACATGCGCCACCAAGCCCCATGGCATGGCGTTAAAATCTCCAGCAAAAATACTGGAATCTAGAAAATAAGGTAGTAAGTAAGCTCTCTAATAATTACCCGCGTTACTTCTTTCTAGTTACGTGGGTTGAAAGTCACAACAACAAGACATTTTGGATGGCAGACCGCAGGCACCCCTGCACACTTATGCATGACCACATGCCCTACAACGAGAAGAACACCGCCTGATTCTGATAAGCGGGTTACGATCACAAAAGCGGAAAGGAATCATTAGTTCACATTGCAGCGACACTTAGTAGGCGCAGGGGCTGTAATGACTTCGGCTCATAATGTGAACATCGGGAACGGGCCGATAAGGCTGCGTCTTCTCAACGCACATGCTATGCCGGGCGAGGAATGTGATGACGAGTACGGGCTGGCAAGTGGAGTTGTTCAGCAAGGCGAAACAAGTCTTCATGTTATTATGCGCCACTTGAATAGGAACCCAAATACTAGGGTTTTGTGGGCGCAACGCCTCACCTAAGGCAGACATCCAAACGATGCCGTTGACCAACCGCTAGGGAAATCGCGAGAAGGGCCACCCTAGCACACCCTACCTGCAGCTGTTCAAGCAGCAAATTAAATGCTGCCGGGACGGGCCGGCGCGGCCATGAAATCTGCGAATCATGAGCTCGTCGGTTGTTGCAGTGGATGTCAACAGCCGGCTCCCCCCCCGCGTCGAGCACGAAAGGCGAACAGGAATTTGAAAGCAAAAGATGACGGTCACACATAGCAAACCTACCCGCCCCTGCGCAGCTTACAAGTTCATTCCAGGAACTGATCTTAATCAGTACAACATATTTCGCCTTTTCGTCGTGCCGATTCAGATGTTGCACACACCGGTAAACCAGTAATCTAGTTACAAGAAGCGTGAAGAGGAATAAATGTAGAGGGTGCCACGAACTTGAGTGCCAGCGAGCTCGAGTCTGGCGAGTAGCATCACAATTCAACGATGTCCTCCATGGTCGTGACTCGTGACTCGTCGCTCCAACTTGTGAAATTTGTGATCTAGGTAAAACCAGTCACAGCTGTTTTTAATTTACGCGCCAAAGCTCGCGCCAAACATGGACACAGGCGCGTAGGGCCGTAGGCTGGCGCGCAATGCTCCTCGTCGGCGCAGCGCTTTGGGTGCTGAAACCGCAAGTGCGGTAGTGCGCCGGACCTCCGCACTCGCCCCCGCACAAGAGTTTTCTTCATCCTGGCCCGAATAGGAGCTTCCACCGCGGGCCCGGCCTTTTTTGTCCGGCGGTGGCGGCGGTGGTGGTTTTTTGTGACCGCGGACCCTTGGCTGGATGCCACCCCTCCTACAGTACCTCCTACTGTATGGTAACATTACTGTACCAGCGCGCGCCCGCGCTTTTTGAAGGTCCTGAGGCGGTCGCGTTGACAGCTGTCGCGCGCTCGGACGAGGCACCGTAATAATTGCAGGGCTGTCAGCATTATGTGATGTTCCTACTGCTCAATGTTGCATCGTCTTGCCACGTCTTGCACCGCTGGGATCGATTGGGCACGCGATTTCTCTTGGATCAAGGCGTGCGAGTGATAAGATCTGGCATAAAAAATACCGATGTAATTCAGGTATGGATTTTTGCAGCAACCCTGGGATACCTCCGCGATCGAGTGCCACCCAGTTTGCATGGAGCGATTAGGCTGGTAAGCTAATCGAATTCTGGTTGGTGCAGCATTGGGTCGATCAGTTCCAGTTTTTGCCACACCTCGTTATGCAAGCCTAGGCCGATGGCATCCAGCAGGCGTGCGCTTTCTGTGTATCGTCGTATCTTTCGAGCCGCGCGGTTGTGGCCGAACCCGCACGAAAGAGCGGACATCAAAGAAGAGGCGCGATCTGCTTTTCGGCGTTTCCGCAACGTTGCGGAATCGGAAGCGGAAGCCAAGATCTTCGAAGCTGAGGCGAGACTTGAATTGGCGATTCATTATAAAATCCCGTACCATCGACTGCACCACGTACCCCAAGGAGAGACCGTTGCTAGTGTAAGCGGTTCTGCAGTGTCCAGAACGCGCCTTGAAATTCCTGTCTTACCCGACGAAGACGAAAGCTGATATCTCCGCTTGTGTAGTGGCTAGGTGAGCTTACACTTGGCTGCTGGTGCATTGATGGGACAAGACGTACCAAGCTAGTGATCTGTGCACGTAATGGTGTTCGCATCCAACCATGCAACGGGCTAGTGCAGTTCACAAAATAGGAATACCGTTCCTGCCGATGTCTTTAGCCTCTCTGAAAGAATCGTACATGGCAAGGCTATGTTGGCAAGAATTACTATGTTATTGTAAGAAAAAGGAAAGTGATCTTGCTCTGTGTGGTCAGGGATCACACCATGCTAGTTTGTCATGCGAGAAAACACCTCGTCTTAAGTATTCTAACTTGGGTAAGTGTCTGGTCTGCCATGGTAATGCCGTGGTAGGGTACCAAAAAAAATTCACGAGAAATACGTTCGTTGCCCTAGGGTCGAAGTGCCTTTGCCAAGAATTTTTAGGAATGCAAGTCAAAAGTGTGGAGGAGAAAATCTTAGGTTTGACAGTGTTGTTTTGCTGCCGCTAGCTCGCCAGCTGTCGCTGTTGCTGCTGGTGCTGTTGGCGCTGATGGCGCTGATGGCGCTGATGGCGCTGATGGCGCTGATGGCGCTGATGGCGCTGATGGCGCTGATGGCGCTGATGGCGCTGATGGCGCTGATGGCGCTGATGGCGCTGATGGCGCTGATGGCGCTGATGGCGCTGATGGCGCTGTTGGCGCTGCCACTGGGTGCTGCGGGGGCTGCGGGGGCTGCGGCTGGTGGTGTCGTGCTCGTGCCATTACTGCTACTGTTGCTACCGTCGTTGCTACCTAGTCCTCATCCTCAGCGTGCTAAGTGTTTCCACGTACTTTGTCCTCCCGCTTCTTACCAGGCTGCCTACCAGGCTTACTACCCTGCTGCCTACCAGGATGCTCAACAAGCTGCTTATAAGGCTGCCTGTCAGGCTTTGGTCGTGCTGCCTATTGTCCTTGCCGCCTCCTGCTCATCAGCTCCTCTCAGCACCTGCTTTGCCACTGCCTGCATAACCTGCGATGCACGGGTGTTGCTGCAAATTTTCTTTGCTGTCCCTGTCCCCATCCCTGCCTCTTTATCCGTCTCTGTACGGCACACTGGTGCTCAGCACTCTCAGCCTGTACCACACTGATACCCTGCCCTGCGCCAGCCAGCCTGTGATGAGTTGTTAGAGCGGCGGACGCCTGGTCATCACCCCTGCCCACATGTAAGCAGCAGGTACGTGCGGGCATCACACAGCCAGCATTTCTGCTTATCATTGGCACCATTTAAGGCTGCCCTCGTAACCTTGATTTTTTATCCTTTCATCGCTCTGTTGTTAGCAGTCCTGACCTGTTGCTCATTTCTCACCGGCGCACCGTTGGTACCTTGCGGGACATTGTTCCGTTTCCATACGTGCCGGGTTGTTTGATTGCCGGCCATAACTCGCCGAGGCCTGCAACAGGCACATCATCCAGAAAGGCCGAAAGTACATGCCACGTGCATGCCCAGGATGCTGCTTCCTTGGTGTGCCATGGCTCACTCAAGCAAACGCACAATCGGCCTACGCCGATTTTCTCAGTGATACACCCCTGGGTGGCAAGCTCAGGTGAAATGAAATTACAAGGACGGTGTCGACAAGAAATGCAAAGCTTAGGGAGGTTGAGAGGCAGAGACACCAAGTAGGCAGCAAAACTGTCTGCCGCTGCATGTGAGTTGATATAATGTTGGCTTGCCAGGGTCAGGACAAGGTTGGAAGTTACTGTCGTACCAAGTCCCTGCATTTAACATTTGAATTGCTGCACTAACAATAGTTGTTTCATGATTCACAACTCCATTCATATCCATCATCATGAACAACTCGAAAACGTGGATAGATGAGAGAACAGCAGGCTCGAGCTGCCATGGTCCAGATTTCTGGCCTGCGCTGGTTCTCTCATTGATTTGAATGAATTGGAGTACATTCTAATGCAGGCTGCGAAGGCTCATCCGGTTAACGCAAGACGTCCTGTGGCGCCCCGGGCTGGTCACAAAGAACGACATGGTGTTTGTTTAGCTACTACCTGGGCCCACTTGGCCTTGTCCTGCATCTTTTTCCAAATCACGGAGAGGCCTTAACCCGTGTTTTCTTTTTAGAACGCGATATACTGCGTTGTAAGCTATTTATAGAACACGTCATAACATATAAGGAATTTTTTTTTTCATAGTCATGTGTATACTTTTCTGAGAGCCCATAAATCAAAGGAATTTTTTAGCTACTCAGACCTACAAAGTACTAATTCATTAGAGAGATACACTGGTTTGAATACAGGGGGGTCTGACCATGACCGCGATTTGTTGACCCTAGGTCACAAGTCATGTGCTTATTCAAAATGGTTCATGAAAAAAATCTGGCTTCTTGCACGAGCTATGGGCAACATATGCAGGCTCTGTGGACAAAACTCAGGCCCATTGGGCCACTGGAGCTATTTTTCATTAGCATCACAAACACAACGCAGTACAACGCAGTGGGAAAAATGATAGCCCTTCACAACATGACGCAACGACACGAGCCCCATAAACGGGGCCATAATGAGCTAGGAGGGTCAAGACGTTGAAAATAGGTGTTGTATGAGTTATACAGCATCAAACATGCATCAAACATCATGACTGGATGACATAATATGACTGAATCAGGCAGCCATAGCCAAAGCCTCCGCCTGCTGAGTGGCAGACGGCCGGCCATCCGAGTCATGGTGTACAAGAAGGGCTCTGCTGCTGACCCCGGTAACTACCGGGGTGTCTGCCTCCAGAGCGCCGCGCTGAAGGTCTTCATGCGCATGATGCTGCACAGGCTCCGCGCCGCGCTGGACCCACACCTGGGTGAGTCTCAGATGGGTTTCCGTCGTGGTCGTAACACTGTCATGGCTGTGTTTGTCGCGCGCCGGTTGATGGAGGAGGTGCGTCGACTTCCCCCTGACAGTTTGCCGCTGGTCTTCATTTTTGTTGACTATATCAAGGCCTTTGACACGGTTCTCTGGGAGGCTCTTTGGGCCATCCTAGCTCTGGATCGGGTACCACCTGCGTTTATTGCTGCCATCCGCCGTCTGTATGAGGGTTCACAGGCAGTAGTGCGGACTGCGGAGGGCACCACTCCACCATTCCCCCTTCACCACGGGGTGTGGCAAGGTTGTGTCCTGTCCCCATACCTGTTCATTATTGTCGTGGATCACGTCATGCGCCGGGCACGTGCGCGCTTTACTGCTCTTAAGGGGTTCGAGCCAGGCTTGGACATCCTTAACGTGAAAGAGCACGGCGGGGTTAGACCTGGTTACCGCCTTGCCGACCTGATTTATGCGGATGATACCACCCTCATCGAGAGCCCCGAGCACATTCAGACCTGGCTGGACTGCCTGGGCCTGGAGGCGCGGGCGGTGGGGCTGGAGATTAGTGTCAAAACTGAGGCGATGGTGATAGGAGCATCCAGTAAACCACCGCTGCCGCGCCTGCTCGACGGGACGGAGGTCCCGTTCCGCGACCGCTTCAAGTTGTTGGGGAGCTGGCTTCCTGACACCGCCGACGATGTGGACACCCGCATCGGCCTTGCCTGGGCCAAGCTTCGTTCGCTCACACCCTACTGGCGCTCGAAGGGCCTTAACGGGCACCGCAAGCGCATGCTCTTCAAGGTCCTCGTCCTCACGGTGCTCACGTATGGCGCCGAGGCGTGGACCCTCCCACCCAAACTGGCAGCTCGGCTCGACGGCACAGTTTACAGGATGCTCCGGCAGGTCCTTAATGTAGGTTTTTCCGAGCGTCCGTCATCAGAGTCTTTGTATCATGGCATGCCTCGTGTTTCGGACGAGATTAGGCAGCGTAGGATAGCGTTTGTAGGACACCTTGCACGCACCAGCCAGGTCGATACCACCCTCGGTCTGGCCGGCCCCCAGCGGCTTGGACAGCCAGGGCGGCACATTCTGACCTGGCCTGGCCCCAAGGACATTCCCAAAAGGGTAGGGAAACATGTCACGAACTACGTTCAGATGTTGCTGGACGACCTAGTGGTCCCAGCCCAGTTTGAGCACCGCATCCACTCTCTCTCCCGTCTTTGGACTGCCATGCAGGACAAGACGCGGTGGAAGAAGATTGTCAAGGCGCACACGCCCGACCCTGTGGGCAAGCCACCTCCCCCCAAGCGGAGGAGGCGTTTTGATGAGTAGTGCAGTTAGGATTTTCTAGATAGAGTTAGGATAGTTCGATCACGCGGCTTCCCATCCATCATGAAATATGTGCTACATGACCTCCCCACGGAGGCATGTTATAATTTAATTTAATTTAATAGCCAAAGCACCACCCTTGGTCTGGCAGGCCCCCAGCGGCTTGGCCAGGGCGGCACATTCTGACCTGGCCTGGCCCCAAGGGCATTCCCAAAAGGGTAGGGAAACATGTCACGAACTACGTCCAGATGTTGCTGGATGACCTACTGGTCCCCGCCCAGTTTGAATACCGCATCCACTCTCTCTCCCTTCTTTGGACCGTGCCATGCAGAACAAGACGCGGTGGCAGAAGATTGTCAAGGCTCACACGCCCGACCCTGTGGGCAAGCCACCTCCCCCCAAGAGGAGGCGTCGTTTTGATGAGTAGGGTAGTTAGGATTTTTCTAGACTAGATAGATTAGCGTTAGGATAGTCCGATTACGCGGCTCTCTCCACTCCACCACCCATCAAGGAATATGTGCTACATGATCTCCCAACGGAGGCATGTTATAATTTAATTTAATTTAATTTAATAGCCAAAGCATCATCCACTCTCACAACGTGTTGAGCACATGCCTCGTGGGAAGGGAGGTGCTGGGTTTTCATTCCATAACGTGTGCAATACTGATTACTGAAAGAAAGAGGCACGTGTAATGCAAGGCTTGGATTGGTTGAGTGATCCATGAGCTTACATGCGCAGGCAAAGATGACGCTGGAATGCATGCTAGCAAATGGTGGCAAGATGCTAACAACACATGATTATACACCATGATTATGGGCACCTAGCTGATCTTCTTTCACAATCAACGCAGTATAAAACATCAATATTCAATCCTCACGATATATGCACGGCTTGACGACGTATGCAGCACCTAAATACTGCACAACTGCAACCTGCTATGGCTGACATGCAAGCGACGTCGAGTAGGATGGCGGTCGATCTTACATAGAGAGGCTGGGCAGAGGTCGGTAGAAAAAAGTGGAAAACTGGCAGAAACTAGGTAGAAACACGATATACTTACGCCTGCAAGCACTATTGAGCTGGTGGCAGAGGCCATTTCCAGGAAAATACAGCATACCGTAGCAATAGCCACGGTCACCCCTAACGCTATTTGCAGGCACCATCATGCCCGGAGCTACCTGTAACAGTATTTTCTGACAGTGTGTATACTGTTACATCCAAGTGGACGTGAACTTGGAGTTCAGCGTTCAGTGTAAATGGCTGAGTCTTTTGTACGGCCGAAGTGTAATGATTCCTGGCCTGACTTGACTTTTTGGGACTTATATGCGGAGTGCCCTTTTGATGGTGCTTTGTGTTGGGCCCTGGGCGGTACGGCACAGTACCTTGGAATCTATGTGTAATCTGACTGATGTCAGTTAGTATCTTTCGTAAGTTAGGGGTGTAAAGCATACAGAGAGAGAACCTTACCGGTTCATCTGTGTTCTGATTGGCTGAGACCTGTAGGATTGCGTTGGACTCCTCTGTGTCGGCGGGGACATAAGCTTTGCCTGTTTGTCACCATAGCGATCACGCGGATACCCCCAATTATGTGAAGTTATTTCTAATAACCAAACATGCTCACTTCAGGCCCTGTTATTGGACAGCCATATCCGATAGACAGGAAGTCTTGTGTCTGTATGAACAAGCAGAGAGACGCCCGACCAAAGGGAACCACCGCTCTCTATCGCGTAAGTACCGTCTCGTAGGAGAGGCCTCTAGACGGGAAACGACCACCCTCTACGATTCCTGGAGAGTGCTAGGAATCTCCCCTGTCTCTTGGGGTTTGATAAGTCCGTTCTGTCTTTAATGACAGGAGGTAAAAGATCTGTGCATTTAGTGGAGCAGAGACCACCATTTTATTCTGTTACATTGGTATCGGAGGTTTGACCTCTGAACAGACTTATCAAAGCATGGGACGAGTTTCCGTGTACTGACTCTTTCAGTATACATCAACCATTTCCACCTACCTACGTTTTTTCTACCGAGGGAAGAACAAGAACGATAGCATTCTTCTTGGTTGAGACATTTAGAAGAAAGCTTTCTATCTAGCTCAGCAGCCAAGTCACCTGGCGGTTTCACTAACCCTGCTGAACTGTATAGAGTGCATTCTTTACTGGGCAGCGAATTTCATTTTGCAGTCTGTGTTGCGGATTCAACAGGCTTTGCGTCTGGTATGGTACGCTTTCACGAACAAGCCCAAGCCAGACAACATATTCTTGAGCCCAAGCTAACGCACCAGACCAGCCAACTCGAGTGATTCTGCTGCTGTCGACTACTCGACAGTGCGTCAATCTGCCCTACCCGCTGAAACGGCAACGAGCTCTACACGACAACAACAATCAGCCGACACAGTGTCAGTGGTGGTGGCAACGAGTTCTTCCAGTCGTGCTAATGCCTTCTTTTTCAACGACTACATCTGCCAGTTTTAGTGACAACATCTTCATGTTTCGGCAACAACCTTTCGCTCTAGCGCCGACGTTTTGCTGTAGCAGCGACATCTGGTTGTGGCAACAGCGTCGTCTGCTGCAACGGCATCTGCTAGGCCAACATCTCGAAAAGCAGGTGGGCACCTGGTGATCTCTTTTGGTTGCAGAAGAGATGCCTAGGGGAGGAGACATTTTTCTTACTGCTCACCACCATGATGCTAGAATGGAGAAGACCCAGTCCTGTAAGCAGTTTGGAGGAAGGTCTTTTCCCTGTTCTAGTCATGGCTTGTAAAAAGGGTGACAGTCCCATGTCTCTCAAGGTGTGCTGTCATACTGCGGACACCTGTTAACTCGTCGTCTGTCCCACTACCTCTGGAGAGGACTGAGTTTTTCTCAGTCCTCTCCTGAGGACCGAGTTTTGAGGTTCTGTACAAAATTCGCCCCGGTCAGAATGTTTGACAAAAAAATTCTCTCAAAATTTATTCAAATACTACGTGAAAAGATCTTTCTTGGACATATTTTTGGGATTTTTTGGGATTTGGTATGAGCGGCTAAATGTACGGTCAAAGTACAGGTGGTAAGGGTACTTTTCCACGTGAAACGCGAGTTCCGGAAATGCACGACCTAGCCATGGCGGCTCGCGCCCATGCATGCAGTTTACGTTTGCGGACGAGTTAGCTGTCCAAACTCAGGAAATAGATTTTATATGTCCTATAGATGATAAATCCTAATTTTTAGCTCGCAGGGAAGCGATTTACCCGGTGTCGGCACTGTTCTTGCTGGAAAAAGCTGCGATAAGGCAGGTCGACGGAATTGATGACTGCGCTTGCTTTCCGGCGCAATTTCAATGGCTGATAGTTTTCTTTCTACATTTTAACATGTATTGTATTAGAATAAATTGAGTGGCAGTATAGATTTGATGATTTCGACCACTCTGTCACGTCATGGTCTATGTGCCGCAAAGTGCCACTTGTGCGGGCACCGCCTGGGCCAAGGTAACGCCAGCCGTGCCAGATAAAGTCGGATTATCGTTGCCTCTTCGTTTCTTGATGTTCTTACATGAGTTTAAGCTTGCCAGGCGTTGTCAGGTTCAAGTCTTGATGCTCTTTCTTGACCGTTGCCTGCCCCTCTCTAAAACCCCCTTTTCAAATGATGTTAGCAGGCATTTGCCTTAACCCAGTGTAGTTGTGCAGGGTTTTAGGAGCTGTGCAGGTTTAAACACCTTCATAGATGTTAGTTATTCTTTTGCTACGTTCATACTGCATGATTGTGTGGCCACGGCCTGCATCAAGGGTGCTTTCAAGCTTATACGGGTGAGTGAAAAGTCTTGGTGACAAACCACTGCCATCATGTGCCAGCAACTATGTTGGCCACATCATGGCAAGGCAAAACAGTTATAGCCATATCTATTGTTGTTAGAAACAATGGAAAGATGCTTAACCTACCCATTATATTGGTGGTTGACACTTATAACATAACCCTTTGTTGGTAGGTATCCAAGCCCATTCCCTACGTGCATGCATAGGCTCTCACTACATGATAAGGTATGATACAACTGCAGCATGATGATGCAAGTGTGTTGTCCTGTAATGCTTGAAGGGAAATGAGGTGATTGGGATGGTTGGTGGCCACGGTGGTGTGTAGTATGACCGCACTTACATGCTAGCAAAGTTAGCAAAAGCCCCATTCCTCTCCTGAGGACTGAGAGTTTTTAAATTGTTTTAGGCAGTGGCAGTGGCCAAATTGAGCCCAGTTTTTTGCCACGTTTCAAGAACTATATTGTTTACATGCCTATATTTTTCTAACGTGCACCATGATTTGATCAAATTTTCCCCACTCGCTCTTATCCCGAAAAATGCAAATTCGCCGAGGGTGTCATATGTCCGAGTAATTTCCAGGTGTTGGGGTCAAGTTTTCACTAACGCAGCATTTTTTCCAGCAAATTGACATCAAATACACCCTCGATCCACATCAAAACATTTGGGATGGACCCCCTACCTAGTCGCTACACCCGGTTGAAAAAGGTCAACTCAGTCCTCTTTTGAGGACTGAGTTGGGACAGACGACGAGTTAAAGGTGTTGTGCCTAACACCTGCGTGCCTAGTTAGGGAGTGCTGGCTTCTTCCCCCATAGGGTGGGAGGAGAACAACCTAGTTGTTCCCATCATTACATTATTCCATGCCTGTGATGCTGTTTTAGCATTGCTGTGTGAGTCTGAGTTTACCTTTTAGCACTCACCATAGGCTTGCGTGGAGTATATGTTTTGATTGGTGCCTGTCACTGCCCTCTAGTAGTGTATCTGGTACATTGTAGGGTCTCACCCACCGTAAAAATTTTCTGGGAGGGTGTGGATCTGACCAGACACCTTGTGCATGGTTCTGGCACGTACCAGCACACAGCCAGATAGTTAGTAATACAAAGGCTATCCATTCCAGGATGGTTTTGATAGTCAGTAGTTTATTTAGAATACAACCAGGACTTGGGTCAGCCAGCATTCAATGTTATTTCTTGGTGCAGGCTGAAACTTGTACCCCTGTCCTGGGTAGTCACGGGCACTTGTATTATCTATGGATGGTGTGCTCTATTGCATCTATGGCTTGGCTTGCCTCTGTAGATGTGATAGAGTACTGCACTCTATAGATAGTATGACGTGCACCTCTTCAGTTGCATAGACATCTTGCAGCTGTAGGTAGCTACTGCGGTGCCTCTTTTGAGTGCATGCTTCTGCAGTGCCTCCTTGGGTGCATCCCTGCCATGTTCTCTGGTCTTGCACACATAGGTGCCTTGATTGCGTGAACTAGCTATTTTGTTCACTGCTGAGAACATTGTAATGGGCAGTGTCAAGTCTTTCCTTTTCTTCTTTTTTTAGTAGAAAGGATGCTTGTTCACTGGGTCCCATAAGGAGTATGGTCATCAAGTTGGCTGCATAGGACGTACTTTACGTCTGCCCTTGATGACTCAGGTTGGCAATAGTGCCTTTTAGCAATCTGCTGTAGTCATAGTTTTATAGCTGGCTTGTCCTAGACACGTGGGCTGTGACGTGTTGACTCTTGTCACCCTGTGTCTTGGTTAAGACCTGCTGCTTAGGGGAGCCACTAACAGTCTCCCTGTCACCTGATTTAGGCCATACAGTATTATATAGTATTATAGGCCACCTGTTGGGAGAAACAGTTTGTTTGTCTCCTGACCCTGCCAAGGTTGCCTGTACTGTTTTGTTCTAGTTTTAGGTCGCCTGTTGGGAGAATTTAGTTTGTTTGTCTCCTAACCCTGCCAAGGCTGCCGGTATTTTCTGTACCAGTTTTGGGCTGCCTGTTGGGAGAAAATTGTTTGCTTCTCTCCTAACCCTGCCAGGGCTGCCTGTAGATTCCAAGTGCCTAACTCTTACGTCAGTCACTCAGGTTTACATCTTTCTTGTGGCCATTGGGATGGTGTAGACGTTGTGCTTATCATGGATGACGTCTATACAGTTGCCCCTGGTTGCCTTATTATGGAAAGATGTACAGTTGGTTGATAGATGCGTGACAGTTGTTTTTCAGTCATGAAAGCAGTCACTAGCATCTGTCCCAGTGTTGGATATACCAGAATCCCCACGAGGTTTTGGTTGTTTGCAGTCTTATAAGAGCTTGCCTGAGGGTAAATGATGTGCCAGTACGCCATGGCTGAGTTTTACTTATTTTGCTTTTTCCTCAGTGACCTGGACTTCAATCACTTGGGCTTTCTCTGCATGTAAGCCTTTCTTGTTAGCTGTCTGCTGACTACTGATGAAGTTCATATGGTCAGAAACAGTGGGAGTCATACTTCTCATGTGATTCCCTGTTTTCAAGCTCTCTCTCTCCGCGTGCAGTCTGTGACTCCAGTGCACCAGGTATACAGACTGTGTGCATACCTAGAGTACTCATCTTCTTCAGTTCTCAGTGTTATGAGAGCTTTGAGTATTCGCACGTACGGCCTATGGAGTGGCCGAATGGTGTGCATCTTTTGGAGCAGTGGACATCATGAACAGAGTTGCTAGGGTGTGTCAAGGACGTTTTGTGGCTATCATAACAGGGATGCAGACGAGCATTCATTAAGTGTGGAGTTTACCGGTGACTCTTGTTGCTCTAACTCCTCACTGCTTGTCAATTGCTTGCCTTTGTTATTGATCCTTGTCACTGTCCTCTGACCCCCTTCTGATCTTCCCTTGCTTGCTAATCCTTGTCTTGGGAAGTCTCACCTCTCACCTCTGTTCATTTCTTTGTCTATCTTGCTGCCTCCCATGAGTGGACTTTGTGGTATCCTCTCATGTCTGTCTGAGAGCCTCTCTCTGATAGAGTTTTAATTTGGTACAACAGTATGCTGGCATCTGTACCCTGAGTGCCTACTCACTCACCTTCAGTTGTACATGATGCAAGGGGTCTTGCTACAGCTCTTGAGTATTTCTCTATGCTGACGGACCCTTCCGCCCTTGAGCTGCCCACAGTACAACAGCGTTCTGGATCAATGGACAATTTTTGTACCTAGGATGGGTTGTGATACTGTTGCTGAGAGTCTTAACCTAGGAGCTGTGAGCTCTCTTTGTGTTGACCTCGTCAGCCTTACCCGCTGCTTGACATCAATCTGCAACCTTATGGCTGTCAAGGATTAATCCATGTTGTGTGGTCTGAAAGGAACATCTTATGGAGGGAGCCTGTCTGACCTTGTTGTCTTGTGGGATTGAGATGCCCTCCCCCCTACACCTTGACAGGGTTGGCTGGCCCCATCCCCCTTCCTGTGACTAACCCATGACTGTCCTGTGACCACGCCGTTGGCAGATTGTTGGCAGTTTGCCTGCTGATTGCATCCAGTTAATCAGTGGCAGATTTGGGAACGAGTTTGTCTGCTGGTGGTATCCAGTTCACCATGCAGAGACAGTACCTCTGTTTGGCCAGTGCCTTCTGGTTGTTTCCAGTTTACCCGAGGCGGCCAGATGAATGAATACGCTTACGTATGGCTGGTTGTCTCCAGTTTACCAGCTGTTGAGTAATTGGACCATGGCTCTGCATGATCAATGATGTGCTGAATTGCCTTTGTCTAAGGTGTCACTCACCCTTGGCACTGAGTGCTGCATTGAGCCTTGATGATGGTCGCGGTCTTGGGTTACCTGAGTCGTTCCAAGACCGTTGGTTGCTTTCACCATTCCAGTTGCGAGAGACTGATGAGTGTGCCTTGTTCATTTAGGGCCACTTGTTTGTGGGTTGAGATGTGGCTGCAGGCTTTCCCTCACCCTCGCCCCCTGAGTCTTGTCTTAGAGGGGAGGAGATCTATGAGGTCTATGGCAGATGGACATCACTAATTGCCTGTGAAACTGATTGGGATTTTCAGTTTCTTATTTTGTTACCTCATAGATCCCATTCGGTCCTGGTGACCTGTGCCTTCTTGGCGGATTTGCTGTGGTCACCTGAATGAGGGCCTTAGGACATTTTCTGTCTTCCAGTTCTGGGCCTATGGTCTACATGACAATTGTGGTCAGAATGCTTTGGTCAACAAGTTATGCTTCTAGTGGTTGACATCCGGAGTCTTCCTGCTGCAGTTTTCCTTCTTGGAGCAATCCAGTGTTGACATGTGCACAATCCAGTACGTGGACCTTGGATGGAGAATCTGGAGTGGCCAGATTTGCATGGGATGGAGAATCTGGGGTGGCCAGATTTTGGAGATCAGTTTTTACAACGTGCTTGCACTGATCCAGTTGTGGGAGACCTTGTCTTGGACGCGTGGACTTGGTGCAGCCTACCTACTTTCTATGGATCCAGTTTGGGATGTGCAGATATGGCACAGTCTTTGTTGCTAGTGGGATAGGCAGAGAGAATCTGTTATGATGCTTACTGTGATGGGCATGGCGGATTTCATGAGTGAGCCCTCTCAACACTGTGGTTCCTTATTCTCTGCTTATGTGTCTTTTGAGGCCATACTTGCCTTTCTTTAGAAGACACTTCCTGTACCAGCATATCCAGTTCCAGTTGTTTTTCCAATACCAGATCTGCTTCCAGTTGCTATTTCCAGTTCCAAGTTCCAGTTCCAGTCCTGTTTCAAGACTTTTTCAGTCTTCAGCTTTAAGGCGGCTGTTCCTTTCACCTGCCTTGTTTGATACCAGTGTGATGACGTTGTACTTGGATAGTATACTAGGGTCTTTTCTCTGTCATGAGTTGCAGGATGAGCCCAGTACCAGTTCGTCTTTTCTCTGGCTGGAGTCCCAGGAGAAGACAGTAGTTGATTTAGAGTTTTGGGTTTTATTTTATGTGATTTCTGTGTTTTTGAGTTTTGTGTTAGTGAGACAACTTCCTCCCCAGATAGGATGTGTGTTATGTGTTCAGGCTGTGAGTCTTGCCCATGAACTCAGTTCCCAAGAGGGTTGATGACGCCTTTGTGGTCGAGACTTAAGGCCTGGAGGGATAACTGGGTCATGGGGCCAGCCTGTGATTTGCAGACCATTTCCTTTGTCCATAGACTCAGATCCTTGCAGGGTCAATGATGCCGTGTTGGCGGAGACTTGAGGCCTGTGGGGATGCTGGCAGTCATGCGACTGATCTGTTTGGCAGAGCTGGTAGCTCTGTTCTTGGGGGGAGGAATGTAACAGTATTTTCTGACAGTGTGTATACTGTTACATCCAAGTGGACGTGAACTTGGAGTTCAGCGTTCAGTGTAAATGGCTGAGTCTTTTGTACGGCCGAAGTGTAATGATTCCTGGCCTGACTTGACTTTTTGGGACTTATATGCGGAGTGCCCTTTTGATGGTGCTTTGTGTTGGGCCCTGGGCGGTACGGCACAGTACCTTGGAATCTATGTGTAATCTGACTGATGTCAGTTAGTATCTTTCGTAAGTTAGGGGTGTAAAGCATACAGAGAGAGAACCTTACCGGTTCATCTGTGTTCTGATTGGCTGAGACCTGTAGGATTGCGTTGGACTCCTCTGTGTCGGCGGGGACATAAGCTTTGCCTGTTTGTCACCATAGCGATCACGCGGATACCCCCAATTATGTGAAGTTATTTCTAATAACCAAACATGCTCACTTCAGGCCCTGTTATTGGACAGCCATATCCGATAGACAGGAAGTCTTGTGTCTGTATGAACAAGCAGAGAGACGCCCGACCAAAAGGGAACCACCGCTCTCTATCGCGTAAGTACCGTCTCGTAGGAGAGGCCTCTAGACGGGAAACGACCACCCTCTACGATTCCTGGAGAGTGCTAGGAATCTCCCCTGTCTCTTGGGGTTTGATAAGTCCGTTCTGTCTTTAATGACAGGAGGTAAAAGATCTGTGCATTTAGTGGAGCAGAGACCACCATTTTATTCTGTTACACTACCCAATAATAAAAGTCTGCAAAAATTTCGGTTTAGCCGAGAGTCCGGTCGTTTGGAATTAATATGTAAACATGTGTTAAGAAGTTGAAAAACCAAGGAAATACCAAGCATGGTGCCGCAGCAGACCCGAGTCTTGCCGTGATAATATGTATGCCGGTTTCCAGGGTTTCCGCATGAAAGTTGGGTGAGAAACTGGAAAAATCTACGTTTCCTTTGCCCCAGTACCTCAACGAACTCGAAGAAACCTAATTATCAACTTTGAACGCATCATCATGGTCGTGCCACCCAACAGCCACTGAAATTTGCGCGAACGCTGGCGAGATCTACCTGCCGCCATCGCCGTCGTCTTCACCTTCATACTGCGAAAATCCCTGATTTCAGTGGTACATATTTGTTTGCAGCTGTCACAAAAAAAATCCCAAAATTCCAGGATTTTTTCTTGAGTTCTACGGGATGTAAGGAGGCCGTCCACCGAGTTTCAGACCGAAAATCTTGTATCTTAACTGTGTCTGCCACGTGTCAGATTACAACGCGATACATCGCGTTCTAACCCTACAACGCGATACATCGCGTTTAAAAAAAACACGGGTTCATAAATAATTATTTATTTATTTATTTATTTATTTATTTATTTAAACTCGTGCTCCCGTTGAGGAGTCACAAAGCATTAACGCCGATTGGATGGTTGGATGGATGGATGGATGGATGGATGGATGGATGGATGGATGGATGGATGGATGGATGGATGGATGGATGGATGGATGGATGGATGGATGGATGGATGGATGGATGGATGGATGGATGGATGGATGGATGGATGGATGGATGGATGGATGGATGGATGGATGGATGGATGGATGGATGGATGGATGGATGGATGGATGGATGGATGGATGGATGGATGGATGGATGGATGGATGGATGGATGGATGGATGGATGGATGGATGGATGGATGGATGGATGGATGGATGGATGGATGGATGGATGGATGGATGGATGGATGGATGGATGGATGGATGGATGGATGGATGGATGGATGGATGGATGGATGGATGGATGGATGGATGGATGGATGGATGGATGGATGGATGGATGGATGGATGGATGGATGGATGGATGGATGGATGGATGGATGGATGGATGGATGGATGGATGGATGGATGGATGGATGGATGGATGGATGGATGGATGGATGGATGGATGGATGGATGGATGGATGGATGGATGGATGGATGGATGGATGGATGGATGGATGGATGGATGGATGGATGGATGGATGGATGGATGGATGGATGGATGGATGGATGGATGGATGGATGGATGGATGGATGGATGGATGGATGGATGGATGGATGGATGGATGGATGGATGGATGGATGGATGGATGGATGGATGGATGGATGGATGGATGGATGGATGGATGGATGGATGGATGGATGGATGGATGGATGGATGGATGGATGGATGGATGGATGGATGGATGGATGGATGGATGGATGGATGGATGGATGGATGGATGGATGGATGGATGGATGGATGGATGGATGGATGGATGGATGGATGGATGGATGGATGGATGGATGGGTGGGTGGGTGGGTGGAGTTAAAGCCCGACCGGCTCAGCTATGGCGGTCGGTCACGTTGAGCTTGGGATAAGGTGAACACAGAGAACTGCTGTCGGAGCTGGCCCACCACTGGTTTATGTCTTAGCCAGCAAACCCTATCCGGTTAGCCGTAACCGTGGGACAAGCTAGCTGTCCGTACCGACCCGGATAAGGCCCCGGACTGGGGCCTAGGTGGCGCCGGCCCTAGGCGCCGCCCTTAGACCGGTCGACCGCATCGGACCGCCGGATTATAGCCGGCGGCTTAGCGGACGCTAGCGGAAGGCGTGCGGACGGACATGGGGAACTTAGAGCCAGATCCTAGGGCTCTAGAGTTACTCAACTCCGACATACTCTTTTGTTCTTTGATTAATTATCAAAATAATTACATCAAATGCAGACCATACAAAACCCTCTAAGGTAGGGAACTCAAGGGGGCCTCAAGGCCGTCAAAATCACCACGGTATCGACCCGCGCCCTTGTGATCACACATGAATAGTGATGTAATAAGTAGCGAGAAAAAAACAACTATGCCACCAGACAAAAGGTGACCCATTTATTAGGACCAGTGACCCGCCGACGGGCCCAAGGCACCGTCCAACGTGGCTAGGGTATGGTCAGGACAAGCAAAAAAACTACCACCATGATATTCGTGAATGCTAGCAACACAGGGTGAGTTATGGCTGTATTCATAAAGCGCCCGAGCCGTAACCCTGTGTGGCTCACGGGTGTTGCATCGTCATGCGCTTGCGCAACACTGCGTACTGCGGGGCAGCCTCCCGCGCCTCCTTGGTGAGTGCATCCGCGGGATTGAGTTCATCCGCGATGTGCTGGAGACGCGTGACGCAGGAGGCCGCCTCAGCGAGTACGAGGTAATCAACGTCCTGTGACCGCGCATAGGGATTGTCAAGGAAGGCCAAACAACTTTGTGAGTCAGTGTGCACCGTGCTAGTCCAGTGAAGAGTGAACCCACACGAGCCAAATACCCAACCCAGCAAGTACCGCAGCCACATGCCATGTGAGATAGCTGAAACAATGCCCCGGCATTCAGCCGTGTTGGGGCTAGTGGCAATGCGGCTGTGCAAGCGCGAGTACCAATCTAACAACATGCCAGGCTGTCCCTCATTGCTAATAAAGAACAGTGCCCCCATGCGGGCCCGCACTTGGCTGACTGTGCGCGTCTCTAGATTAGCATCCGTCACTATCTCGAGGTGCACCGGCTGTGAGCAATCGAGCCCACGAAGCACAATGCCGGGCGTCATGGCCAGCTGCCGCCGAACATGAATGGACCCTAGTCCTTCCAGCACATCATCGGGCAGGCGAGCGAGCACTGCCAAATCAGGTGCCACCGTGTCCGCCAACCACCCGAGCTTGCCCTTAACCGAGGGCCCATGGGTTGCCAACAGCGGGGACGGGAGGTCGGCCAGCAGGTCAACCACATAGTTGCGGCTATCCTGCATGTGCATGACCCATTCGCCAGAACGCGAATCCCGCTGCAACGTAGACTGCACGCCGCAAAACACCACGGGTTTACCCTCCTCATGATCCACCGCCCTGCCCAGGGGAAACTTAGCCGCCACTGCAGCAAGAAACTGGGTAGCAAAGGTGCGAGGTGCCACCAGCTTGAAGTCATCGCCATGCCACACGAAGAGGGCTGGCTCGCCAGGGACGCCGGTGGGGACCACAAAGAAGTTAGGATCCGCGCGATGGTACGTGGCCCCTAAGCTCTGCAAGACCTCCTCCGCGGAAATGCGGAAGATGATGGGAGAGCTCTGCAGCCCCTCCACCCCTGTCAACAGCTCGATATACTCGCTGCCAATGGTGCCATCCTGCCAGACCACCGGGACCTTCACCACGTAGCGGGTGCCTTGCCATGTTTGCTGCGCGACCCCAGCGTCGCTGTGGAGGAATGCCCGCTGAAAGTCACCGCACCACATCCCGTAGTCCTTGCCCGCGTTCCGCTTGCCCAAGTAGATGACCGTCAGTAGCCGATGCGAAACATGGTTGAGCCCAGGGGTATAAAGATCCTTGGCGTCCAGCGGGGAGGACCCCTTCGTCTCCGTGACCACGGGCCTTACCCGGAACACCACCGAAGAGTTGGTCTCGTCCGGCTTGTAGGTGAGCACGAACTTCAACCGCAACCGCGTGGCCCCGGCTGGCACACTCTCCAATCCTCGGTAGACCTCGCGCTCTCGCCACTGCTCCTTGGCTCGAATGAACGCGTCGCGCCACAAAGCAAACTTGAGAGGATCTTGACAGTCCAGGACAAGTTGCTCCCACGTCACAGGGCTATCCGCCGCCAGTGAGTGTGAGTGGAGGCCGAAGCTGCGCGGGTGCCAATCCTGAGGCTGAATGATGGACTGGACGAGCGGCGGTGTGGAAAACGCCGCCATCGGTAAGCGCCGCACGACGCCGGGCTGCCCGACCACCACCCCCAATGGAGCGTGGTACTCGCGAAGCGGGATGCTGCCCACCCCCGCGACTGACAGCAAGTCAGCGGACACTGAGAACCCCGGGTATGATACGAAAGGTTCGCCCAGCAAGGCCACATCCTCGTAGCCATCCACGACGTGAAACGGCGTGTCAATGCCCAACACCGGCAGCACCACCATCCCGGTAACTTGATATGCCGAAGTGCCTGCAAAGTCGGTCACCGATTTGTACGGCGACTCTAGCACTGGATACAGGGTGGCTGCCCGACGAGAGATAATAGACACGGATGCTTGCGTGTCCACAGCCACCAGCTGCCACGGTCTACACGTAGGAAACAAGGCTGACTTAACCGGCCTGACCCCCTGTGAGAGAGTTTTGACCTGAGCCACCCCTGATGCAGCTTTCGCTTTAAGCGCCTGAGCACGCCACAAGGCCGTGACCGTTGAAGCCAGGTCCCTAGGTGGGCGAGGCGCATGGGCAGGACCCTGACCCTCCGGCGAGGCCACGCTAGGCGGGCCTCCCACATTATCCGTGGCTAGCACAGGAGGTGAGTCACTACGTGCACTAGGTCCCGTCAAACCCACCCCATCCTCATCCCACCCATCCACGGGGTCATATTGGGGCCCAGGGGAGGGGGGGGTGTAGCTGTGTCTGCCCCTGGGAGCGACCCGTGGGGTACCACCTCAGATGCTACGACAGGCGCATTATCCTTCACTACCCACCCCAGTGCCCTGTTGGCTGCCAGCTCACTCTCCATGCTATCCCCTTGCTTATAGCCTGCCACCGATGCCCATGGTACCCTATACACCCGATCATTCCACTCTATGTCTATGACCCGCAGCGGCCAGTCTAACTTTGTGATGGCCCCAGGCCCCTGCATGGTGCCCCGTTTGCCGCTGGGCGAGCTCTCCTTGTGGAACATGACCAACTGCCCGACCTCAAAAGCGCTAGACAAATCAGGCAGCGTGGCATCCTTGAGCCGCAGCTTGGCGGCGGTATCCTGTAGATGCTGTTGGTATGCCTCTACTACCTCGGGTGAGTAGGTGCCCGCTGACAGCCCCCGAGGCGTGACTAGCCCAAAGCCCTTGACATCAAGCACGTGCCTATGGTTGCACACATGCATGAGCTCCTTGCACCACGCCGTCTTGACCGCGTAGGATTTGCCATGTGGGTTATCCTGTCGCTTGGCTGCCACAGTCTTGACATAGCTTACAGTGCGATCTATCATGCCCATATTGCCGTGATCCTCACGCCCCACGATGACCACGGCCTCCATCCCCGGCAAACCTTGCACACAGCGGAACTGCTGGTCTAGCATGAGCTCCACTACGGGATGAAAGAAAGCCAGGCTGATCTTGATAGCCCTGTGCAGGTCAGCCTCAAACATGTGAGGCAGCGGCTCAATGTAGGTGGCCTTGCTGAACCTATCCTTGACTATGAAATAGGTGTCCCCCCCTTCCATGTGCATGACATCCCCCACAAGGTACCCTCGCTCCAAGGGTGGAGTCTTGGCATGCCGCCTACGCGACTTCTTCCTGATCTTGATGCAGGCAGGACACTGAGCACGCACATTCTTCAGCTCGTTGTATAAAGGTGCCCCAACATGTGTGCCCCCTCTACCTCGGCTTGGGCCTCATGCCCGTATGCACGGTGCATCTGGTATGCTAACAGTTTCAGGGTGACAGCCTGAGGTGCAGTGGCATTGTCAGGATTCTCAACAGGTGGGGTGACTACTGGGGTAGTGACATTGGCTAACTGGGCAGCTTCAGAGGCTGCACGAAAGGCCGCCCGTGTGAGCACCTTGCCAATGTGAAGATCCACACTAGGGTGGTGTGTACCGAGAACATCTGCCCGCCCAGCATTCTCTTGCACTGTCACAACATTCCTCATAGGCCCAACCGCCCCAGTATCTAGCTGGGGTGCTGCAGTAGTGCTTGGTCGCTCGGCGTTGTACACACCCGACCTAGAAGACACCACATTGCTTAGGTCACGCATTGTAGACCCGTGCTCAGGAAGCACGTGATCCTGGCGCGACAGAGCCAGAGCAGCATCAACGGATTGCGTGAGCACATCACGGAATGAGACAGAGGATGCAGTCACGTTGCTTTTAGGAACGACGTCAGGCTCTACGACGGCCCGGTTCAGCGTGACGCATTGAGCAAAAGAAGGGGTATCGAGCGTGCTCTCACCTGACTTTCGTGCTGCCCGTCGCTCTGCCCACTCCTCGCGTGTGCCGTGGACGACGATGCGCTTGGCCTTGCACGCCTCCACGCTGTGACCACGCAGAACGTCGTGGCACTTGCGGCAAAGGTTGTCCTCGAGCTCCAGGTCCGGGCGAACTCGGCAGTCATCCCGGACATGGCGACGTCCGAAGCAGCGCTCACAGCGTTGCTTGCGGTCAGTAGACGCCCCCTGCTGCCGCTTGGCCGGGGGATGATCACCCTGCTTGGCGTCGCCACCATGCCCGCGCTTGCGCCCTCGCTGGCCCCCGTTGTTGCCGTGGCCGACGACCTTTTTCAGGATGGCCGTAAGCTCCGACCGCGTAATTGGAGCCTCTGCGCCTGAAGAAGAAGACGCGCCGGCATCCACCTTGCGCAGGGATGGCAGAGCAGCCGAGGCAGCCGGCTTGGACTGCGCACTCTTGAAGCATGAGATCAAATACAGCATGCCCTCGTCGAAACTGACGCACTCTTCTTTTTGAGTTCCGTCGCTATGGTCAGATGCACATCCGACGACAGGTCGCATTTCTTGAGAAATCGATTGCACAGGAAAATGGGCTTGAGAGTATCTAGCAGCTTGTGCTTGTGCACGAAGACCTGGAAATCACGTGCAGCCCCGGGCAAATTTGCCTTATTAACTGCATAGCCCTCGAAGTCGTTGAAGGCTTGCTCGTCGGCCTCTTCCTTAGACCGCGACAAGTGGGCATCTAGACCGTTGTAAAAAACTTCCCAGGTTTGTTTGTTGTCGTCCGCAATGCGAACTAGATTGGCAATGTTTGGGTGCTTTGTTGTACTGCAGAATACTGCACGGAACTTGCCAATCAGCTCCGAATCTTTGTCTGCGCGTCCATCGCGCAGACGCTTGAGAGCAGCTAGAAAATCTGCTGCGTCGTCCGCCGTATAGTCGGCAGGTAGATCCGCGGGCACCTCCGTTTGCTTGAGAGGGCCGCGATTCAGTGCATCGTCAGCAGCAAGCATCAGATGCTTGAACTGCTTGGCCAGTTCAGGTTGCGCCACGAGGGTTTGCATCAACCTCGTGGCCTCGTCCGCACTAAAGCGTGGCAGGACGGTCCCTGCGGCCTCGCCACTTGGCGTATCTGTGTGTTCGCCCGTGCGGCTCCGTGTACCGGAAGCCATCGGGATTTTTATGAATACAAGTTAAGGTGACGGTCCCGGCGCGAATTTTTTGGCGCCGAAAAAATTCGCGGTACCCGTCCGTACCGTGAAAAAGTGGTGCACGGTGCGCGCACCACTGCCGGAGCTGGCCATGGCGACGTGGTTTCAGGCAGAGTAGAAAAAGATAGCTCGCGGCATGCAGAGAAACTGTGCTAATCTTAAAGACGACAAGTTTATGATATTACTTCTCAGCGGAGTTCGCGTTTTTTGCAGTGTCGATGATTTTATTGATGACCATCGCCACGGGGGTCCAATCTGAAGTTTTCGTCGAGAGGAATAAATTAGAATGCACGCTGACGGCGGTGATTGTCAGGTTTTATGGGCTTTACCTAGCGTCAAGGATGCGTTTAAATTGTTATTGGTAAAGCTTTTAAAAAAATGCCGGGTTTCGGCAAGATTTCCTTCATGATCGGTAAGACACTCTCCAGGCTCGCGGGATGCGCGTCTTATTATTCCATGGAAGGTTGTTCTTTCCTGCGCCTCTGGGCGAAGGACAACGCCGGTAATGGTACGATCGTGTGATCAACGTGACCCTATGGATGTTTCGCTTCCTTTATGGGTTATCAACGCAAGTTTTCGGCTTCTTTCCGTGCAGTTAGCGCCAGGTAGAATGCCATTCCGTGCTGCGCATCGCCAAATTCCTGGCACCTTTGAGTGGTTTTTATGTACGTTGCATGGCTGGGACGTGTCAAAGCGTGAGCCGTGGCATGCCGTCAAGTTGTCAGGGATTTGCTGAGTGGTTTCTTGGAAGGAGATTGCTGACAGCACTCAGTTTTGTGTGAATATTGACGCAGCCTTTCTTAGCAGCGGCCTCATTGTGGTTAGAGGCTCACAAGCTTGAGGTTGTTTCTTGGCAAACAATTGCGCTGGAAAGAAAGGTGGCAGTGGTTGTTCTGAGGGGCATACTGCATGGGTGGAACTGCACGTAGGTAGGGGTTATCTTTGTCTTGTTGGCCTTTCTCCCACTAATGGGAGAGACCTAATTCATATGCTAGCAAGGCAAGGTAACCATGGTAAGAAGCCTTGGCAAGCAGCATGTATGATACTTATGCTTTCTCTGTGGACTGTCTGTTGTTACCCTTGGTTGGGCAATTAGTGGATATGGCTTTCCAGGGTGTGTTTGAATTCGGACAGCTTGGTTTTGGGATGATGCCCACACCATGAACCTGGAATATGCATTAGAAGTGTTGGCTAGGCATGCAGAGCTACCTGCCTCATTGTTGTGCACACACGCAACAGGTTGCCCGTGTCGAGGTAAGGCAAAGGCACATGACGTGCCCAGCCACCTCCTTGTACATTGTGGTCAAATTGGGCATGGTCAGGAGCCTTTTGGATGGCATAGGAAGTGTTAGTGTGCCTTAATACTCACTATTGCCTTCCTTAGCGTCTGCACAGGTGGCAAACTGCCAAACGCTATAACTTCTACGTTTGTACTCAGAATGAGCTCAGATTTTGTGGCATTAATTGTCGATATGTGTAGTATTTGTGTATATCTCCCCAGGCTCTAAATATGTGTTTTTTATTTGATTTATTTTTTTCAGCCTAGAAAAGTACGGTTTTTAGGGGGAAATTAATAACTTCAATAATACTCATCATTCCGGGGCTCCAATTAGGTAGGCAACCTCACCATATACGATTTTATATGGGAATATATTGAAACATGAATAATTGTGCCCCCATTGTCCTAGGGGATATGCCCCTAGAGTAGCGTCTTTTGTCCGTTTTTGCGTAATACCGGTCACTAAAAGGGGTATATACCCCCCATCAGTGGGTGGGATGGACCCCCACACATCCCATTTACATGGCAAAATCATAGTTTGGGTGCCCCAAGGCCAGCTTTGCATGTTATTCCATATTATGGTTTTGGGGGGCCTGGCATAGGACCCTCACCTTAAAGCCCGACCGGCTCAGCTATGGCGGTCGGTCACGTTGAGCTTGGGATAAGGTGAACACAGAGAACTGCTGTCGGAGCTGGCCCACCACTGGTTTATGTCTTAGCCAGCAAACCCTATCCGGTTAGCCGTAACCGTGGGACAAGCTAGCTGTCCGTACCGACCCGGATAAGGCCCCGGACTGGGGCCTAGGTGGCGCCGGCCCTAGGCGCCGCCCTTAGACCGGTCGACCGCATCGGACCGCCGGATTATAGCCGGCGGCTTAGCGGACGCTAGCGGAAGGCGTGCGGACGGACATGGGGAACTTAGAGCCAGATCCTAGGGCTCTAGAGTTACTCAACTGGTGGGTGGGTGGGTGGGTGGGTGGGTGGGTGGGTGGGTGGGTGGGTGGGTGGGTGGGTGGGTGGGTGGGTGGGTGGGTGGGTGGGTGGGTGGGTGGGTGGGTGGGTGGGTGGGTGGGTGGGTGGGTGGGTGGGTGGGTGGGTGGGGTGGGTGGGTGGGTGCATGGGTGGGTGCATGGGTGGGTGGGTGGGTGGGTGGGTGGGTGGGTGGGTGGGTGGGTGGGTGGGTGGGTGGGTGGGTGGGTGGGTGGGTGGGTGGGTGGGTGGGTGGGTGGGTGGGTGGGTGGGTGGGTGGGTGGGTGGGTGGGTGGGTGGGTGGGTGGGTGGGTGGGTGGGTGGGTGGTGGGTGGGTGGGTGGGTGGGTGGGTGGGTGGGTGGGTGGGTGGGTGGGTGGGTGGGGGTGGGTGGGTGGGTGGGTGGGTGGGTGCATGGGTGGGTGGGAGGGTGGGAGGGTGGGAGGGTGGGTGGGTGGGTGGGTGGGTGGGTGGGTGGGTGGGTGGGTGGGTGGGTGGGTGGGTGGGTGGGTGGGTGGGTGGGTGGGTGGGTGGGTGGGTGGGTGGGTGCATGGGTGGGTGGGAGGGTGGGTTGGTGGGTGGGTGGGGTGGGGTGGGTGGGTGGGGTGGGTGGGTGGGGTGGGTTGGGGGAGTGGGGGGGTGGGGGTGGGGGGTGGGGTGGGGGGTGGGGTGGGAAAGGGGGCGGGCGGGCGGGCGGGTGGGGAAAGGGGGCGGGCGGGCGGGCGGGCGGGCGGGCGGGCGGGCGGGGAAAGGGGCGGGCGGGCGGGCGGGCGGGCGGGCGGGCGGGCAGGCGGGCGGGCGGGCGGGCGGGTGGGGAAAGGGGGCGGGCGGGCGGGCGGGCGGGCGGGCGGGCGGGTGGGGAAAGGGGGCGGGCGGGCGGCGCGGGCGGGCGGGCGGGCGGGCGGGCGGGCGGGCGGGCGGCGGGCGGGCGGGCGGGCGGGCGGGCGGGCGGGCGGGGGCGGGCGGGCGGCGGGCGGGCGGCGGGCGGGGCGGGCGGGCGGGCGGGCGGCGGGCGGGCGGGCGGGCGGGCGGGGCGGCGGGCGGGCGGGCGGGCGGGCGGGCGGGCGGGCGGGCGGGCGGGCGGGCGGCGGGCGGGCGGGCGGGCGGGCGGGCGGCGGGCGGATGGGCGGGCGGGCGGGCGGGCGGGCGGGCGGGCGGCGGGGGGGGGGGAGGGAGGGAGGGAGGGAGGGAGGGAGGGAGGGAGGGAGGGAGGGAGGGAGGGAGGAGGGAGGGAGGGAGGGAGGGAGGGAGGGAGGGAGGGAGGGAGGAGGGAGGGAGGGAGGGAGGGAGGGAGGGAGGGAGGGAGGGAGGGAGGGAGGAGGGAGGGAGGGAGGGAGGAGGGAGGGAGGGAGGGAGGGAGGGAGGGAGGGAGGGAGGGAGGGAGGGAGGGAGGGAGGGAGGGAGGGAGGGAGGGAGGGAGGGAGGGAGGGAGGGAGGGAGGGAGGGAGGGAGTTGAGTAACTCTAGAGCTAAGCCGCCGGCTATAATCCGGCGGTCCGATGCGGTCGACCGGTCTAAGGGCGGCGCCTAGGGCCGGCGCCATCTAGGCCCCAGTCCGGGGCCTTATCCGGGTCGGTACGGACAGCTAGCTTGTCCCACGGTTACGGCTAACCGGATAGGGTTTGCTGGCTAAGACATAAACCAGTGGTGGGCCAGCTCCGACAGCAGTTCTCTGTGTTCACCTTATCCCAAGCTCAACGTGACCGACCGCCATAGCTGAGCCGGTCGGGCTTTAACTTGTATTCATAAAAATCCCGATGGCTTCCGGTACACGGAGCCGCACGGGCGAACACACAGATACGCCAAGTGGCGAGGCCGCAGGGTCCGTCCTGCCACGCTTTAGTGCGGACGAGGCCACGAGGTTGATGCAAACCCTCGTGGCGCAACCTGAACTGGCCAAGCAGTTCAAGCATCTGATGCTTGCTGCTGACGATGCACTGAATCGCGGCCCTCTCAAGCAAACGGAGGTGCCCGCTGATCTACCTGCCGACTATACGGCGGACGACGCAGCAGATTTTCTAGCTGCTCTCAAGCGTCTGCGCGATGGACGCGCAGACAAAGATTCGGAGCTGATTGGCAAGTTCCGTGCAGTATTCTGCAGTACAACAAAGCACCCAAACATTGCCAATCTAGTTCGCATTGCGGACGACAACAAACAAACCTGGGAAGTTTTTTACAACGGTCTAGATGCCCACTTGTCGCGGTCTAAGGAAGAGGCCGACGAGCAAGCCTTCAACGACTTCGAGGGCTATGCAGTTAATAAGGCAAATTTGCCCGGGGCTGCACGTGATTTCCAGGTCTTCGTGCACAAGCACAAGCTGCTAGATACTCTCAAGCCCATTTTCCTGTGCAATCGATTTCTCAAGAAATGCGACCTGTCGTCGGATGTGCATCTGACCATAGCGACGGAACTCAAAAAGAAGAGTGCCGTCAGTTTCGACGAGGGCATGCTGTATTTGATCTCATGCTTCAAGAGTGCGCAGTCCAAGCCGGCTGCCTCGGCTGCTCTGCCATCCCTGCGCAAGGTGGATGCCGGCGCGTCTTCTTCTTCAGGCGCAGAGGCTCCAATTACGCGGTCGGAGCTTACGGCCATCCTGAAAAAGGTCGTCGGCCACGGCAACAACGGGGGCCAGCGAGGGCGCAAGCGCGGGCATGGTGGCGACGCCAAGCAGGGTGATAATCCCCCGGCCAAGCGGCAGCAGGGGGCGTCTACTGACCGCAAGCAACGCTGTGAGCGCTGCTTCGGACGTCGCCATGTCCGGGATGACTGCCGAGTTCGCCCGGACCTGGAGCTCGAGGACAACCTTTGCCGCAAGTGCCACGACGTTCTGCGTGGTCACAGCGTGGAGGCGTGCAAGGCCAAGCGCATCGTCGTCCACGGCACACGCGAGGAGTGGGCAGAGCGACGGGCAGCACGAAAGTCAGGTGAGAGCACGCTCGATACCCCTTCTTTTGCTCAATGCGTCACGCTGAACCGGGCCGTCGTAGAGCCTGACGTCGTTCCTAAAAGCAACGTGACTGCATCCTCTGTCTCATTCCGTGATGTGCTCACGCAATCCGTTGATGCTGCTCTGGCTCTGTCGCGCCAGGATCACGTGCTTCCTGAGCACGGGTCTACAATGCGTGACCTAAGCAATGTGGTGTCTTCTAGGTCGGGTGTGTACAACGCCGAGCGACCAAGCACTACTGCAGCACCCCAGCTAGATACTGGGGCGGTTGGGCCTATGAGGAATGTTGTGACAGTGCAAGAGAATGCTGGGCGGGCAGATGTTCTCGGTACACACCACCCTAGTGTGGATCTTCACATTGGCAAGGTGCTCACACGGGCGGCCTTTCGTGCAGCCTCTGAAGCTGCCCAGTTAGCCAATGTCACTACCCCAGTAGTCACCCCACCTGTTGAGAATCCTGACAATGCCACTGCACCTCAGGCTGTCACCCTGAAACTGTTAGCATACCAGATGCACCGTGCATACGGGCATGAGGCCCAAGCCGAGGTAGAGGGGGCACACATGTTGGGGGCACCTTTATACAACGAGCTGAAGAATGTGCGTGCTCAGTGTCCTGCCTGCATCAAGATCAGGAAGAAGTCGCGTAGGCGGCATGCCAAGACTCCACCCTTGGAGCGAGGGTACCTTGTGGGGGATGTCATGCACATGGAAGGGGGGGACACCTATTTCATAGTCAAGGATAGGTTCAGCAAGGCCACCTACATTGAGCCGCTGCCCACATGTTTGAGGCTGACCTGCACAGGGCTATCAAGATCAGCCTGGCTTTCTTTCATCCCGTAGTGGAGCTCATGCTAGACCAGCAGTTCCGCTGTGTGCAAGGTTTGCCGGGGATGGAGGCCGTGGTCATCGTGGGGCGTGAGGATCACGGCAATATGGGCATGATAGATCGCACTGTAAGCTATGTCAAGACTGTGGCAGCCAAGCGACAGGATAACCCACATGGCAAATCCTACGCGGTCAAGACGGCGTGGTGCAAGGAGCTCATGCATGTGTGCAACCATAGGCACGTGCTTGATGTCAAGGGCTTTGGGCTAGTCACGCCTCGGGGGCTGTCAGCGGGCACCTACTCACCCGAGGTAGTAGAGGCATACCAACAGCATCTACAGGATACCGCCGCCAAGCTGCGGCTCAAGGATGCCACGCTGCCTGATTTGTCTAGCGCTTTTGAGGTCGGGCAGTTGGTCATGTTCCACAAGGAGAGCTCGCCCAGCGGCAAACGGGGCACCATGCAGGGGCCTGGGGCCATCACAAAGTTAGACTGGCCGCTGCGGGTCATAGACATAGAGTGGAATGATCGGGTGTATAGGGTACCATGGGCATCGGTGGCAGGCTATAAGCAAGGGGATAGCATGGAGAGTGAGCTGGCAGCCAACAGGGCACTGGGGTGGGTAGTGAAGGATAATGCGCCTGTCGTAGCATCTGAGGTGGTACCCCACGGGTCGCTCCCAGGGGCAGACACAGCTACACCCCCCCCTCCCCTGGGCCCCAATATGACCCCGTGGATGGGTGGGATGAGGATGGGGTGGGTTTGACGGGACCTAGTGCACGTAGTGACTCACCTCCTGTGCTAGCCACGGATAATGTGGGAGGCCCGCCTAGCGTGGCCTCGCCGGAGGGTCAGGGTCCTGCCCATGCGCCTCGCCCACCTAGGGACCTGGCTTCAACGGTCACGGCCTTGTGGCGTGCTCAGGCGCTTAAAGCGAAAGCTGCATCAGGGGTGGCTCAGGTCAAAACTCTCTCACAGGGGGTCAGGCCGGTTAAGTCAGCCTTGTTTCCTACGTGTAGACCGTGGCAGCTGGTGGCTGTGGACACGCAAGCATCCGTGTCTATTATCTCTCGTCGGGCAGCCACCCTGTATCCAGTGCTAGAGTCGCCGTACAAATCGGTGACCGACTTTGCAGGCACTTCGGCATATCAAGTTACCGGGATGGTGGTGCTGCCGGTGTTGGGCATTGACACGCCGTTTCACGTCGTGGATGGCTACGAGGATGTGGCCTTGCTGGGCGAACCTTTCGTATCATACCCGGGGTTCTCAGTGTCCGCTGACTTGCTGTCAGTCGCGGGGGTGGGCAGCATCCCGCTTCGCGAGTACCACGCTCCATTGGGGGTGGTGGTCGGGCAGCCCGGCGTCGTGCGGCGCTTACCGATGGCGGCGTTTTCCACACCGCCGCTCGTCCAGTCCATCATTCAGCCTCAGGATTGGCACCCGCGCAGCTTCGGCCTCCACTCACACTCACTGGCGGCGGATAGCCCTGTGACGTGGGAGCAACTTGTCCTGGACTGTCAAGATCCTCTCAAGTTTGCTTTGTGGCGCGACGCGTTCATTCGAGCCAAGGAGCAGTGGCGAGAGCGCGAGGTCTACCGAGGATTGGAGAGTGTGCCAGCCGGGGCCACGCGGTTGCGGTTGAAGTTCGTGCTCACCTACAAGCCGGACGAGACCAACTCTTCGGTGGTGTTCCGGGTAAGGCCCGTGGTCACGGAGACGAAGGGGTCCTCCCCGCTGGACGCCAAGGATCTTTATACCCCTGGGCTCAACCATGTTTCGCATCGGCTACTGACGGTCATCTACTTGGGCAAGCGGAACGCGGGCAAGGACTACGGGATGTGGTGCGGTGACTTTCAGCGGGCATTCCTCCACAGCGACGCTGGGGTCGCGCAGCAAACATGGCAAGGCACCCGCTACGTGGTGAAGGTCCCGGTGGTCTGGCAGGATGGCACCATTGGCAGCGAGTATATCGAGCTGTTGACAGGGGTGGAGGGGCTGCAGAGCTCTCCCATCATCTTCCGCATTTCCGCGGAGGAGGTCTTGCAGAGCTTAGGGGCCACGTACCATCGCGCGGATCCTAACTTCTTTGTGGTCCCCACCGGCGTCCCTGGCGAGCCAGCCCTCTTCGTGTGGCATGGCGATGACTTCAAGCTGGTGGCACCTCGCACCTTTGCTACCCAGTTTCTTGCTGCAGTGGCGGCTAAGTTTCCCCTGGGCAGGGCGGTGGATCATGAGGAGGGTAAACCCGTGGTGTTTTGCGGCGTGCAGTCTACGTTGCAGCGGGATTCGCGTTCTGGCGAATGGGTCATGCACATGCAGGATAGCCGCAACTATGTGGTTGACCTGCTGGCCGACCTCCCGTCCCCGCTGTTGGCAACCCATGGGCCCTCGGTTAAGGGCAAGCTCGGGTGGTTGGCGGACACGGTGGCACCTGATTTGGCAGTGCTCGCTCGCCTGCCCGATGATGTGCTGGAAGGACTAGGGTCCATTCATGTTCGGCGGCAGCTGGCCATGACGCCCGGCATTGTGCTTCGTGGGCTCGATTGCTCACAGCCGGTGCACCTCGAGATAGTGACGGATGCTAATCTAGAGACGCGCACAGTCAGCCAAGTGCGGGCCCGCATGGGGGCACTGTTCTTTATCAGCAATGAGGGACAGCCTGGCATGTTGTTAGATTGGTACTCGCGCTTGCACAGCCGCATTGCCACTAGCCCCAACACGGCTGAATGCCGGGGCATTGTTTCAGCTATCTCACATGGCATGTGGCTGCGGTACTTGCTGGGTTGGGTATTTGGCTCGTGTGGGTTCACTCTTCACTGGACTAGCACGGTGCACACTGACTCACAAAGTTGTTTGGCCTTCCTTGACAATCCCTATGCGCGGTCACAGGACGTTGATTACCTCGTACTCGCTGAGGCGGCCTCCTGCGTCACGCGTCTCCAGCACATCGCGGATGAACTCAATCCCGCGGATGCACTCACCAAGGAGGCGCGGGAGGCTGCCCCGCAGTACGCAGTGTTGCGCAAGCGCATGACGATGCAACACCCGTGAGCCACACAGGGTTACGGCTCGGGCGCTTTATGAATACAGCCATAACTCACCCTGTGTTGCTAGCATTCACGAATATCATGGTGGTAGTTTTTTTGCTTGTCCTGACCATACCCTAGCCACGTTGGACGGTGCCTTGGGCCCGTCGGCGGGTCACTGGTCCTAATAAATGGGTCACCTTTTATCTGGTGGCATAGTTGTTGTTTTTTCTCGCTGCTTATTACATCACTATTCATGTGTGATCACAAGGGCGCGGGGCGATACCGTGGTGATTTTGACAACCTTGAGGCCCCCTTGAGTTCCCTACCTTAGAGGGTTTTGTATGGTCTGCATTTGATGTAATTATTTTGATAATTATCAAAGAACAAAAGAGTATGTCGGAGTTGAGTAACTCTAGAGCCCTAGGATCTGGCTCTAAGTTCCCCATGTCCGTCCGCACGCCTTCCGCTAGCGTCTGCTAAGCCGCCGGCTATAATCCGGCGGTCCGATGCGGTCGACCGGTCTAAGGGCGGCCCCTAGGGCCGGCGCCATCTAGGCCCCAGTCCGGGGCCTTATCCGGGTCGGTACGGACAGCTAGCTTGTCACACGGTTACGGCTAACCGGATAGGGTTTGCTGGCTAAGACATAAACCAGTGGTTGGCCAGCTCCGACAGCAGTTCTCTGTGTTCACCTTATCCCAAGCTCAACGTGACCGACCGCCAGAGCTCAGCCGGTCGGGGGCTTAAACTGAGGGAGGGAGGGAGGGAGGGAGGGAGGGAGGGAGGGAGGGAGGGAGGGAGGGAGGGAGGGAGGGAGGGAGGAGGGAGGGAGGAGGGAGGGAGGGAGGGGAGGGAGGGAGGGAGGGAGGGGAGGGAGGGAGGGAGGGAGGAGGGAGGGAGGGAGGGAGGGAGGGAGGGAGGGAGGGAGGGAGGAGGGAGGAGGAGGGAGGAGGGAGGGAGGGAGGGAGGGAGGGAGGGAGGGAGGGAGGGAGGAGGGAGGGAGGGAGGGAGGGAGGGAGGAGGGAGGGAGGGAGGGAGGGAGGGAGGGAGGGAGGGAGGAGGGAGGGAGGGAGGGAGGGAGGGAGGGAGGGAGGGAGGAGGGAGGGAGGGAGGGAGGGAGGGAGGGAGGGAGGGAGGGAGGGAGGGAGGGAGGGAGGGAGGGAGGGAGGGAGGGAGGGATGGCGCGAAAATATGCCGAGCTGTGGCGGCCCAGAATGCTTTCGACTCCGGCCATGAAATTTTACCGAGTTGGTTGCATTCAACTCGTCTTTTGATGACGAACACGCCAATATATTTTTCTGCAGCCATCGCTCCCGATTTTGTAAGCTATCGACACCAGCAGATATCGATCTTTTTCGGCTCGATATGGCAGCATTCAGCACGTGACTAGTGCGACTGCGACTGCGACATAGTATACGTGATATTAATCGTAGCTATGGATGCCCGCTTCTTCTCACCTTTAAGAACCCGGCGGACAAGATTTCTTTTCTCAGACGCCGCAAGCGGCTCGAGAAGACTCACTTCACCCTGGACGACGACTGGACCCTGGCGCAGCAACAACGGCGACGGGAGCTATGGCCGACCTACCGGGGTACGCTGATCATGGCCTCAACGCCATAGACGCCAGTAAAGCCCGTTGCTTCATGTGCAATGAGGTGGGTCACCTCAAGCGCGACTGCCCCAAACTCCGTAGCAGGCACACTGGACGTGGCACGGGGGAGACCGAGCCCAGGTTTTCGGAATTTCTCCAGCTCCGGCAGACCACAGTGGGGAAGCCGGTGTACTGGAAGGGGGCGGCCATCTACGTCGGCCACAAGCCCTGGCACGCGACCCCCGCGGCCCCAGCGACTGTCCAGACGCCCCAGCTTAGGGGACTACAGCAGTAGTATTGTAGACTAGATAGACCGTGGCCTTGTACATGTACGCCTACTACAGGCACCATACCAGCTGATTTAAGAGCATTATTTATTGTAGTCATGTACATTTGTGCCCATGATGATGTGCCACACACCATCCATGATCCTGCCTAGCTTTATTTATTTGCGTTATGCTGTGCCCACGCAGAGAGCTACTCTCTGCATGCTGAGACGCCATGCCCTAGCTTCTGTATAGCCATGCTGATCTTCCACCCCATGACGGGCCCCCTTTGTGCTCTGATAGATCATGGTGGTGCAGGTGCCCTTGGTGCACCTAGAGCAGGTGTAGCTTATACATCCTACCCAAGCTGCAAGGAAGTAGCCCAGAATGGGCCATATGGGCCCCTTCTCAGGGCCCTCCGCCGCCTCGACAGGTTCTGGACCTGTCGCTACCTGAGTGAGCGACGCAAGCGCATTCTGTTCAAGGCCCTTGTCCTCAGCATCCTCCTTTATGGCTGCGAGGCGTGGACCCTGGACCAGGCGCTGAGCCAGCAGCTTGACGGCACCGTCACTCGAATGCTCCGTCATATCCTCGGCGTCCGCTACCAAGAACGCCGCACCCGGGCCGAGCTCTACTGCGAGCTCCCTCTTGTCACCCATACCATCCGACACCGCCGCCTCCTCTTTGCCGGCCATCTTGCCCGCACAGACCAGGTGAATACCGATGTGGGCCCTGCCGGGGGGCTTAAGACGGGCCAACCAGGTAGACACCTCCTCCTATGGCAGGGTCCCCTTGTCCCATCGCAACCCACTGGCAAACTTGCGCGCGCCGGGCACCCGCGCGGCGCGACCCGGACCTATGTGACACAACTGCTTGAAGATGCAGGGCTGCTGGGACTATCCGTACTCCGCGCCCGCATGATTGACAAGGAGAAATGGGCTGCCATCTGCGATAAGCACCTTCCCGAGGGGTATGCTCCTGTTTTCTCCCCACGGGCCCGGCGGCCCGTTGCTAGCCAGGGTAGAAGTCCGCAGGTGGAGGTTATTGGTCCTGAGGATATAGCCGCTACACTACCGCCTCGTCTGCCATTACAGTAGAGGAGGACAGCTCGGATGAGGATTACATCTCCATCTAGTGCTTAACGGTTGGGGGATGATGCAGACGATATTTGTTTAAACTTTTGTGTAATAATTTTTCTAATGAGATTAGCATAGTACTCCGTGGCATGCCTTTGCGCATGACACGCAAGTACTTACTTACTTACTTACTTCAGGGCTATGTGCAACATGTACTCCCAACGGAGTCATGTTCCTAATTAATTAATTAATGGATGCCCCGGCAACGTCCCCAGCTCTTGACGCTCGCTCGTTGGACACTCATTTCTTGAGGAAAACAAACTCGCCGCCAGCACCGCTACTGACGCCGCTAACAAACGGCCGCGCAACGCGGAAGCCGTTTCTTCTATGGCGACCGATGCCCACCAAATGCCAGCAACCCCACTGTCTGCTCCCCCTGCATGCTTTACCAACATACAGAAGCATCAGCACTCGCCTGTGCACAGCCGGCCGACATCACTGCCTTCTTCACCATGTCGGTCGCCGACGTGCAGTATACATCCTCAAAGCCCGCTACGACGCCGTCGACCAGACCCGACACTCCGCAACCGGCAAGGTACGTTGTGTTATAACAGAAGACTATGTACTCCGAATGGAAGAAATGGGACGAAGACCTGCTCCGAGCTGCCTGCATGAGCTGCATCCTTACCTGTTGCCCCGAAGTCTGCAAGCCGCTGGCGACCACCGAGCCGCTGCCGATGCCGCAGCACCTAGTAACCTCCACAGCCGACACCACCGCGCTGCTACGCGCAGTGCAGCAATCCCTCAGCTCTGTGCAAGGTGGGACAATGGCAGCTGCCTCTGCTGCCACGGCACTGAGCCACCTTGCTGGAATTGAAGGCAGCCATGGCTGCCCCCCCCCCCCAAGCGGATCTCGTTCGCGGAGGTCACCGGCAAGAACCTGAATGCCATTGTCGCCCACCAGGCGGCCAAGACGGCCACCACTGCAGTCAGTGGTGTCACAGAATGCATGACAGTGGCACAGCTCACAACTGCGACAACGCAATATCATCCTCAAGGAGTTCCAGCTAGGCAAGCACCACAGTGCTGCTCAGGAGCTTACCGAGGCATTGCGCGGCCCGGACTTCTTGAGGGTCACTGCTGCAGCTTCGTCACATGCAGCGTGGTCATTGAGAGGGCCATCCGACTGCCAGGCCCTCTGGGCCTGGTTCTTGTCACCATGGCCTCCATGAATGACAAGCAACGGGTCATTGGGGCCCGTCGCCCGGCCTGCTCAAGAACACCCGCATCAGCATGGATGAGGACTCCACCCCTGCCCAGGCACTGAGCCCAGCTGAAGGCGAGGAGCAAGGTCTGGAATCACGCCATCTGCAGCGTCGTGGCGGTCAGGCAGCGGTACGAACCGTGGGGATCGCAAGTGTAGGTGCGTCTGATGCAGGATGGTAGCTTCGCTGCATTCTTTGAGGGTGTTCTTATCGACACCAAGGACGCAGAGTCTCGTAAACGTCCTGCCCCTGCCCCTGCCACCCAGTAGGTTACTAGGACATTATCGCCTTTTCGGCCTTTTTGCTGGATAGCAGGAATTGGTTGCTGTCTTGAACTGCCAGTTCCAACGTCCCTCACAGGACTTGGTCACTTTTCGGGGCCCCAACAACCGTCAGGTCTGTCTGGACTATGTGGCGGTACGGCAGCCCAGGTGTGCGTCTGTTCTGGATACACTTACTGTACCAGCGAGAGTTCGACCCACCCACGGTGTGCTCTGACCACCGGTTGGTGCGAGCGACCATTTGGCTCCGGTTCCAGGTCCCCAAGCGCGCTGCGCCCAAGTGGTCCGCACTGACTGGACTGCGCTACGCCCGGTCGGCGGGGACCCCAAGGACTGGAGGGACGCTGACCACGAGCGGAACCGGTGCCCGGCAGGTACGCCTGCCGGGCGGGCGTAGTACAGGGGTCCCCCGCAGTATCGCAACAAGAATCGCAACTCAAAAAGAAAAAATTATCATCCACTTGGCAGGTATGGGCACACCATGGCACCTTCACTTTTCAAAAGTGATGTTTGGATGAGAAATGGGAGCGTGCTCGAGTATCGCAACACCTAGTTCCGCAACTGAAAACCCACCAATTCTAGAGTTCCGCAATGCAACAGAAGGCGCAACAAACCTGGCAAGTATACCAAAAGTACGCCGTGCACCTGCGCCGGAAGGAATAAATTGTCGCCAATCGGCGTGCAGGTTCCGATATGTACTTGCAATAGTTAACGCCGTTGACGATTGATTTGCCGCGCGGTGTTCAGTTCAGTTCAGTGGGATTCATCGCGCGGAAGTCAGTGCAATAATGAACAAAAACAGCAGTGTGCCGCCTCTTCATTGAATAATCAACGACCTATAATTAGTCTACAACCACTAACCTTTCGTTATCAACCAGTTCCCTATTCATCACGCGCGCCATCGTCTAGTCATTGCGCGTCATTACCCCGTCATTGTCCCGCCGTCATTACACAGCTATGGTCTTGAGGTATAGTCGGCGCCGTGGCATGTTAAACAAACTGCGTTGTTTCATTCGCAGTGTGGTTTCATTATGTCGCTCTTTCGAACGGGGATGCATTAGTTAGGCAGCAATACTGGACAGATTCTGAAAGAGGGCGTGTTTGTGAAGTGGGGATGGCAGCGGCCCAGCATTTGCTGGCCGTGCGGGTGCAACTTTGAGGCGACTACATATATCGCCTTGAACCGTCTTTGTTAAAGCGGTGAGACAGTCCAGTGTTACAGTCCGGTCGCAGGCCGGGCAAGGGAAACGCTGTGTTCACCATGATGCTGCGGGCCGAGGATGGGTGGCTGCATGGAAACGTGAATGCTTGCATCGAATGGATGGCGGTGTCTGCATGCATGGATTGCACGTGAATGTTCGCAGGATAGGTGGTAATTGCATGGATGCTCGCAGGATGGGTGCTAATTGCATGCATGAATCAAGATTGCAGGGATGGATGGTGTTTGCATGCGTGGATACGTGAATGCTTGCAGGGATGGATGGTGTTTGCATGCATGGATACGTGAATGCTTGCATGGATGGGTGGTGTTTGCATGCATGGATACGTAAATGCTTGCAGGGATGGATGGTGTTTGCATGCATGAATGTGTGAATGCTTGCAATGATGGGTGGATGGTGTTTGCATGCATGGATGGGTGGTGTTTGCATGCATGGATACCTGAATGCTTGGGGTGAATGGTGTTTTCATGCATGGATACGTGAATGCTTGCATGGGTGGAGGGTGTTTGCATGCATGGATGCGTGAATACTTGCACGGATGGGTGGTGTTTGCATGCATGGATACGTGAATGCTTGCCTGGGTGGATGGTGTTTGCATGCATGGATACGTGAATGCTTGCACGGATGGGTGGTGTTTGCATGCATGGATACGTGAATGCTTGCAGGGATGGATGGTGTTTGCATGCATGAATGTGTGAATGCTTGGGGTGGATGGTGTTTGCATGCATGGATACGTGAATGCTTGCGTGGATGGATGGTGTTTGCATCATGGTTGCGTGAATGCTTGCAGGGATGGAAGTGATTGCATGCATGGATACGCGAATGCATGCATGAATGCGACCTAAGACAATGTCAGCACCTTTTAGGTGGTGCATGAATATGGGCAGGCCCCCTGACCCATGTGAGTCATACATGTATTCAAGGAGACAACGATTCCAGTCCATGGCAGGATATATAAAGGATACCAACCCCCAGTCGGTGGGGGTATGCGTGTGACCCGATTCAGTACAAGTGTAATAACAGTGATTCGGGCCGTGGCGCCAGCAACCCTGTCACTCAAGGTTACATTATAGATACTCATTCCATCTCCGCCTCCACATCATTGAGGATGTAATATACGTGACAACTATTAATGGTCGCATGGCGGTCACGCGACGCCTGATCAACGGGTAGCGTCTGCATGTCGTAATTTAATTTTTTAATATTAATGCACAGTCACCGTTTTACCGCGCGCTGGCCAGTTGGATGACCAGTGCGTAACTCTACCCCTAATTATGGCTGGTTGCACCTTGCATGATGATGTCCAGAAACCAGCCTGATAACAATCTAGTCTCCATACTGGGACCAAAGCACACGCATATAGGGAGTTACTTCGGGGTCATGTCATTAGTCATGTTGCAATGTCCTAATATGGGTGCTAAATACAGCACTAATCTCAGGGGGGTGCACGGAGTTATGCACTGTGGCAAATGGAAGCGAACGTGTGTTTGATTATGCAATGGCTGGCATATATCAATCCATGCAAGCTTGCCAAGCTGGATTGCATGGGCACGTAGGTTAGGGTAACCTAGCTATCCTGCACTAGTGCTAACCAATGAGGTGCTGGCTCCGTCCAGCTAGATCTACTCCAGCTAGGACTGATACGATGCCCACAGGCAACGACTGCCTAACAGCACTACGTGGATGGTCCTGGACCTCTCCTAGGACCTCCGTACAGGACTAGCTCTGCAGCCCACCTTGTGGTCTGCCTCACAGCTCATAAACCCTACCACGTGAGTACCACGTGCGTGTGCCCTACAGATCTCAGTGCTAATATCTATATCAACATGGCACGTGCGGATCTAAACCCTAGTAGAGATCTGTCCAGTGTACTACACCACCGTCCAAGTCCGTATCCCACTTGGGAGACGGGGACAACGCCACGTGTACAGATAGTCTAGGCCTGAAGCCCTAGAATAACTCCCATTATTACTTTTCTTTGGGGAGTGAGAGGAAGACTCTTCCCACAACCCACTCATATGCCAACCTACTGCTTGTATACAAGGTTCCCCACAGGGACAACCAGGACACTGAAAGAGATGCATTGTTAAAAGCACCCATAGCTCCTCCGTGTGGGATACAACATCCACACTGGCTGGATGCCTGTATTGGGAAAACCAAGTCAGAAAAATAAAACCACACGTTTCATTGACAAACAACAAGCCATCAATAAAGGAGGACCCTTCTGACCTCAATCTTTAATGACGCGAAGAGAGTCTACGGGTGGACACTTCAGTCCCTGCCACCCCATGACCACCCTCCTATCTGGTGCTAACAACCCTAGGCTGAGGCACTTCACCCTCTGCCGTCATACGGGTTCATCAGCTTGTATAGGACTCTATACTGAGGCCCTGCAGCTTGGGGCACTTTTGTCAGTGCATCAGCTGCATTGTCAGGGTCTCTGATGTGAGTCTTGGACTCCAGATAGGTACACTCCTGCTTGAGGACAATCCAGTCCAAATCAGTGTGCACATCCAAGGGGTTGTCCAGGAAAGAGAGAAGGGATTGACTGTCAGTCAGCAGATGGGGATTGACACCAGCATAACTACCAGCCTGATGCTGCAACCACACCAGCAGATGGTTCAAGTACCTGGCATGCAACACAGAAGAGACCACAGCACGGCATTCTGCTACATTGCTGCTGACTGCCTTGCGCTTGTGGAGTCTGCTGAACCAGGAAACCAAAGACTGCTTGCCAGTGGGGTTAGACAACATAAAGAGACCTGCCTCTCTGGCTTGTACCTTAGTGATTACCCGTGACTCCGTGGAACTGTCCATCATACATGTGATGTGGATGGGTTGGAACAGATCCAAGGCATGAAGAGTAAGGGGATCGAGGGCCATCATGCAACACCTGTTTAATAGCCCTAGACCCAACCTCCATGAGAACATCATCATCCACTCTGCTGACCACTGCCAGATGAGGAGCACACGTGGCACACAGCCACCCTAGCTTACCCCTAATAGTGGGACAGAGATCAGGAGTGATGTCAGAGGGAGAACATCTTTGCAAGACATGACATATTCAGGGGATGCTTTGAGAGAACACACCCACTCCTTCTGGTTCAGAATGATGCCACAAAACTTGACAGTATCTTTCCCCAGCTCCAGCTGCTTGCCTAATTCAAAGCTAGCAGACACTTGAGCAATAAAATCCTCCACAGCTGCCCTGGGACCAGTAATGAGCTGATCATTCCCATGCCACACAAACATCATCATACCAGCAGGATGAGGGATGGTGAAAAACAAGGGTCAATATCATCATACTGGGCCCCCAGCTTCAGGAAGACCTCTTGGGCAGACAGCCTAAAAATTTTAGGTGCTGACTGAAGCCCTTCTACCCCCAAGTTAGGCCTTAGTGAGGTTCCTTGATGTCCCCAGACCAGACTTTGGGAGTGTTTACCACATAGACTTGACCCCTCCACACCTTTTGGGCTATGTCAGGGTTGCCTTTAAGGAAGGCTCGTTTAATGTCAGTGGCTTTACACACGTAGTCCTTGCCAGCATTCAGATGGTGAAGGAAAGTGGCCAACAGGACCTTAAGAGACGTCTGCTGAATACCAGGGGTATACAGTTCAGCCTCTGTTAGCTCAGTGGAGCCCCTGAACTCCGTGACACAAGGTCTGGCATGAAAAATGGGAGGTGTCCCATCTGCCTCGGGTTTATGCTTGGAGACAAACTTCAGTCTGAGCTTTCTGGCCCATTGTGGCAGTGCCTCAATCGGTGTTACAGGTGGTACCTGGGACTTACTACGTGGATCAGGACAAACCCATTCCTTTCTAGCCCTGTTAAAAGCTTCCATCCATTTCAGAAAACCAATGTGCGTTTGACAGTCTTTGTTGACCACATCATCATAGGACAAGGGAGACATGGACGCAATGTCCCATCTACCAAGCCCAAACGCAGAGGGGTGTAGCTTCTGAGAATGAATGAGGGAATCAACACAGGGTTCCTGACCTGGGAGGTATTTGGAGTTGACAGCATTGATGGCTGCTTCCATGCCATCACTGATCTGTGCCAAAGGAATTTTGAAATGGTCCAGGGTGACCTGCCCCACCCCAGTCATACTCAACCTCCCAGCTGAGATGACTACTCCAGGGTATGAGACAAATGGTTCCCCCAGCAGTGCATTCCCCTTGTAGTAGCCCTCTACTACCTGGAAGGGAGTGGGCACACCCAGAATGGGAAGTAGCACTTGGCCTTTGACTGCCATTTTTGTTTTGCCTGAAAAATCTGACACTCTAGCCCATGGCGAGCGTTGCAGACTTAGGCCAGATACAGCTTGTGCACTGATGATGCTCACCTGTGCCTGTGTGTCTACTGCCAGAATACTGGGATCCTGGTTAGATTCACCCACAGCATTGACTTGTGCTGTACCTGCTGCCATTTGTGCCTTGCCAGTGTGTGCTCTATGTAGAGCTTTTAGAGCCTCAGCAAATTTATTCCTGGGGACGACAGGATCTGCTGCTTCGTGTGGCTGTTCCTGAGATGAGGGAGGAGCGACCTGCTGCTCATCCAGTGCACGTTCCTCCTGCCCAGGTGGACCGTTGGGCTGTGGTGGGGCTGCACCACTGAGGAACACAGGAGCGTCTATGGTTGTATTGCTTGCATCAGCTATGTCCCTGGCAAATTCACTGGGTGATACCAACCCACCAGACTGAGGCTCTGAATCCATGTCCAAGAATTCTACCCCTGACACGTCTGCCAAAGGAGGGTAATAAAGCTTCAGCCTATGCTTACCAACCATTCGCTCTCTGTGATGCTGAATAGTCACCGTGTCTCCTGTTTCTGACAGCTTGATGATTTCAGCTGGACCATGCCATCTACCAGAGTGGGCTTTGTTCCCTTCCCCCTCCCTATAGTAGAGTACCTGATCCCCCACTTCAAACACAGGCCTGGCATTACTTTTATCCTTTTTTGCCAGCAACTTGGCCAATTGTTGCCTTTGCGTGTTGTAGTGGTCTAGTACCTCCTGAGAATAGCTACATACATTTCTTGTTTTTGGTCCATTGGAGTTCCTTCCCACCAATAGAAACATTTATTTTACATTTTTGTGTGCTAGGCTTGATACGGACAGCCTATACCACACCTTCAAACTCAGTGCACATCATTATCAAGTTGGTTATTGTAGCACCATGCTGGGGGCCCAGCATACTCGAACACAAGGTGTTGCCCCTCTTAGCAGCGTGGGTGGGTGGGGGGGAGCTGAAAAGAGGCCTCCCTACGTCCCCTACACCACTCTAAGTACTGACTATCATTCACATTGCGCCACGCAGGCCTGCCGGCTGGCGCAAGTACAAGGTGACTGACTGCCCATCACAGTTGCGCCACGCCTGGCGGCTAGCGCAGGTACAAGGTCTCGTGACGTACGTTAGAAGCTACCTAGGCCTGCACTCCGGAACCACACTCAGCCGCAAAAAGGGGCGGCCGGTGCAGTACCCTCGTGACAAGCGCTAGTCTTACGCTACCTACGGCAGGTCGGTCCCCTTTGAGCCCGTCCACGCGTCATATATAAAATGAGCAAAGCTCAACAAAAACATTTCTTGTTTTTGGTCCAGTGGAGTTCCTTCCCACCAAGAGAAACATTTATTTTACATTTTTGTGTGCTAGGCTTTATACGGACAGCCTATACCACACCTTCAAACTCAGTGCACATCATTATCAAGTTGGTTATTGTAGCACCATGCTGGGGGCCCAGCATACTCGAACCCAAGGTGTTGCCCCCGCACCTCCTACCTGGCCACCAAGGCTATCGCCAACCTTGGTGCCGAGTTTCTTTCCGCCCCTGGCCCCCCTCCCGCATGCTGCCGCGGCTGTACTGCCGCCCCCGTGTGGCCGCTACGGTTTCCCGGCGGACGCAGGGCGGCACCCATGTCGTTCCCCCCGTTAGGGGGGCGGTTTCCAGCGGCTGCTCATTAGGCCTTACGCCCCCGGACCGTCTCTCACAAGCCCAGGACCCATCACCAGCCCCACCCCCGAGGCTGGGATTTCCCGGCATTGAAACCTTTGTGGCGGTAGGCCCTCTACCCTACCATGGCCTTGGCTTGGAAACTGCTTAGCCAAGGCCCTGACCAGGGCTTGTGTTGTTGTAGGAAATTTTTTATGGCATAGAGATGCCCCCCTGGCTGAACCGAACTCTTTATCGCTTTTCCTATAATGCATCATACAGGATAAAAACAAGGCGATAAAACAGCAAGAATTTCAGCCCCGCCAGGCGAACATTCTTTGCTGAAAAACTGGGCAGTGATGAAGAGCGCGCTCCTCCCACCAAGATTCGCCCCAGCCCCGCATCCTCCCCGAAACTCCCGTCTGGCCACAGGCCGAAAGATCGGGTCCGCTGTCAGGCTCTTGGCAGTTATGGGCTACCCTGGCACCCCGCGCTAGCCATCTCCACGTTTAAGGCAGATTCGCCTCCACCTGTGATTCTTTCCACCGTAGCCGCTGGCCCTGGCCTGTATGGCTCCTTAATTCCCTGACGTTGTCCGACTGAAAACGCAGCTTTCCCAGTGTCAGGAAGCTGCTTGCCGCACCCAGGGGTAGAGGGGAATCGTCAGTGGGCCCAGCGCCGGAAATCACACCCTTTTACTCAAATCGCAGAGCCCCCCACCCAACAACCATTACCGTGGCCTGTAACGTTAGGTGGCGAACATAAAGAACTTTATTCCAGGCCTCTCCACGCCCGGAGAGGCCGATAGCATCGTCTTACATTCAGCGCAGCCGCCATAGCGGCCAGCCGACCTTGCCAGCAAATGCTGGGATCAAGTTGCGAAGCTGAAAAGAGGCCTCCCTACGTCCCCTACACCACTCTAAGTACTGACTATCATTCACATTGCGCCACGCAGGCCTGCCGGCTGGCGCAAGTACAAGGTGACTGACTGCCCATCACAGTTGCGCCACGCCTGGCGGCTAGCGCAGGTACAAGGTCTCGTGACGTACGTTAGAAGCTACCTAGGCCTGCACTCCGGAACCACACTCAGCCGCAAAAAGGGGCGGCCGGTGCAGTACCCTCGTGACAAGCGCTAGTCTTACGCTACCTACGGCAGGTCGGTCCCCTTTGAGCCCGTCCACGCGTCATATATAAAATGAGCGAAGCTCAACAACTGATTGCAGGCCAATTGATGTGATTTCACCAAAAGGAGAAGACATGAGGGGTTTGGTGTTCAGAGTTCTGCACACCTCAGCTGCCCACGCTGTCCTATCAGCATAGCTTCCAGATTCTGCTACCCTGGACTGATTTTTCTTTATTAGGTCCCTGATAGCACGCATGGTACGTTCAATCATCCCCTGGCGTTCATGATCTTGAGCCCCAGCAATGTCTACCTTGGGCAGATCAGGATAATCTTGTATCCACGTGAACTGCTGATCTAGCATTAATTTTTCCTGGGGATGATACCGTGCTAATGCAATCAGCAGGGCCCTGTGCAGTTGTTCGTTGGCCATGCCTGGCAAGGGTTCTATCACCACAAACCTAGACCAGGCATCTTTTAGGACCAAGTAATACACCGTGTCCTTGACTACGTGTATCACATCCCCTACTAGCTTTCCCCTAGCCAGTGGTGGGGTGGCCACATGCCATCTTTTGGGTTTAGGTGCATGCAGTTGGCACGCTTCACAGTGCTTCCTGACATGCCTGCACATCTGTTCCAGGTCACGGCCCTCAATTTTGTTGGCCAGCCTTTCTGCCACTGCTTCATGCCCCATTGCCTTGTTGTGCAGCTGTTGAGCTAACTTGGCATAGGAAATAACCTTGTCTGCTGCAGCGTCTAAGGAGGCTATAGTGGGATCTTGGGCCATCTGAGCTAATGTCATGTCATAAGCCAGCTCCCAGTCCACTTCCTCACTGTCAGGTAACACAGAGCAGATTGAAGGTACACGGCCATTGATAAACCAGGGTACAGGAGACTTACAGTCGTCCTGAGTGCTGGCTTGCTTAGAGGGGCGCCCCGCTGTGGCTCCCTTCCTGGGCTTGTTGCAGCGTCCCCCTGCAGGTAACGGGTGGCGTGTCTCCCAGCAACCTAGGCACACATGAACATCAGATCCATAGTCAGGTTTGCCCTTCCAGCAATCATCCCTTTCGTGCCCCTTGCACGAGCACCTGGTGCAGTACAAATTGGAGTCATGAGGCTTACCTTTCTGGCTGTGCCCCTGGGAGGACCCTGCTTTATTGCCTGGGTTCCCCTGCCCCCCCTTGTCTGACTTACCCTGCTGCTTGGATGACCCCCCTTTCTTTTTACCTTGCTGGGGACCCTTGAACACTGCCTTGACCTGAGCCACCACCTCCTTGATTAGCTTCTTCCTGCTGGGACCTGCACCTTCCTTACTTCCCCCCCCTTGCACCTTGTTGACCTTGGCTTCCTTGACAGTGGAGAAGGGTTCTAAGCTCTGCTGAATAAACAACATTGCCCCCCTGAAGTCATCCCACTTATCTTTAAGGCCTGCCAGCAGGACTGCATTGGTGTTCTTGTCCAGTTCAGCTTTGGTGAGCCAAGTATGGACTAGGTACTTGGAGTTTAACTTCTTAAGCTCCTCGTCCCTGTCTATATACACAGGACATACTGCTTGTTGTCACGTACGTAATCAGACTTATTGACTTTGTACGAGGCCAACCAGTTGAACCCCTTGATAGCCTGCAGGTGTTCCCCCTTAGTCAACAACCCTTTCAGATCTGCTATGAAGTCCGTGAAGACTTGCACCTCCTCTGCCCCAAGTGTGCTGGCTTTCCTCTCATACATCTGTACCATTTGCTTTATGCTAGGTGCAGATTGGTGTACCGTGTTAGACACCCTAAAAGCAGGAAACCAATCACGGATGTTATCATGGGACCAGGAATGTCCTATTTTGAAAAGGAACTCAAGTGCATCCTCCTGCATGAACCCCTCAGCTAGACCTGGGAAGGTAATCCTATCCTCCCTTCTTGATGCATCAAACCTGGGTCGCTGTGGTACAGCGACGGCCGCTTGAGGTTGGGGTTGCTGCTGCTGCTGCTGCGGTTGCTGTTGCTGTTGCTGCCGCCGCCGCTGCTGCTGTTGCTGCTGTTGCTGCTGCTGTTGCTGCTGCTGCTGCTGCTGCTGCTGCTGGGTTGACGCTCCAGCGTTGTTGCCTCCCGCCATACCCCCGGTGCTTGAAGGTGCAACCCCCCCTGCATGGTGCTCCCCCGTCCCTACCCTCGTCTCCATCCTCCTCTGGATGCGACCGCTGGTGTGAAGACGATGGTCCACACCCCTCCGACCACTTTCCTTGGCAAACCTTCTTGGCGGCCCTGAGCAGTTGCTCTACTGCCTCAGCTGCCCGCGCCCGCTTGGACGGGTTGGCCTCCGCTGCATCCAGCTCCTGGTGTAGCAGTGCTGCAATGCGATCCAGCTCGCGGTCCGTGTCGGTCTGCACGGGGTGTGTGGGTGTGGGGGGTGGTGGGTAAGGGGTGTCTGCACCAGCGATTACTCGCTAACGCGCCTGCAGCAATGCCGCTCCTCGCCTTGCTCGTTCTGGCTGCGGTGCACGAAGGAACTCCATGACCGCGTCTTCTGGCACCGGCTCGTGGGGCGCCAAACCGCGCGCAAAGCGAATGGCATCGCCAAATTCGCCCTGCAGCGCCCAGGTCCGGGCTGCCTCCTTGTACCGTCGGAGTGCCCGTTCCTCCTTGCGCATGCGCCTGTCCAGGGCACGTGCATTCCTCCGGCTCTTTCGTGCCAACCGGGCCTCCCGCTCCCTCCGGGCCGGGCCCACCATCGCCGCCATCTCCGCCTGCGACCGCCGCATTGCCGCCTCCAGGCGAGCCTGATGGCGCCTGGTCTTCTCCGTTGCTGCGTGCGCCTTCGCCTGCAGCCGACGCAGCTCCCTGTGCTGCGCTTCCCGGGCCGCACGCTCCCGCTCCTGGCTGTTCTCCGCCATGGACCTGGCCATCGCCCTCTTCGCCTTGCGCTGGCAGTGTCGGGCATACTCAATCTTGGCCTGTCGCTCGGCCTCGATCATCGCCGGGTCCATCAGAACCAGGTCCTCACCTCGCTCCCCATCCAACATGGAGACCGAGGAGTCCGTCTCCTGCAGGACCTCGCCCGCCACGCGCTGAAAGTGACGGGCGGTGCGCCGGCGAGAGAAGGTAAACAGCTCGCTTTTCTTACGCAACACGTAAGCGGAGGAGCCTCGCGCTCACCTGCTGCGCCCGCGCGCATGGCCAAGCCCGCCCTCGCCACCCGGTCCCGCTCCCGTTGGCGTTCCGCGAGCTCCCGGGCTCGCCTGTCCATGCATCTCGCTTCTCTGCCCGCAGCTGCGCTTCTCGCTGCTCTTCCAGCTCGCGCTGCTGCTCCAGCTCCCGGCGCAGCTGCGCCTCCTGCCGAACACGTTCGGCCTCCAGGCGCAGCTTCTCCTCGCGCTTAGCCTTGTCCGCGGGAAGCTCAAGGTCGACGAAGTCCTCGTCTTCGTCATAGCCATCTGAGGGAAAATCCCCCAAATGCTGGACCACCCGCCCCGGCCCCGTTGCCAGTTCGGGCGCAGTGGGCTGCCCTTCTGCAGCCCCTTCTGCACGCGGCACCCTCGGCCGCCATACATTGTACACCGGCGGCTTCGGTGCCAGCGGACCAATGTAAGTCGGGTCCTCATCGGAGGACTCCCGACCGCTGCCGGCATCGCTGCCAGCATGTTCGCCTCTCTCACGCCTGCCCCGCAGGGCGGCACGGTAGTCCATATCTTCGGACGAAGCCGACAGACTGGACGAGGAAGATCCCTCATTGTCCGACAGATTCGACATTGTTGAGAGTTAATGAAAGTAGTGTGTAAAACTGAGAGTTTTTAGCAATGCAAGTTATGCACTGTGGCAAATGGAAGCGAACGTGTGTTTGATTATGCAATGGCTGGCATATATCAATCCATGCAAGCTTGCCAAGCTGGATTGCATGGGCACGTAGGTTAGGGTAACCTAGCTATCCTGCACTAGTGCTAACCAATGAGGTGCTGGCTCCGTCCAGCTAGATCTACTCCAGCTAGGACTGATACGATGCCCACAGGCAACGACTGCCTAACAGCACTACGTGGATGGTCCTGGACCTCTCCTAGGACCTCCGTACAGGACTAGCTCTGCAGCCCACCTTGTGGTCTGCCTCACAGCTCATAAACCCTACCACGTGAGTACCACGTGCGTGTGCCCTACAGATCTCAGTGCTAATATCTAGCACCCACGTGCCCAACATGGCACGTGCGGATCTAAACCCTAGTAGAGATCTGTCCAGTGTACTACACCACCGTCCAAGTCCGCATCCCACTTGGGAGACGGGGACAACGCCACGTGTACAGATAGTCTAGGCCTGAAGCCCTAGAATAACTCACGGGTGCGATAAAAAAGACACTTACAATGCAATGTTAAGTGCTAATGCAATATTGGACGTCTTCACAAACCAAGGCCCAAATGCACACGTAGCAAGAGGGTGCAAGGGGCGGTGTTACCCATGCATCCAGAACATGAGAAATGACCTCCATATGCAGGCCTAGGATGAAAATATACAAACACTGCATCGAACTTCTTTTCTACGTCAGCAAGGCACTGGGGCCTCCATAGATGTTGCATGGACTGCACAACTGCACAGGCGTCCTTTACTAGCAAAGCCAAAAGGCTGACAAAAAACTGGCCATGATACCATATTTCCTGAAGAATTTAGGCAATAGAAATCATCGTGCTACCATATACAACTTCTTTAGATGCTAAATCAATCGTCATTCTAGAATATTAGGAACAGACGCAGCTAATCATGAACAAAACCGATGAAAATGTTACGACGACGGTTGTACAAAACCACAACCACAAACTAGTACACAGGAGTAGTAAGTTAGCGAACTTAACACCACAAACCTTCAACAACGTGTCCGAGATTACTTACCGAATGATATAACGACTTAACCTTGTTGACGGTACCCGCAGGGACACTAGACTGCGCCATGCCGAAACAGCAAAAAGAAGGCTAGCGGAAAGCTAGCAATCTCAGGACAGAAAGTCAATCTCATCACTGCGTCGAGACTTTCCTGGCCCTGAACGATGATGAAATACGCAAAATACATCATACGAAAACTACTGGTTGCGAAAAATTCAATGATACAGAAGCTAATAACAAGTGCTACCTTTCATCGTCACCCCCGTGATGATTAACAGGTGTAGATGCAGCAAAAACCAGCCCGAGATAATGTGCGCATCATTAGATGTTGCGCGACTGCGGCTATAGCATTTTTCTGACGTACCAATCATGCCTACAAATTTTGGAATGCCTCCATGCATCCATGCTCCTGCACCATGCAATCCGTTTAGTACGAGCTATGAATGTCCGTGTCTCAGGCACTTGTGCACTAAAAAAATAGCAAAACATGATCATCCGCCTACTGTATGAGGCGGTGAAACGCATATAATTACGCATATAATTACACAACGTGCCCCTGACAGTCTACTATATACATACAATGCCCTTGCTGAACTCCACGCCGCTCATTTCAGTTCGGTTGATTCTTCGTGCCGGTCAGCCAAGGAGTGACATACTTCACGTCGGGGTGTATCTTTAGTTGCGATACCACGCGTTGGCCGATTCGCAACTTTTCGTCCAAATCGGTCCGCGCAAGAATCGGAACAAAAGTGTTTTTTGGTCCTCCTGGAAAGTTGCGTAGTTGCGATTCTTGTTGCGATACTGCCGGTGACCCCTGTAACCTGGAGTCCCTAGGCGGGCCCAGGCTGACGTCGACGCGCTGGCCCAAGGTGCTCCCAACGCTGGCAAAAATGGCAGCCATTTCAGCGGGCTTTACGGCCCGCGCCCCGGCGCTGCTGGCGGCGGCCCCGGCACCTGCCGGCCATGCCCCACCGCCGACCCGGTCCGCTCGATCTACCAACAGGACCCCAAGGTCCTGGTGGCTGCCCGGCCCACCGCCTCAAGCGTAACTAGGACCCGCTGCCGTGAAACCTGTGCTCAAGGCCGCCCTTGTGGAGGCCTACGCACGTGCTGAGGACGCAGAGGCGGCCCAGCTGTACATCGCGGATGCCAAGGCCTGCATGTCAAGCTCGCAACCCTGAGGGCAAGGACATGTGGTGGCCACCTCAACCGGCTCGGCGGCGCCCGGCAGCAGCGTGCCCCGGTGGAGCACACGGGGGACGGCGCGGCGCCGATCAGCCTTGACCTCTGGTTGGCCCACACAACGTTTCCTTGACGGGCGGGGCTCGCGCCCTGCACCCACACCGCTTCACCCCAAGACGGCGCATGCCGCACTTGTTTCTCGCCTAAATCAGGTGGAGGGCAAGCATGCGGCCGCCTGCTCGTAAAAAAGCTCGACGCCATCACCGCCAAAACCGAGGCCCTGGCCGCGCAGGTCCCAGAGATTGCAGCGCAGACGGCCACCATCGCTGCCCAGGGGCACCCGGCCGGCAGATCGATCGATGTCAGCCTCTCGCAGCATGCACTTCTATGTATGCGAACGTACTGCGGTCAGTGACCACCTCCACCGCCGATGCCATGGCCACCAAGCTGCAGGAACCAGCTGGAAGTCCAACGCCGAGCCGACGCGCGCAAGGACACCGACCGCGCACGCTGTCAAAAAATCTTGCACTGTTTGCCACGTTTGACAACTTTTTCTTACTTCTGGACTACAATATTTTCATCCGCTGGTCGCGGGGGCATTTATTTGTCACCTTAGCAATTAGGATGTTATTCGACATACTTTTGGTCAAGAACCTGATCGTTGGCAGCCAGGGAACCGAGTGTTACCCTTTGCAATTATCTAGATCAGTCAACTCTTCACCTGTTTTGTTTCGAAATATTTTCCATGTTTTGTTTGGCGATGCTTTATCTATGCATCGAATGACAGAATTATGTGAAATTTGTGATGAATTTGTTGTCGACAGTTATCATATAAAGTTTGTGCCGAACGGCAGTACCTCCTAGTTATTCATGATGTTGTCGGCATTGTAACGACTAAAAATGATCATCAACATCATCCATAGTCCAAATATGAAAGATCTGTTACCTGGGTTGCCTTCTTGAGTTGCAGAACTTCAAGTATCCGAGCAACGTTGAGATGGAAATTCAACAGCACATGATTTAGGGAATCACAACCCCTTGTAGACACAAAGACAAGCTCGTGTATAGACGACCTCTGTGGAACTGAAGGACGTCTATAGCCAAGGGGCTCTTATGAATGGACAACAAAGACAAGCTTTATTATACCATGATGAATCAAAACCAACGTAGCAACAATGGCGACCCCACGTCCTTGATATCGACGTGCTTGTCGAGCATGCCTCAACCTTAGCCTGAAGAGAGCCAATCAAAATCATGGAATTCTAAACAAGATCCTCGTATCCATCCTAGTCACACAAAACAGAACAACAACACCAACAGCCTGGCAGAATCTGTACATGAGATCCTGAATCTGTAGTAAGCACTAAAGTCCCAAAGGAACATTTAAGACTTGGTAGTACCGACCAACAAACTATAACCCCACGTGGATCAGGCCACGACCAATAAGGGCTTCTAACACTCGGTTGACAAAGTACAAGTTTCAAGTACCGCCTTCTTGGAAACCTCATAACGTTCCCAATACTGATCCAAAAGTCCTCGAATAAAAGTCAAACATTCACAAAACAAAGGATGTAACAACAAAGTCATTTTTGCTTGTTACATATCTCCCCCTCAAGACTGGAACCACCAGTTCCCCAAAATCAACTACTCTTTAAGGAGGAGTGACACTGAACAGAAATCCACCATCTCTTGGGAAAAGCAGATGGGTTTTTACATCCCTGCAGCCAGGGCCTCCTATCTCATAAACATCTAGTCACAGGTGCTTAAAGAAGACAAGTCACATCCTTATCCACTACAAGCCCAGATAAACACACCAATACTGGAAGTCATCCCGTCATCATTCTGGAATTCTGGAACTCTGGACTGGAACATCAGAACTGGAATGGAGCCCCCCCATCATCCATCCTGGAATCCCCCCCTCACACCACAATCCAAAGCCCCCTTTCCTTCTCAGCCCTGTTCCTCACAGGCTATACCAATCCCCATTCAGGCCATCCTTGCCCTTGAGTCCACACATGGGAAACTGCTCCACCATGTGGGCCAACTCTGGCCAGTTCCTGCTGACCTGCAGCACCACGCAAGTCTCAGCAGCTCCTGCCACCATCTGGGCAGCATAGCGAAGGCATGCCCCTGGATAGGAGAGGAGCACCACAGACTGACTCTCAGGGTCCATCACCCAAGTAGAGGACGTCTTGTGCCTGCTCACCCATGATCTGTACGCCCACCAGAACTGCAGAAAGGTCTTGACCACCGACCACTTAGCACCTATCAGAGGCACCAGCACCCTTAGTGGCGTCTGACGGACCTTGGGTTCCACAGTGTACTAGGGCAACCCTGGATTGCAAAAGGGGTTAGAAGTCTCCAAAGGAAAACACCTTCTGGCCTGAGCTGGAGGAAGAAGGAACCAAATCAAAGTCCCCCTGCTGGACTGAAAACTCCAACAGCTCCATGTAGGAAGCCTCTCCCATACTCACTGGCTTCAACAGAGTAAATGCCTCCTTCAAGGCCTCAGGTAAGTCTACCAGCATGTCCTGCCCCTCAGCAGGCCTCATGTCAATCTCAGGTCCTGGTGACAATGCATACATCCTATGCAGCAGATGAGCCACAAAAGGGGAGCCACTCTCATACAGGCTTGTGTGCAGCTGAGATAGGACCTCCTCCACATAGCCTTCAGAGCTCACCTCCCCCTCCTCTCTGTTGAGTGCAGCCAACGCCTTGGCCAAAGTCTCATAGTGGTCACAGGGGCCCGTGCAGTTCCTATGATCCACATAGGCCACTCAGCAGCACCAAGGTAGAAACCTCCAGGTATATACTATTGGTCTGGTACACGAAGACGTGCAGGACATGAACCACGTGTCTTAATCATACCAGGAATCAAGCCCTAGGTGAACAACTCCATATGTCGAGGGTACAACCCAGAAGTCACTCTCCATGTGCCATCCAAGCTCAGATCCCCTCAACCATCCTCAGAAACTGGTCACCAAAATCTGGATGTCATCTCAGCTTAGTCCAACCAACTCCCACCAGAGTCCATCCCACTCAACTCAGATCCCCGTCGGATTCAATGAGTCCACATGAATCCAAGAAGGAGTAAACAGGATCAAGGCACCTAAGCCAAACAGGGCGAGGCCACTCCATGTTCTGGGACACCACCCTCCCTCAGCTAGAGTCCACGGGTGAAAGACAAGCCTGACATTCCCAGGGATAACGGGTCATCCACAGGGATCCATGCCACGAAATACTGACAGCTCTCACTGCTTGATCAGGGCAGGAAGCAGAGTGTCATGTAGCAAGGCTAACCCTCTATACAGCCACCCCCCCATAACTAACTGGGCTGCCAGGGTCCAAGGCTCATCAAAGCTAGTCACCACAGCACACCCAAAGATTCCACCCTTCTCAAGGGAAGAGGTAGTCAGGGACAGATGCTGTATCACCACAACAAAGAGTGGCAGGTAACCGAGCCATAATAAATCCCCAATCCATCCCAACTGGGGACCTCCCTCAGATCACCAACAGGTCATAGCAGGCTGGATGGATTCCAAGAATGCTCAATCCTAACACAGGGGCTGGCGTGAGCTTCTGCTGCAGCAAGTCAAAGGCTTGCTGACACCCGTCAGTCCACGCAAACTGGAACGTGGAAACGTCAACAGCGCCCCAGGTGGATTCAAGTGCAGTCACCAAGAGGCAGGAGCAAATCCAGCAGGGAAACGTCGCCAACAGGGTCGCCTCAGGAAGAGCAAGGGTATCTCAGAAGTACACCCATGATGAAGAGAGGCCGTGGACAGGGTTGTCACCATGCAGTGGGTACCCGTCAGCAGGTTGGGGAGATGCCACAAAGCACAGCCAAAATAGCCCACCGATGGCCAGCGAAACCAGGATACCACATAGTCAAGGATCTATGAGGTGAACCCGACAGGATGAACTGAAATCCCAGGGTGAATCCACGCTATGATCCTCACAGATCTCCTCCCCACCAGAACAAAATTCCCCCCCTCCAGTCGCACCAAAGGAGTGAGAGTGAGGTAAAGCCACATCTCCTTAGTAGCTAGTACACTCAAACCCATAGGGCTCCAGTGGCCTATGATAATCACAAGGCACACTATTTCTCCATAAGATGCCTGGGAAAACCATCCACAGCCTTGAGAGGGATAGCAGAAGATCAGTAATGCCTCACCAGCATTATGAACGGTATGCCCCAACTTGTAAATCGTAGCACACGCTACCCCCATGCAAGGGTTAGATGCAGCCCAACACTATACTATAAATTTACGGCCCGTACACGTATACGGAAATTTTTACGGGCCGTAAATTTTGCGTTCGTACGCATATACTTACCACTCGTATACTGGCCGTAAAATTTACTACCGTATACTTTTTCTCGTATACGGCAGTAAAGTTTACGGTAGTAAATTTTACGGCCAGTATACGAGAAAAAATTTACGGTAGTAAATTTTACGGCCAGTATACGAGAAAAAATTTACGGTAGTAAATTTTACGGCCAGTATACTAGAAAAAGTATACGGTAGTAAATTTTACAGCAAGTATACTAGAAAAAGTATACGGTAGTAAAAGTTTACGGCCAGTATACTGGACAAGTATACGGGCCGTAACCTTGTGATTTGTCCAACCTAGTGTATTGTGATTTGCGTTGTCATTTGACTTCATGGAAACATCATGTGGCAATAATTCAAATTAATTAATCAATTATCAATCATTCAAATTAATGAAGAAACACATTATACTACTAAGAAACACACTAGTTGAATTAACCCTTATCAATCATTCAAATTTCCCAGAGCATCAGCTCCACGACGTACGCGAAAATATGCCGAGCTATGGCTGCCGAGAATGCTCATAACTTTCGACTCAGGCCATGAAATTTAGTCGGGTTTGTTGCATTCGACTCGTCTTCTGATGACAAACACGCTGGTATAATTTCCGGCAGCTATCGTCCCCGATTTCGTACGTTCTCGACCTCGGCCTGCCCAGCAGATATCGCTATTTCCGACTCGATATGGCGGCATTCCCTTCGTGAATAGCACGCCTGCGCCCCCCGCCCCAGCATTCGACATCTTCCCCGTAGCTATGGAGGCCCCAACAACACCTGCCGCCCCAGAAACCCGGTCGCTGGACGACGTTCTTGCCGCAGCCAGCCCTTTCGTCGGCATCGCTCCCGCCGCTCCCAAGTAGCCAAAGGAACTTAGGTAATGCAACGAGGGAGGGAAGCTAAGCAAGGGAGGGGAGGAAAGCTACTAAGGGAGAGGGAGGAAAGCTACGGGCATTAAGCTATGGGATATGAAAGGGGAGGGGAAGGAAGCTAAAGGAACTTAGGTAATGCAAGGAAGGAGGGAAGCTAAGAAAGTGAGGGGAGGAAAGCTACTAAGGGAGAGGGAGGAAAGGGAAGGGCATTAAGCTATGGGATATGGGAGGGGAGGGGAAGGAAGCTAAAGGAACTTAGGTAATGCAAGGAAGGAGGGAAGCTAAGAAAGGGAAGGGGAGGAAAGTTACTAAGGGAGAGGGAGGAAAGGGGAGGGAAGCTAAGATGGGAGGGGAGGGGAAGGAAGCTAAAGGAACTTCGGTAATGCAAGGAAGCCCCCAAGCTAAGAAAGGGAAGGGGAGGAAAGCTACTTAGAAGGGAGAGGGAGGAAAGGGGAGGGAAGCTAAGGGATGGGAGGGGAGAGGAAGGAAGCTAAAGGAACTTAGGTAATGCAAGGAAGGAGGGAAACTAAGAAAGGGAAGGGGAGGAAAGCTACTAAGGGAGAGGGAGGAAAGGGAAGGGCATTAAGCTATGGGATATGGGAGGGAAGGGGAAGGAAGCTAAAGGAACTTAGGTAATGCAAGGAAGGAGGGAAGCTAAGAAAGGGAAGGGGAGGAAAGTTACTAAGGGAGAGGGAGGAAAGGGGAGGGAAGCTAAGATGGGAGGGGAGGGGAAGGAAGCTAAAGGAACTTCGGTAATGCAAGGAAGCCCCCAAGCTAAGAAAGGGAAGGGGAGGAAAGCTACTTAGAAGGGAGAGGGAGGAAAGGGGAGGGAAGCTAAGGGATGGGAGGGGAGAGGAAGGAAGCTAAAGGAACTTAGGTAATGCAAGGAAGGAGGGAAACTAAGAAAGGGAAGGGGAGGAAAGCTACTAAGGGAGAGGGACGAAAGGGGAGGGAAGCTCAGGGATGGGAGGGGAGGGGAAGGAAGCTAAAGGATCTTAGGTGCTGCAAGGAAGGAGGGAAGCTAAGAAAGGGAAGGGGAGGAAAGCTACTAAGGGAGAGGGACGAAAGGGGAGGGCATTAAGCTATGGGACATGGGAGGGGAGGGGAAGGAAGCTAAAGGAACTTAGGTAATGCAAGGAAGGAGGTAAGCTAACAAAGGGAAGGGGAGGAAAGCTACTTAGAAGGGAGAGGGACGAAAGGGGAGGGAAGCTCAGGGATGGGAGGGGAGAGGAAGGAAGCTAAAGGAACTTAGGTAATGCAACGAGGGAGGGAAGCTAAGCAAGGGAGGGGAGGAAAGCTACAAAGGGAGAGGGAGGAAAGGGAAGGGCATTAAGCTATGGGATATGGGAGGGGAGGGGAAGGAAGCCATAGGAACTTAAGTAATGCAAGGAAGGAGGGAAGCTAAGAAGGGAGGGGAGGGGAGGGAAGCTAGCGGCCCACATGCATCTCTCCCTCGACAAGGAACAAGCGCATGCACCCACCCACCCCACATGCACCCCTCCCTTTACAAGAAACAAGCATGTGGGCCCACCTACTGCAATGCATCCCTCCCTTGATAAAGAACACACACATGCACCCACCCACCGCGCATGCATCCCTCCCTTGACAAGGAAGAAGCATGTGCACCCACCCCACCTGCGTCCCTCCCTTGACAAGGAACAATTTCATGCACCCACCCACCCACATGCATCTCTACCTTGACAAGGAACAAGAGCATGCACCTACCCACCGGGCATGCATCCCTCCCTTGACAAGGAACAAGCATGTGTACCCACCCACCCCACATGCATCCCTCCCTTTACAAGAAACAAGCACGTGAACCCACCTCATGCACAAGCATCCCTCCCTTGATAAGGAACAAGCACGTGCACCCACCCACCCCACATGCACCCCTCCCTTTACAAGAAACAAGCATGTGGGCCCACCTACTGCAATGCATCCCTCCCTTGATAAAGAACACACACATGCACCCACCCACCGTGCATGCATCCCTCCCTTGACAAGGAAGAAGCATGTGCACCCACCCACCCCACCTGCGTCCCTCCCTTGACAAGGAACAATTTCATGCACCCACCCACCCACATGCATCTCTACCTTGACAAGGAACAAGAGCATGCACCTACCCACCGCGCATGCATCCCTCCCTTGACAAGGAACAAGCATGTGTACCCACCCACCCCACATGCATCCATCCCTTTACAAGAAACAAGCACGTGAACCCACCTAATGCACAAGCATCCCTCCCTTGATAAGGAACAAGCACGTGCACCCACCCACCCCACATGCATCCCTCCCTCGACAAGGAACAAGCGCATGCACCCACCCACCCCACATGCATCCCTCCCTTGACAAGGAACAAGCGCATGCAGCCACCCACCCCACATGCAGTCCTCCCTTTACAAGAAACAAGCACGTGCACCCACCTACTGCACATGCACCCCTCCCTTGACAAGGAACAAGCGCGTGCACCCACCCACCCCACATGCATCCCTCGACAAGGAACAAGCGCGTGCACTCACCCACCCCACATGCATCCCTCCTTTGACAAGGAAAAAGCACGTGCAACCACCCACCCCACGTGCATCCCTCCCTTGACAAGGAACAAGCACGTGCACTCACCCACCCCACATGCATCCCTCCTTTGACAGGAAAAAGCACTTGCACTCACCCACCCCACATGCATCCCTCCCTTGACAGGGAAAAAGTGCGTTCACCCACCCACCCACACGCATTCCTCTCTTGACAACGAACAAGCACGTGAACCTACCTACCCACTAGCATGGCACGAAGGCATACCATACAATAGCATGGCGTTGCCAAAGCGAAAAAAGAGATCTCGGTGGGGAGAAATTGCCCAGCAAAACTGACAACCATGCAAGGCAAAAAACTTGAATAACTTACGGTGGACATCGGCACATAATGAGTAGCCCAGATGTGCCGGGTGTAGAGTAAACGAGGCCGAAAATGTCGTGTAACTCAAAGGCATCTTTAGTAGCCTGTCAAGCGACGGGAACGAGTGGAAACCTGAAGAATGGCAAAAGACATTAAGTCGACTGCCATACATAAAAGATAGAGAATCAGTAGTACACAGCTCCCCTCATGGAGCAGTAAGCAAATGAGCGATGATTAACAAAGTGTGAGACAGATAGCCGATGCGACTCCTTGCGACTAAACGTGGCATGCATATGCGGGCGCTGATTAGGAACATTGGCTTACTTTGTTTAGCGTAATGCGATTGCAGTAGCTTCGTGAAATGCCGCATGCGCACGATGTCACGAAATTTAAATTTCCTTTAGGAACAAAGACGAACAAATTGATGTAGCTGGCTAAGGACTACGCCATGGTAGGCTAGCTGTATCGGAGAGAGCGCTGTAGATGGCTGGAAAAATGATAACTCAATCATGCTAAACTGCGGCTCCAAAGGCTTGTCCTAGTGCGCCTTTGGCTTTCTTCTTCTTCAGGCGCAATAAGCCCGCGATTCTTTTTTAGTCCAAATATTCTTTCACCACTACTGACCGGCTGGCGACTGCAAATCGGCATGGCCGGCTAATTATGAGGCAAGCGTTGCAAGGGCAGACGCTTGTGATCGTTGATAAATTCGAAAAATCGTTCTCGCCCGGCGCGGCGGTTCACAACTCCCCACCTGCAAACTCGACTAGCACAGGTACGGGGGCGTTCCTGAAACCAGTCCCGTACACGCAACCGTTCTATCCGGCCCTCGGCAAATATAGAATCTCTGCTGCACTTCCGCGGCGTGGGACACAACAACAACAACAACAACTTCCGCGGCGTGGGAACCAACAACAAGAACAAGAACAAGAACAAGAACAAGAACAACACGCAACATGCTCCTTTCTAAACCTTTCACTTATCACACTACCCTCAGAGGGTAACCAGCTGGTCGATACGTGGTACCTCTTCACCTAATGATATTCCTATTGGTTAATAAAAATACCCATTTACCCGGAAACAAGAACAACACGCAACCGCTCTGTGCCGTACCTAGAACGGGACGAGTACAAGACCGTATCGGCCAGTATAGATTCTCTGCTGCCCATGTGCGGCGTGGGACACAACAACAACAACAACAACAACAAGACCCTAACCGGGGTCCGTTTCGGTTACGGCCCCGTACTAGGCTCGGTTCGGTGTACGCGGCGTGTACGTAGCGTGACATTAATTCTAGTGGACGCCAAGTGGACGTAAAAAATGGCCTGTAAGGCATACGACACAAAGTATACTTGCCGTAAATTTTACGGCCCGTATACTTTGTGTCGTTTACGGTAGTAAATTTACTGCAGCATACGACACAAAGTATACGGGCCGTAAAGTTTACGGCCCGTATACTTTTTGTCGTATACTAAAGTAAAATTTACTAAAGTATACGACAAAAAGTATACGGTAGTAATTTTTACGGCCCGTATACTTTTTTTCGTATACTAAAGTAAACTTTACTAAAGTATACGACAAAAAATATACGGGCCGTAAAGTTTACTAAAGTATACGACAAAAAGTATACGGGCCGTAAACTTTACGGCCCGTATACTTTTTGTCGTATATTGAAGTAAAGTTTACGTAACGTATACGGAGCCCGTATACGTTTACGGGCCGTATACGGGGCCCGTATACGTGTACGGGCCGTAAGTTTATAGTATAGTGAATCCCCTGCACGCCCTGCTCCCCACACAAATCCCCCTCAGCATAACTGGTAAACTGGAGACTACCAGCATGCCTAATAATTCCACCCCTCTGCGTAGAATAAGCTGTAATAATCCTGGTATCAGCTTCCCAAGATTGACAGCATGACCTAGCAGGAACAAACGGCATGGTATACGCATGAAGACAGAGGCCCAGCCAACCAGAGAAGGGTGGGGGGAGGCAAGTCTCTCAGCCCACTAAACCACTGGTGGCCTGCAGGGTCGCTCTATTAAGACGTCCTATGCACCTCATGACTAAAGATGGGGTGGGAACTACAGCAAAGTGTCCAAGACAGAGTTGCATACAAGGCAGCTTGAGAGCAGACTGAAAGCAATCACCAATCAGCCAACTGATGTGCCCAAGCTTGGCAGGGCCCCAGCAACAACATCACTCCCCGCAACCATCCAGGTGGCACTACCATGCAAGGTAATGTGGGCATTAGGATCGAAGGAGCCCAAGACAAGGTTGCACAAGTAGGGCAGCGTAAGGGTATGCTGGATGAGGCCATCAGTCATCAAACAGATACACCCTCAGCTTGGCAGGGCCCTAGCAAGTAAACTGAACCATGTCCCCCCTGTCAAAGCATGGAAAGTAGTATCCATGTCCGTGGACCACGTAGACTGCCAAATGGTATTAATGTCAGTGTACCACGGATACTGATGCACATGAGGCAGGTTGTAAGGGTGGTAGAGGGCTGAATGGGTCCCCCAACTAACCCACACCTCTACTTAAGCTCATGTGAGCCCCCGCCCAGCACCAAGTAGTCCAACGCCTCAATTAAGAGTCAACGGAGTGGGCACCATTGTCATCACTGTCATGCCAAAGATTCCAGCCGGCCCCACAGTTGTGGCTCCGTTGATCCCGCCCATCATCCAACCCACAAGGACATCCTACCCATGCAAACATGATGCCAGACCCCCCGTGCAAGTAGTCCCATTCATACAACCATCATGCTGTGCAAGCAATCAGCTCAAGGGCGGATGGTGTACTATCAAGACAACAAGCCATCCTGGCACCATGCAAGCAAGGATAAGTCCATAGCAGGGCAAAGCAATTAGGGTAGGAGGTTACTCATCTGCACACGGCTGGCTTGACATTACAATTCGTTCAAGTGGCCCGCCGGAGCGGCTGTACAATTTTTCCCAGTGAGCGCGCTGCCAAGTGTACTTGTGGGCAAATTTTTAGGTGCCCCGTCACTTCCAGGTACTAAAAATTAGGCTACGGTACGAATTCAGCGAATTTCAGCGAATTTTCAGTCGAACCAAAGGAAGTGACGGCAACTACCAAAAAGTTTCCGTTACGAATTTTCAGCCCAACACTCGCGCAAATTGAAGTGACGGCAACTACCAAAAAGTTTCCGTTACGAATTTTCACTCCCACACGTTTGCACTAGAGGAAGTGACGGCAACTACCAAAAAGTTTCCGTTACGAATTTTCAGTCCCACACTTAACGCAAATTTTAGTAGGGCTGCAAGCAAGCTACCTTTCAAAATTTTGCGCTAGTATGGAACGCATTTCATTCGTCGGGAGGAACGCTGCCCGCCAACTACCCCCGTTCAGAATGTTCCGCCGAAATTTACTTGAGATTTGGAAATCTGAACGTGCGCGCAAATTTTAGTAGGGCTGCACGCAAGCTACCTTTCAAAATTTTGCGCAAGTATGGAAGGCAATTCATTCGTCCGGAGGAATGCTGCTCGTCAACTGCCCCCGTTCAGAAAGTTGCGCCGAACTTTACTTGAGATTTGGAAATCTGAACGTGCGGTTGGAGTTTCGCGGGGAAATCCAAGTTCCCGAGTAATTCACCAATGACGCGCTTCGAACACTTGCCCGCTAAAACCTAAGCAGCCGCTCCGGCTGGCCACTTAAACGAAACGGGATGTGTCCACCAGCAGGCAGGACCCGACACAGCGTCAGGAGCAGGCACCAGCATTACAGATACGCGTCACTTGGGCGTCCCCAAGTCACCAGAGTCGCCAGCCGCCACCATGCAGTGCTTGATGAAGTCTCCACCATGAGTGCTTGCAGTCACCACCAACAGCACTAGTCCACCACCAGGATACTCTCCAACGTCGCCCCCATGTGCCATCCATGCCCGCCATAGACAAGTCACCAATCCCCCACTGACCTCAAGCCCCTAATAGGCTACTGCCACAACGCCCAATCAGCGTCACCCCCACATGTGGGTATCCAACACAGCTATTGCCTGACTGGACAACCAAGACTAGCTGCTTGCGCCGGTCACGCTGTGGAAAAGTGACTAAGCTGCTTGAAGGAGGCCTGGAACGGACGCCAATGAGCTTGGCTCCGGAAGCTGCTTGGAAGAAGGACCACATGCTGTCAACTGCCCTGACTGAACGTCAATCAGGCTGCAGGAAGGAGCCAGCACTCTTCACTATGGCACTCAGAAAAACTGCCTAGTAGGCAAGCCACAGACTGCCAACCTGTTAAGATAGCAGACTCGAACAGGGCTACTACCAAGTGCCAGGTAGCCAGAACTCCTAAGCCGGAGGAGCACAAGGGCCTGAGGTGGTCCAACAGCCAGCAGAATTGCCCAAAAGTCGAAAAAATGGGCCTAAAAACGCCTTGACCAGTGTCAAAAATTCTGATCTGAGAACTATATCAGATATATTCACAGATAAGAACTATGACAGCAGCCCTGGTGTCCATACTTGCTGTCCTAGTGCACCTCCTAGGCCCAACAGGGACCATCTGCCAACAAGCAGTGGTAACCATCATGTCCTGGGAGAAGTAAATGCGTGGTCACAATGGTCTGGCGCAGGTAAGGGCCCCAACTGGCAAGTGACCCACACCCCACTTGTAAAGGGACGTTGTCAAGCAAGTGGTCCACCCCCTCTGGGAACATGTGTCAAAGGACACCGTCTAGCAAGTGGGCAACCCATGCAAGAGACACCTGGCAACTCATGGGTGCACGTGTGATACCCTCTAGGGGACAACCCACTGCAGGTATCCCGATGTCCCCTGATGTGGTGGCATCTACCATGCCATATGCCTCCATGATAGCATCTGGCACCCTTTGGCAGACCTGGGATATCCACTCCCCCGCAGAAATTTTCTCAGGGTAACTAGACACAGCTGTCCAAGTATGATAGTGGAAACCCCGTAAATGCTGTTGTTCTGCCCTGGCATGTGTGATGCCGTCTGGAAATTACATTGCAGACATCCAGGATGTCCACTCCCCCGCAAAAAATTGCTCAGGGTAACCAGACGTAGCTGCCACCAATCTGGACAACTCCTAGGGAGCTCGCCCTACCCATAGTACCATGATGATAGTGGGAACAACACAAATGCCGTTGTTCTCCTCCCCACCAAAACCAAACCACCATACACGTGGGAGGAACCAAAGCTCAACCTAGAACGCCTCCACTGTCATGATGCTCAACAAGAAAAGGAAGAGTTTCCCCCACAACTGAAACAAATGTTTGGCGACGCGTGAATTAAGGACGTGCCACAGTCCTTAAACAGCAAGGGTAGGCTGCCCATGCACGGAAGAAAAGGATCCTGAAAGATTGTCAAGTGAGTGCAAAAGGAACCTTGCGTAAAAAGGCAGCCATGAATCCCTACTGTCCGCTCATCCGGAGCCACCCTCAAAAGACACGAGGTGTAACCTGAGCCACACCGTAAAAATGTCGTCAAAGAAAAGCAGCACCGGGAAAAAAAACAACCTTAGACGGCGACGTCGTCAGGCGGTCGCGGTGGTGGTCGTGCGTGCAGCCGCAACCCGGAAACCGGGTGATAGGTGCCGTCGGCAGCAACAGTGCGTCGGCTCAGCCATAACCCGTAGCGCCATGTCAGCCTGGCCGAAAACAGAGCCTGCAGGGAAAAAAGACAGCTCCTAGCAGGATTCTGGAGCCGGACCTGCTGAGCTACTGGCCCAACACTCCGCATTGCCCTGCTCGAAACGTAGCAACACTTGCGTAATGCTAATATATAAAGATGTTTGGAGCTAGGCAGAGACTGCGGCGTCAGCAGCCACGACAGACAGGGCGGTGGTCGGACTTCAGCACGATGCGGCCAGCCAGCCGAAAGCCCGTAAGTAAGGACGCTTGTCAATGAAATATTGCACGAATTTAAAGACGAATTTAAGTAAGGACGGTGACGTAGTGGTGCGTTAATAATGGCTCATGCAACACCCTTTTCTAGGGAGAGGTGAAGGAGAAGAAGTTCGCCCACACCTGGTTCCGTAGGGATGAAGGTGATTGTGTAACCCGCCTCACTTCAGTCATAGAAGTACGATTAAAATCACAAGTTGACGCCGTGGAGTATGAGTAGTTGTCTCAGCACCTTCCCTAGCAATGGGTTCAAGAGATGATGGCGGATCGCTTGCACCTTGATTATAGTAGGGGGTAAAGGTGATTGTGTCTTCGAACCACTCATACTACCACATGAAGTCGCGATCGTCTGCCTAGTAGAGACAACGGTTACGGCTGACTTCCAGTGTTAAAGAGCAAGACAGTCACATAAGGATGTGTCTCTCTCTGTATCACCGTAAGTTTTCCGCAACTCTATGAATCTTCTCGGATGGCAGACATCTGATCATGCAACGTTGTACTACCCGGAAGGTTACAACTTCAAGAGAAACACCAAAGTAGAGATCCTCCGATACCAATGTAACGACTAAAAATGATCATCAACATCATCCATAGTCCAAATATGAAAGATCTTTTACCTGGGTTGCTTTCTTGAGTTGCTGAACTTCAAGTATCCGAGCAACGTTGAGATCGAAATTACACAGCACGTGATTTAGGGAATCACAACCCCTTGTAGACACAAAGACAAGCTCGTGTATAGACGACCTCTGTGGAACTGAAGGACGTCTATAGCCAAGGGGCTCTTATGAATGGACAACAAAGACAAGCTTTATTATACCATGATGAATCAAAACCAACGTAGCAACAATGGCGACCCCACGTCCTTGATATCGACGTGCTTGTCGAGCATGCCTCAACCTTAGCCTGAAGAGAGCCAATCAAAATCATGGAATTCTAAACAAGATCCTCGTATCCATCCTAGTCACACAAAACAGAACAACAACACCAACAGCCTGGCAGAATCTGTACATGAGATCCTGAATCTGTAGTAAGCACTAAAGTCCCAAAGGAACATTTAACCCATAGTCCGTAGAGCCATTTTTGGCACTTTCATACCCCCTAAAATGAAAAAAATCATAACTCCCAGACCGCTACTCCAAATACCCTCAACCAAGATGCCAGGAATATTTACACTTCAAGGGCTTTTAGAATATGCAATAATATCTTGAGTCCCGTAATTGGGTTGCATGATATTCTCAGTCAAAGTTGGACAAAAGACGAACATTTTCATGCATCACACCATGGAACCCCCCCCTTTTTTTCAGGGGAGGGTTGTAAACACCAATGTCAAGGTTGGATAATTTTATTAGGTAGTTCAGGCATCCCCATACCAGGGGGGGCCACTCAGAATTGAGTTTTGCACATGGCACCACGCTCATATACGTGTGTGGGTTACGCGCGCGTAGACAGCCATCTATGACATGCAACACAGCAATGCATTATAACAAGCTACAAAAGACTGGCAAAAGTGCTGGAATGCAAACGGGTTGCCTACCTGAACTAACGGGGTGGTATACTCTAAGGAAATGCCATAAACTGAGCACTCACAGGGCTGATACCACTCTTTACAGCAGGCATGGAAGCTTGCTAAATGCTGCACCAATAAACTCGTCAACTAGAATGCATGGCAGGCGTATTCCGCGGCAAACAACATGCAAACACGTTGCCGTACCTGGCTCATTCACGTCCCGCCCGGATTCTGCTGGCCGGGACCCTCATATCTCACACATACTAGTGCGCTACAGGCATAGGCCGCCATAGCCGCATCATGCATGCATCCGCTATGGTTACTACGTTGATATTCCGTGCAAAGATGACCTACAAACGCGTCCGCAATCCCAGCAAACCTTGCAGCAGATGTCCCGTACCAAACCTGGATGCTCGGGCTGTCGCAGACTGCTCGGCCATACAGAGAAAATCGAAATATGGTAAGCTATAACTCATATGGCACTGACGACCAAGAAGGCAGTATTTTCCTACCTGTATTTTCCCAGTCCTACCAATCTGGCCATGCCTGACCTACGAAAAACACGCATCGTCATTCTGAGCGACATTCTGACCCGTCTCAGGCCGCGAGACGCAAAAATTTCCGCGATAACGGCACGTTGGCAGCCATATCTCGATACGCGCGCGCGCGAGTGAAAATTTCCCGCCAAAGTCACGTGATACTGTCTCAATTGGCGTTGTTATAACCAGGCTATGGCGAATATACCCCCCAAACCTATGCACCACCTTCGTCCCAAAGTGTCTCCGGACCCACCGGACACGTGTCCTCCGTCAGAAGTGGCGCGGCGCTACCGGCGCCGTGCCGTTTCCGGCGGGAACCCAAACACTATCGTATACGATAGTGTTTACGGACTATGGGACTTGGTAGTAGGACTTGGTAGTACCGACCAACAAACTATAACCCCACGTGGATCAGGCCACGACCAATAAGGGCTTCTAACACTCGGTTGACAAAGTACAAGTTTCAAGTACCGCCTTCTTGGAAACCTCATAACGTTCCCAATACTGATCCAAAAGTCCTCGAATAAAAGTCAAACATTCACAAAACAAAGGATGTAACAACAAAGTCATTTTTGCTTGTTACAGGCATCTTTATCTAATATTCCTGAACCTTATTATCTTCTAAATGATGCTCTAGAACATTCGAAGCATCTTATTGGCATCTTTTCAGCATCAATGCTCTGGTCGACACAAGATATAAACGTAATCTATTTTCTAATGAAAGTCACCTTGTTGGTCATCAAGCTATGCCGCAGTTCGGCAAGAGTTGTTGGGCCTTGTTGGCCAGTCGACTTTGTTAGTCGCTTAGACTTTGTTAGTCCTGTTGCCTTGTTGGCTGTTGCCAGGCCGTGTCGGCTTTGGCCTTGTTGGCCCCTTAATTGTCGAGTTGTAAGCATTTAAAGATTAACATTAATACAATATATTGAAGTCAAACGGGTCAAATCTTTTCCTCCTCGTGCGTTAAAATTTTGACACACGCCGCCAACATGATGCCCAGTGGTGCTGCGTCGTTTCGAGCAGCAGCCAGGGGAGACGGTCAAGTCTCTTGAGGTCGAGCTCAGGAGCAAGCTCCTTACCCAACTGGAACCCGAAGGTAGATTTAGAACTGCGTGGGCACCGCCTTCCCCACTCACGGGACAACGCGGTGCCCACCCTTACCAGTCCTGCTTACCTTCCGTTCCATGGCAAGGAAAAGCGGCTGTTCCTCTTATGCCGCAAGAAGCTGCACGATTAGGAGCGGACGCTGGACGACGACCTGACCCCCGCTCAGTAGCAGCAGCGACGCGACCTGTGGCCGGAGTACCTCTGCCACAAGCAAGACCCCAAGAAGCCCAAGACCTGCGTTCTGGCGGGGCGGGGACCTGATCGTCAACAACCAGCTGTGGAAGCCCTCTACGGGCTAGAGTCTAGCCATGTAGTCACACCCATGCGCGGGTGATGCAACATGGACGTACATCGCCATCCCATAGAGTGCAATCAGCCAATGCAGGGTAGAACGTAGGGCTCCATGCAAATTTTGCCCATTATTAGCCTAGTAAGCACTAGCTATGCAACAGACATCAGCCAGCCTAGCTATGCACCTCGCCTAGCACTGCTTGTTTGCTCGCGTCTCCATAGCAATGCCCCATGCTCACACGGGACATATTGCACCTGACAGGTGATCCCCCGGATCGTTTAGTTAGACATCACATGTCCAATTGACGGCACCCTGCCGTGGGCCATGCCTGTGGCGTGAGGGAAGGCCGGAAGGGGGGGGTCTCTACCCCCCTGTCTGTTGTGCACACTCAGGTGCTCCGCGACTCCCCTACAGGAGCACGTGTGTGTCATTTATTAATTAATAAATTAAGTTTCCGAATCACGGAGAGGCCGAGGCCTCCCATGTCCTCGACTAGCTGCTCCTTGAAAGTGCGGGCCTTGCGGCGTCTAGCATTGCTGCATGGGCCCGGCTTTCCGCGTGAGGAGACCTGTGCCTGCCCTGCCGAGCAGGTCGCAGCGCTGCGGGAGGGCCACAAGATGTGTCATCTACCTTGTTGGTGCGGAGAGGCCTCATGGCCCCCCATATCTGTAGAAGACAACCAGCTATCGCAGGCCAGAAATCGGTTGAATCCGCACCTGACCATGGTAGCTCGAGCCTCAGTGCCGTTGTCTTTTCCGCGTTTTCGAGTCGGTCAGGACGATGAATATGAGTGGAGGCTATTATCGAGGAGACAACCAGCGCAGGCCAGAAATCGGGAGCATCCGGCGAACCATGGTAGCTCGAGCCTGCAGTTATCGTTTCTGCGTTTTTGAGTTGTGATGAATATGAATGGAGATGGAAATGTGTAGCCTTGTTCATTGAACTTATGGCTGGCTTAGGCGATGGCCTCCGCGTGTGCGCCTATGATGGGACTCCCCACGGATGATGCACGGTTGATGCAGAATTGAGCTTATAGATAGCATTGCCAATGCAGAGCGCTACTCTCTGCTGAGACGCCATGCCCAAGCCATTGTTTAGCCATGCCTGATCTTCCCCCCTATGCCCGCACCTTAGCTGCTGGAATACATAATGGTGCAGGTGCACTTTGTGCACCCAGAGCAGGTGTAGTGTACACCTTGCAGGAAGTAGCCCAGAATGTATTAAAAGCCACATGCCCCTTCTCAGGGATATGTGCTACATGTACTCCCAACGGAGATGTGTTCCAATTTAATTTAATTTAATTTAATTTACACGAAGAGCGACTAGATGACCTAGGCGGTGGGGCCCGGAAACAGCTTGCTTGATAAGGGCGTGTGTTTCGAGCCTAACTGGCCGGGAGTGCCTCTAGTGGTGAGCACCATAACTGCGATCGCTCTCCCACCATTTTTTACGAGGAAATACCCACAAATGAATAGCCACTTAGAAGGTCTAGCTAGTCAGTCATTACGTTAGCCATGCCATGTTTCCACCAAAGGTCGAAGAACTGGACACGGTGCAAAGGCAAAAATCCGGAGGACATCACTTCAAATGTGCGGTGCGAACGAAAGGACCACAGGTATGCCAGAAAACATCATGTCGGGTACTGTAGCGACGCGACGGTGTGGACCACGAATCCAGTGCCAAGCTCGATTGGAACGGCCGCCAAAGGGTATGCCTCTAAATACCCTCAGGCTCCGGGAGAAGCCTTCAATATTCTCCTGGGCTATCGGGGGTTAGCATGCAACGGCTACCCCCCCACGCGTCCTCATGGCCAAACACGCGTCCTCATGGCCAAGCGTACAGTCGTCCTGGATACAGTAGTCCGGATGACGCACCGGAGCCGCGGCTGTTCCTTTCACCTGCCTTGTTTGATACCAGTTGTGATGACGTTGTACTTGGATAGTACTAGGGTCTTTTCTCTATCATGAGTTGCAGGATGAGCCCAGTACCAGTTCGTCTTTTCTCTGGCTGGAGTCCCAGGAGAAGACAGTAGTTGGTTTTAAGTATATTTTGGGTTTTATTTAAGTTTTTTCTGTGTTTTTGAGTTTTGTGGTAGTGTGACAACTTCCTCCCCAGATAGGTTGTGTGTTATGTGGTCAGGCTGTGAGTCTTGCCCATGAACTCAGTTCCCAAGAGGGTTGATGACGCCTTTGTGGTCGAGACTTTAGGCCTGGGGGGATAACTGGGTCATGCGGCCAGCCTGTGATTTGCAGACCATTTCCTTTGTCCATAGACTCAGATCCTTGCGGGTCAATGATGCTGTGTTGGCGGAGACTTGAGTGAGGCCTGTGGGATGCTGGCAGTCATGCGACTGGTCTGTTTGGCAGAGCTGGTAGCTCTGTTCTTGGGGGGAGGAATGTAACAGTATTTTCTGACAGTGTGTATACTGTTACATCCAAGTAGACGCGAACTTGTAGTTCAGCGTTCAGTGTAAATGGCTGAGTCCTTTGTACGGCCAAAGTGTTATGATTCCTGGCCTGACTTGACTTTTTGGGACTTTATGCGGAGTGCCCTTTCGATGGTCCTTTGTGTTGGGCCCTGGATGGTACGGGACAGTACCTTGGAATCTATGACAGTGTAATCTGACTGATGTCAGTTAGTATCATTCGTAAGTTACAGTAGGGGTGTAAAGCATACTACAGAGAGAGAACCTTACCGGTTCATCTGTGTTCTGATTGGCTGAGACCTGTAGGATTGCGTTAGACTCCTCTGTGTCGGCGTGGACATAAGCTTTGCCTGTTTGTCACCATAGTGATCACGCGGATACCCCCATGCAATAATGTGAAGTTATTTCTTATAACCAAACATGCTCACTTCAGGCCCTGTTATTGGACAGCCATATCCGATAGACAGGAAGTCTTGTGTCTGTATGAGCAAGCAGAGAGACGCCCGACCAAAAGGGGACCCCCGCTCTCTACCGCGTAAATACCGTCCGATCGTAGGAAAGGCCTCTTTGTAGACGGGAAACGACCACCCTCTACGATTCCTGGAGAGTGCTAGGAATCTCCCCTGTCTCTTGGGGTTCAATGATAAGTCCGTTCTGTCTTTGATGACAGGAGGTAAAGATCTGTGCATTTAGTGGAGCAGAGACCACCATTTTATTCTGTTACATGCGCTGGTTGTCTCCTTGACATTAGATAGGTTGAATATAGTCGTTTTCGGCTACTAAGGAGGCGTGGCCTTTGCATGACGGGCAAGAGGATTTCAACCGTGGGCACCCAAGCACACATGTCGTCGGGCTAGTCCGGCGAGTGGGCAACCGGCACTCCCGGTCACACACCATAGAGATAGTCAGCTGCACCGCCTCATGTCGGCGAAACCCACAGTTCCATCATAATCGTTTCAGCCGCCGGCACTTCCTCTCCGCGTTTCCTCAACCTCGTTTTCAGGATCCCACTCATTGTTCCTGCATTTTCCTCTTCCACGCAGGTTGTGGCTTTTTTGAAAGCCACAAATGTACCCGGGGATGGGACGCTTTCGGCTGCCTTTATGCCTACACATTCAATACGATGTCCCCCTCTCACCTTCCTCCATCATTCCGCTCACATTGCACTACGTGTCTGTGTTTTGTTCTTGTTCTTGTTCTTGTTTGTTTTGCTGTTCTTGTCATTTTTCTTTTACTCTTACTGAGGGAGCTAGGCTGGGCTGCGCGCTGTGTGTGCTAGTAACTCTCGTGTTTTTCTGTGGGCACTTGAGAGACTAATCAAGGATCGGGCCCCCCACACGGCAATATCAGCCTCTGCTTTTGTTAACCCTCCCATATGTCTTTACAAACGCAAAAAAACACAAAGGCAGGAGCACGGTGACTCATCTGTCCAGAACATGAAGAAGGGAAATCTTTTCGTTACAGGAAAGAGGTGTCAAGTATGACAATTGGAAGGCCCCCCCACCGGGAATACACATGTTCCGAGTCCTTTCAGCTGTGTTGTTAGCCACATCCTGCCCCGGGGAGATGCATCATGGACCACCGCTACATATCGCGTAACGGGTGTTACGCAGTGAATATTGACTTACCTCAATATGCTACGCTCTGGTTCTGTTTGATGTCTTAGCTCTCAGTGCATCTGAATCATCATGAAACACCTTATGACTTTCTGGCATGCTCTTACCCTCCACAGAATACGGCAATCAAGTGGCATTGATTACCGGAAGCACACGCTATTTCTCGGCAGTTCGGCCAGTTCCCCTATCGTATCTCCTCAAAGGAATGGCGGAAGCGTTGTCGCATCAACACGCGCCATAACCATCACTGCAAGGATGACCATACTCTACGTCGCCTCCGGCGCTTACAGCGCACGCATTTGTCGCTTACCAACTCCACTCGCCCACACCCCGAAAGCACCCGTCGCGTCATTTTTGCCATTTACAACCGCAGGTACCCTCAACGTATCTACGTTGGCCAGACGCAACGGGATGCCTGGACGCGTTTTCAGGAACATGTCCGAGCGGCACGCCGCCTTCATATTGGCCGCCCTGCCGCCAACGACGACACCCCCCTACATGGCGCCATGGCCCAATACGGGTGGTGGGATTGGCGGGTCGTACCCTTGGAACATGTCCCCGGCACCTTTACCGGCACAGCTTTTCGCAAAGCCGCAGGGCATCGGGAAACTTTTTGGAAACGAATGTTACATGCATTTCTGCCCCACGGTTTTTGCATATTGAAGGCAAGAGCTTCAAAGCTCGGTCTCGCCGCCGCCCGCCTCGATCCCCCCCGTCCCCCGCCATATCCCCCCAGCGTCACCCCTGCCCCTCCACCTTCCACACATGTCCGACCGCTCCTTCCCTTTACTCCACCAGTCTCCGCTGCCTACGTCACATGTCTCGGCTTATGCATCGCGGCAACTTTCATGCATCCTATCTCGAAGCCTGCATCTTGAAGAAGCTTACCAGCTTGCACATTGCCGTCGGGTCGTGCTCCCCAGCTGATCTGCAAGTCCCCCGCTCCCATGCCACTAGTCTGCGAGGCCTTCTCTCACGTATCATTCGGCACCGTGTCAAGGGGAATGCAGATGCACTGCGTACGCGTCATTTACTGATCTCACCTTTCATTCATGCTGCGATGGATGAGCTGTGTTTGCCACACATTCTGCATTTGCCGCAAGTGCAAACTGCGATGCCGCTCGTGGTGCGCAACACTTTCGGCACTCCCATTGCCGCCTGGCGTTACTTCCCCACCTTGTGACAAATGGTTTTCAGCAACGGGGAGGTCAGCCGCGATACAACGCCCACCGAGCTGGCCACCATCTTGGCAGGGCCCTGCCCCTGCCAACAACAACGGTATTTCAAGTACCTTGATCCCACCGAGCACAGCGCGTCATGACCGCTGACCTCAGCATCCTGCCGAGCCACACGCTTGTAGACCTTTTTGCCAAAGGCACCAAGTTTCGGCCGTGGGTCCAGCGCACGTGTGCCAAAGAGGTGAATGCACTGCTCTCAACATCACTGCGCAAATTCTGCAATGCCATTTGCACGGACCTACAGCTTGCTCCCCTTGCCATGGAACCGTGGTTTCGCGCCGTCATTCACGAATGCAATGCACGTCTCACCAGGCTTGATTACTGTCTCCGGCAGGTCCACCGCACCACCTGGCTCAGCACCACAGATAAAGAACTTCTTGACCACTTCAAGCAGGACTTTATCATCACGTGTGTTGACAAGAGTGCCTCGCTTTTATCTGCAAGAAGCACTACCTTGCTACTTTGCAACACGAGTTGGCGTCCAGCCCTACCTATGTTCAGCGTGCACAGTCCACCGCCAGTATCACTGCTGCTCATCGGGCTTTTCTGCATGTGCAGCCAAAACATCTTTGCTCGGGCATTCCTTAAGCGGGAGCGACGCGCCACCACCACTACGTTCCCATATCTGTATCTCACTCTTAAGCTGCACAAAACTCCTGTTGCTTTGCGCACCATTGCTGCGTCGCATTCCGCCCCATGCTGATGCCTCTCTCGAAACTCATCTGCCATGCTTTGAATGCTCTTCTCCCTGAAGCCAATGCATTATGGGTGGAGGTGCTGTCGAATGCCGGGTATGAATGCGCTGGTAGTTGGATCGTCATAGACTCAGCCCAAGTACGCCTACGCCTTGCCGCCCCTAGCCGTTCTAAGACAGCAGCAGAGAAGCGTATACCTATGCCCATAGCCACCTATGATTTCACCACTCTATATACCACACTAGATTTGCACGATTTGAAAGCTCGTTTAGAAAGCCTCCTTACTCGTCTTGATGCACGTAGGCCTCACGGGCGCAACCACCTGCACGTGCGTGTTTCTCAGACCAAGCCCACGGCAACGTGGCTCTCAGGGATTGCGGCAGGTGCTATCGTGCGGGATGCTTATAATTATATCATCACGAAGGCTGACCTTGTTCATTGGATCTCTTATCTTGTTGATAACACCTTCATTTGTTTTGCGGGCAATGTATACCAACAAGCTATCGGCATCCCTATGGGCACTAACTTTGCCCGGGCTCCTTGCAAACCTCTACCTATTGAGCTTGCATTCATGGAGAGTCTCATTGCCTCAAACGATGATGTTCTCATCAGGCGTTTGATCCACACATGTCGATACATTGATGATGTCATTGCTTTCGACAACCCTGATTTCGCAACTCATTTGTATATCACCGCTGGTCTGCCTGGCATCTGCCCGCAAGCGTCCCTCACATTGAAGCTCACGTCGGAGGATACTAATTGCAATTACCTCGATCTTAGGCATTACCCATAACAAGAAGGGCTGGCGTACGGCTGTCTATGATAAGCGCAAGGATCCTAAATACCAGCAAATTCCTTTTATTCGTTACCCCGATATATTCAAAGTCTCCTTTCCCACGCAGCAAAATATGGTGTTGTTCTTGGTCAGTTACATCGTTTTCCCCGTCTTTGTTCTTATCGTGTCGATTTCATCACGACTCTTGTTGAACTCTTGCATCGTTTGTTGGTCAAAGACTATGACCGAGACATTATGCTCCGTCAAGTCCGGTGTTTTTTGCAACGTCACCCACATCTGTTCGGTGCGGCCCCTTGGCACAAGCTCGACAAACAGGTCGTGGACCGGCTGGATCGCGTAGTATTTCCGCACATCTGAACCCTGGGTGTTGCGGCCCGACCCTTGGAACGGGCGCAACAATGGAATAAATTATGTATTTCGGCTTGTTGTCATAGTCCGTAGGACTTTGGGACTCATTTCGGGACTTAATTTGGGAATTGTCCCTTGGTCAGGACTTTTGTATGGAATTATGATAGTTTGTGTGATTCGGACTAGTTATTTTGGGCCTAGGTTGATGTATGAGATCTTCTAGGGGCCGGTGCAGTCGCGCCACGCTGCGTACTTTATAGCTGGTTGAGACCTTGAACTCATGCGTGGATTCTGTAAGCGAGGGTCGATGTCGACCCGAGGATCTTGTGTGGACTGTTTCGGAATTCTTTGGAAGGTCGGCGCCATGTCGGCGCCACTTGCCAGCTTGGTGGCAGGCCTAGGTGAAATTGGTCCGAGGACGAGAGTCTCGTCCTCTTGGTTTGATGAATGTTAAGTGCGATGAAGCCTTCACATTGAACCTGGGGCAACTATCCATTTGTAATTGGTCTTGCTAGCCTTTATAAGTGTGTATTAACTAGCTTGGCATCAAGTCGCGGTGCCAGATATATCTCACGACCCCAGTCGTGAAGCGCAATCTGCATTAGGCCACCTTGATTCTTCCTAATACCGGCACGGTTGATCTTTCGCTACGTAGCTCAGGTTAGAGGTGTAAATCCTGGGACGTAACACTGGTTATCGGAGGTTTATTATGTTGCTGGCAAGGTTAGCTAACTCTCGCGGGGAGAGCTAGTGTAGCCAGTTAGGAAACCAAGGCGGAGCTTGGTGTAGGTTCCTTTATTCAGCAACCGCTGGACAGGTCGGCGGACAGTCCGCAAGGAATTCAACGAAGACTTAGACGGCGAGCGGCCAGTAGGGAATACTCGGCGGGGTCAGCCATGGCCCCGTGGTGAGGTGCTGTCGACAGTAGCATTGGATACTTCCGGTTTTCAACGACACCACCAGGTGGCGGCCAGCTCCGGGGATCCCAATGATACAGGCGATGGTGGGTCACCTAGTTTAGATTTGTACTCTTAACCCTTAAACCGTGCTGACTGATATTTGCAGCGGACAGAACCAACTGACCGCTACAAATAGCGGACAGTTGGTAGTGAGAATAACGCGAATGCCAGTAGGTATTTCCGTGATATTTTTAGCCAGGCGTCTTCAGCTAGATGTGTACTGCGTCCCGTACCTAAACATCACTATATTCTGACAAGTACACAGGGACTAATTATTGACCCAAGTACAAGGGGTACCCTTTTCAATGGGACGAAAACGTGAATGTACAATATTGACGTCCATGCAGATTTGCGGCCATGGCGCGGTGCAGAAAACTGACTGGCGCAGGAGCATTCATGCACGGACTCGTTCCAAATTTTGTAGGCACACTTTATACGTCATAAAGATGCTATAGACCTAGTTGCGCAACCTCTAACGAGGCGCGCAATCATCTCAGGCTGGTTTTTATTGCGTCAACATGCGTTTACTACTACGGGGATGCCGATGAAGCTAGCACTTGGTATTTGCCGTTTGATCATCGAATATTTCGCAACGATTAACTTTATTAAGATGTATATCGCATAGTTCATCAGCGCTGTGGGCCAGAATAGCCTCGGGGCATTGTTTCTGTCATGAGCTTGCTACCTGTCAGCCAGCCTTTTTTGCTGTAGTTGGACCTGGCGCAGTTTGCAGTCCCTGCCGCTGCCGTGAAGGAGGTAAAGTGGTTTTATCAGTCGGTAAGTAATCCCGGTCTTATTATTAAGGTTTCGTGGTGTTAAAGTTCCCTCCTTACTACTTTTATGTAATGGTTTGTCGTGGTGGCTGCGTACAACCATTTCGCCCAGTTTATCATCCGTTTTGTTTATGGTTAGCTGCGTCTTCATCCTATATACTAGAGTAACAATCGATGTAATGCTTAAATATGTTGTGCATAGTATTGTGATGGGTTTTCTTGCCTACATTCTTTGGAAAGATGGTATCTTGGCCAGGTTTTGGTTAGCTTTTTGGTTTTGTTAGTAGAGGACACCCCATAGCCAGTTAGCAGCTACTATAATAAAGCCCAGCATACAGGGAGCACTAGCTAGCACTGTCATTGAGCTAGGCTTACTTGCACTTGTTTATTACAGCATCAGCACAAGAAAAAAGTGAGCATCGTGTTTGGCTTGTGTGGTTTCAAGGGTGTGCCCTTACCATGCTATGATACGTACAAATGTGACTGTGCATAGGCGCTGTTACCTATCTTTATATGCTATGATGGATGTTCTGCAGCCTGGACAGGATGTAATTAGCATGTTTGATCATCCATGATGTTTTTTGTTGCTACGGGATGAGAATTTAGCTTTGTAATGCTAGCAGGCGTCACCAACCAAACTGTCCGCTATTTGTAGCGGGCATTTATTTTTAGAGCTTGCAGCTGGGTCCCTGCTCCACCCCATGATGTCAGTGTTCAGGAGCCCTTTCTAGCTTCCTTTCTCACTGCCTTGTTGAATCCAGGACCAACAAATAAGATTTGACATCCAATATTGCATTATATGTGTCTCTTGTCTCGCACCCTGCGCACCCCCTGCCAGGGGGTGCTATATTTAGCACCCATAGGACATTGCAATATGACCAATGACATGACCCCCAAGGAGGTCCACATATGTGTGTGCTTTGGTCCTAGTATGGGCCATAAATAATTATTAGGTTGGTTTGTGGGCATTATCATGGAAAGTGCCAACTGCCCGCTATTTATAGAGGGCAGTTGGACACGGTTTAAGGGTTAAGAACTCCGCCCGTGGAGGGCTGGCTTATGCGCTCTGCTTTCTTTCCGGGTCCGCACGTGCAGGGGGCTTTATGTTATAAGTGTTACATGTCGTGCTCTCTATAGGTGTATATATTCATTGAGAATGATAGATTACGGAGGTGAGATAGGCATGCAATGATGATAAGGAAAATACCGAGAACTGGGAGAATAACCCTGAAGAAATTAATAGTAATCTGACACAGACATCCAAGGATCACGCCAGCGGCACAAGGTACAACTAACTATACATCACAAAACTACACGCAGCAACAGCGCTGCCGGCCCACCATGCAGGCCTGGAAGGAATCTAGACCGCATGGGTCGCGACAAAGTCGGCCCGGGTGCGGCGGAATAACACATCAGCCACGCTGCGAGTGAGGGCGAGTGACAGACGCTGCCGCCAATACGAGGACCACGTACGGGCCGACCACGGGGCGGTCTGACCCTCGAGGTCGAGGCGGTCTTCACGGCGCTGGCAGCACTCGTGGAAAAACTCCGCTGTCTTTGGGCCCATGGCCCCGAACTCCTCAAGGACAAAGGGGATGACCCGGTGGGGCCCCACATTGCCATAGGAGGCAAACTTGTCGCGCTCAGCCACAGCGGCAGCAGCGCCGGCATCCACAGCCGCCCGGAGGATGTGGCGACCGGACAGCGGCCGAGCCACGGAGACATCGATGAGCAGGTGGCAACCCTGCCCGTCGTAGTCAAGCACGGTAATGTCGGGGCGGTGGTTGGGTGAGTAGAGGGCGGCCCCATCCGCGTCCTCGCACTTGATGGTGGAGTGGGGAAAGACCGACCGAACCATGGCACACACCACCCGGAGGAGAGCGGTATGGAGATAGAGGAACCAGTTCTGGTTCTGCTGGCCACCCATGCACGCGATGTAGTGCGTCCCAGTAGTATCCAGAGCAAGCCCGCAGCTGCCGCAGGACGCACCCGCCGTGATGAGGTGTATATATGTCGTTCGTGCCAATGGACGTCGCGGAGACGCTCGATCATTCTGTTTGACCTGACTGTCGACTAGTCCGCGGAGGGCTGGCCTACACCAGGTCGTGGGGTGGATACCGTCTGGCTGTTGCCGACTGTGTTGACGGTGTCTGCCTCTGTGTGCCCCGCGGAGGGGAGGAGAGTTTTGTGCACTTGCTCGCGGAGAGCTAGTGTGTGTGCTGTGGTAGACTCCGTTTTCTTCCTCGTTGAGTCATGTGGTAACTGCACAGCACGTAGAGGTATTCCTGGGATTCCCTCTTCCTTTCCTGCAAGCTTCTGCTTGCCTAATTAAGTAACTATTTTTAATAGATAAATGCATGATGTCCCTACGGGGAAAACGCAGAATTAATAAAGGAGGGCAATCTGGGCATCTTTATTATGCTGTGGCTCATGACGGGGGGAATGGTAGGCCTGCCATACTCTATAGCTGGATGGCATGTGAGGAACACATTAAGGATAAAATAATTTCCAAGGGCTCTACTGCTAGGTGGAAGGGATTTGATAATCTAGTAGATGCAGATAAGTTTATTAGGGAACACATGCCATTGCCTGAAGGCCTGCATACCACTCGTGATTGCCCTAACATCCACTCTCACGGCAATTAGTAGACAGCAGCCAAGAGACCGGGACAGCAGTGACAGTCACCTTTTCCCAGCTGACTAATAGCCCAAGCAGGCAATAAGGGGATTCCAGTACATAGGGAACATAGCACTATTACTCAGTCAGGCCTTATATAAATTTTAAAAATATAATTACTTACAGCAGAGTGAAATCACTCAAACCAAAGCAAACGCCCAGCTATAAACCTATATACAGAGCCATGTCAAAGCTCGATACTACGATAATAAGACCAATGGAAACTCCTAACGGGAGGAACCTAATAATAGCCCTGCTGCACCGCAAAATCAGCCCGCGTACGGCGGAGCATGATGTCAGCCATGGCCCGAGTCAGCGCCACTGACAAGCGCTGACGCCAATATGACGTCCAGGTCCGCGCCGACCAATGATGGGGCCCGCTGGCCCTCCAGGTCCAGCCGGTCCTCCCGGAGCCGGCAACACTCCTTGAAGAAGGCGGAGGTCAGGGGCCCCATGGCCCCACCAAACTCCTCAGGGACAAAGGGCACCACACGATGGTGCCCGACGTCGCCGTAGGCCAGGAGCTTGGCCCGCTCCGCCCGGCCGGTCCGCCGTGTAACCTGCCATGAGGGAGGCCCCAGCCACGTGGCTAAGAGCCAAGGGCCGCGCCACCGAAACGTCAATAAGCAGATGCCGGCCACCCCCCTCAAAGTCCAGCACCACGATGTCAGGCCGGTGGTTGGGGGAATAGAAGGCAGCGCCATCCGCATCCTCGGACCGGATGTTCGCGTGGGGGAAAACCGACCGAACCATGGCGAGCACCACCGTCAGGAGGACCGTGTGCAAATACAAATACCAATTCTGATTCTGTTGCCCTCCCATGCAGCCAAGGTAGTGAGTCCCCGTGGGACCCAGCGGCTGCCCATAGCTACCACAAGGCCGCCCGGCCGGAACAAGAGGCTGCGGGGCAAAGAGCTGGTGCCGGAGCGCCACCAAGTAGTGGCTGGGAGCTAAGGCGAATGGGGGGGCCATGGGAAGAGCACGAAGGTACGCCGAGCCCACATTCCGCGATGAAAGTGAGAACAGCCACGCACGTCCCTGGGCGTTGAGGTCCGCGAAAAGAGCCAGCCAATCAGCCATGTGCAGAATACCCGCGTAGGTTTTCTGGTGTTTATCGATGACGCGAGCAGGGAATGCGGCGGGAGATTGAACGGAGGCGACCGAGGCCGGGAGTGCCGCGAGGGAGACGGCGCTGTACCGCCTGAGCGGCACGGACGGGAAAACAGGCCTGCTGGATCTCAGCATAGGCCTCCTGGATGGCGGTGACGAAGGGCAAAGGGCTGCTGGGGTCCAGGAGGTCAGGCGCTGCCGTTGCCAAAAGGGGCAGGAGCCGGCAGCTTTCCGCCCACGACTGAGCGACGGAGCCCAAAAATGCTGCTGGGGCCAGCCGGGCGGCACGAGTCAGACCACAGCCACCCATCCGTGCAGGCAGGGAGGCAATTCGAATAGCATGTGGCGGGAGGTCGGGGCCCGGGACCAGCTGCGCCAAGGCCGACTGGATGCGTTCGTCGTGGCCCTCCATTACAATTCGTTCAAGTGGCCCGCCGGAGCGGCTGTACAATTTTTCCCAGTGAGCGCGCTGCCAAGTGTACTTGTGGGCAAATTTTTAGGTGCTCCGTCACTTCCAGGTACTAAAAATTAGGCTACGGTGCGAATTCAGCGAATTTCAGCGAATTTTCAGTCGAACCAAAGGAAGTGACGCCAACTACCAAAAAACTTCCGTTACGAATTTTCAGTCCAACACTTTGCGCAAAATGAAGTGACGGCAACTACCAAAACGTTTCCGTTACGAATTTTCAGTCCCACACGCTGGCACAAGAGGAAGTGACAGCGACTACCGAAAAGTTTCCGTTACGAATTTTCAGTCCCACACTTCGCGCAAATTTTAGTAGGGCTGCACGCAAGCTACCTTTCGAAATTTTGCGCAAGTATGGAACGCATTTCATTCGTCTGGAGGAACGCTGCCCACCAACTACCCACGTTCAGAAATTTCCCTCGAACTTTACTTGAGATTTGGAAATCTGAACGTCCGCGCAAATTTTAGTAGGGCTGCACGCAAGCTACCTTTCAAAATGTTGCGCAAGTATGGAACGCAATTCATTCGTCCGGAGGATTGCTGCTCGTCAACTGCCCCCGTTCAGAAATTAGTTCCGCCGAACTTTACTTGAGATTTGGAAATCTGAACGTGCGGTTGGAGTTTTGCGGGGAAACCCAAGTTCCCCAAGTAATTCACCAATGACGCGCTTCGAACACTTGCCCGCTAAAACCTAAGCAGCCGCTCCGGCTGGCCACTTAAACGAAACAAGATGCGGCGGCCAGCCGGACCTGAGCCGGAAGAGCGCCCCGGAGCCAGTGAACGACGCGAGGGTGAGCGCAAAACCACAGAAGCAGACTGTCAGGAAAAATAGACCTAGGAGTAGCTTCGAAATTATATTGCATTACCTGAATCAACTTTGTTGCATGCTTGCCATAGCCAGATTAATTTATTGCATCGCCTCACTACAATACGGTCCATAGGAGACGCGAAATGAGTGGGAATGTTACCCGAGCTGTACCGAGGATTCGCACCGTTGATTCAACAATTGTTGGTTCGTTTTGCGCCATTTGGCGAGCATCGACTGGAGCCTGAACCTAGCGGGGGGAATCATGCGGGGGAATCTTGCGGGAGAATCTTGCGGGGAAAAATTCCGAACGTGACTTTAGCGAAGTCCTAGTCCATTTTGATTGGCCGGTTACACGGTACTACATTTTCGTCTCTGAAAATTTTCTCTAGTTGCGTTTGTGGATCGTGCGTTCCGCTGAAATATTCGTGTTCAGTGACCAGATCACAATTTGATCCGGGCGCAAAATGATTGGCTGTACGGTACGAACCAAAAACGAAATTTTAGTATCTAAGTTCTGTAGCGCTTGCTGAATTCGCCCCAGAAGCCCGGGGGCACTTTCCCCGCTGAAAAAGGTGTCCGCGGAAGCGTATTGTAGTGTGAGGCATAATTGTTAAGGAGACAACCCAAAGGTTAAATGCTACGTTGCCTGCCTGAAAGCTGGCAAGTCACAAAACCACGCAATATTGGCCGTCCAGCTAGGAGCGGCGCATTCGTAGGCGTTGGATGCATTTGGCCCATACATGGGTGAAGGGCGCGGCGCCCAGCACTTGGTACTCTACCTAGTATATCAGATTTCTTTCCACAAGTGCATACGGCTCAACTTAAACATTTTGTCACGCCTTGTTAGTGCGTCCGCTAGTATCATTTATGGACACAGCCACGCAAGCAATGATCCAAGTAATTCTGACACCGTAGGTACGAAAAGTATTGTGCCGAAATTACAACTTCGGCACTCTGTAACTTTTTCTATACGGCACTATTTTCAGTGCTACAAATTGTGCCGGAAATATCACAGCAAGCCCTACTTAGCCTATTAATTATATCGGCCAGATATACGGCAGGCGGGTGCGATTATTAGGGACGCAAACCCTAATACCTCCGTGTACATCAGGATGGCCACAAACACAATTATCTCACATTATAGGCAGTTGGGCACATGATCATAGGGTCAAAACCCTATGTATATTACGTGGTTGCTCTCCCTCTCTCTACCCCTCTCTCTCTCTCACTGGGGAGGTGTTGCCTGCAGTGTAAGGTATCGGTACGAGCATCATGCCACGACGGAGAACAGAACCCGACAACAGAGAGATAGAACCCGAGAACAGAGAGATAGAGCTGGAAGACAACCATGAGCAAGGTGCACAGGTGGTAGAGGTACCCACGCACGTCCAAGTAGGGAAAGGTGAGGTCGGGGCGAGACCTGCGGAAGGCTCACCACGACCCAGCGACTAGAGCCGCGGAGGCTCATCAGATGATGACAGTCTAGGAAATAGGGTGGAACGCGGGGGAGAAAGGCATGGCCGAGAGATGCCCCAGGGGGAAGCCCAGCATCAGCTACCGCAGCCGCAGCAGCAACCGCAGCCGCAGCAGCAACCGCAGCAGCAGCAGCAACTACAGCAACAGCAACAACCACAGCCGCGACCACAGTTGCCGCCGCGGTACCCTGAGCAGACCGGACACGAGAATGAAGGCACGCAGTACTACCGTTATCAGGAGCCAGCCACGGAGCGACCATCGCATCCCTGGGCAGGGCGCGGCCGCTCCATGGGACCTCCGCCGGCCCCAACACACCGGGACAGGCGTCGAGTGTCCTTTGGCAGTACTTCCCTACTACCCACGGTGTTGTGGAACTCCGACGATGAGGGTGAGGACACTGGGGCAGATAGAGAATTCGGCGACTTGGTTGTAGCCGCGGATGACGACGAGGGACCTGAGGCTCAGGGCCAGCCATCCGTCCCTCAACCGCCGCGGACACGGTTAGGGGGTAGCGGAAGCGCTAACGCACACGACGAGGGAGTTGAGTAACTCTAGAGCCCTAGGATCTGGCTCTAAGTTCCCCATGTCCGCCCGCACGCCTTCCGCTAGCGTCCGCTAAGCCGCCGGCTATAATCCGGCGGTCCGATGCGGTCGACCGGTCTAAGGGCGGCGCCTAGGGCCGGCGCCACCTATAGGCCCCAGTCCGGGGCCTTATCCGGGTCGGTACGGACAGCTAGCCTGTCCCACGGTTACGGCTAACCGGATAGGCTTTGCTGGCTAAGACATAAACCAGTGGTTGGCCAGCTCCGACAGCAGTTCTCTGTGTTCACCTTCTCCCAAGCTCAACGGGACCGACCGCCATAGCTTAGCCGGTCGGGGGCTTTAACTTGTATTCATAAAAATCCCGATGGGTTCCGGTACACGGAGCCGCACGGGCAAACACACAGATACGCCAAGTGGCGAGGCCGCAGGGTCAGTCCTGCCACGCTTTAGTGCGGACGAGGCCACGAGGTTGATGCAAACCTGAACTGGCCAAGCAGTTTAAGCATTTGATGCTTGCTGCTGACGATGCTCTGAATCGCGGGCCTCTGAAGCATACGGAGGTGCCCGCTGATCTACCTGCCGACTATACGGCGGACGACGCAGCAGATTTTCTGGCTGCTCTCAAGCGTCTGCGCGAAGGACGCGCGGACAAAGATTCGGAGTTGATTGGCAAGTTCCGTGCAGTATTCTGCAGTACAACCAAGCACCCAAACATTGCCAATAAGTGGAGCCCTGCCACAAATGCAGCAGTTAACAGTGGCCTTAAGGTTTCTCAATCCGCACGCGGAAGCAAGAAGCCTCCAGGGTGGGAGGGAGGGGAAAGAAACAATTGCGGATCATTGTCTGCCTAGCTTGCTCAAGGCATGGCCCGCCGACACACAAGCTGACATGATTCATCCTAAATTAATTAACACCGGCATGCGTCACACGCCGGCCTGAACAGTGCTGAAAACGCCACTACAAACAACGTGGCCACGCACCCACAGGCTAGTGCGTTAACCGTACAGGTAGTTGTACAAGGTTTCCAAGACTGACAAACATAAAACTCGCCCATCGACCCCTTGGGCCGGTCCGAATCCACTATACAATAATTAATCACGACTCACTAAGGAACCCAAATCAGCCAAAGATTCGTTAAGCAACCAGCCGACCCTACAGGTCCCCACCTAACCTCAGCTGGTGCAACCAAACACGAATCTTTGCAAGCAAGTCGTATAAAACCTACAATTAATTTTCTCGGACCGCTAATTAATAGCCACCGACCCTTATAAACAACCGGGTCATCCAAGGAAAATTCGGGCGAGCAGGAAACCCTTTGTACAGATATCGAATTAGTCAGCCCATGTCGCAGACAGCCTTCCACATCCAGGCCAAGGCATGGCGGCCTTATCTTTCCCGCATGCGTTAATTAAACTATATTCAGAGAAAACCGATTAAGATCACTCAGCTCCCAAGAAGACCAGCATTTGATTGAATACAATAAGTGGAGCCCTGCCACAAATGCAGCAGTTAACAGTGGCCTTAAGGTTTCTCAATCCGCACGCGGAAGCAAGAAGCCTCCACCCAATTACCCCCCCCTGGCGCCAACCCCATTGCGCCGATTAAACTCATGACCACCGTGCGCGAAAGAGCGTGTCGCAACATCTTAAATGGCGACTCAGCCCGCGCTAGGCTATATTAACCCCCGCAGGGGCCCGCTGGTTACAATGCGACACAAGTCGGTGACCACCCCAAAAGCAAGCCCTCAAAAAGAGCCAGCATTTCGCAATTCCAGAACCGTCCAAAAAGGAAAGAGGTTTTGCGACACCATAACAGACTGAGCCGCGCAGCAGGTGCTGAGACGAAAAAGAACGACAAAGGTCTGGCGTAGCCTCGCCTCCCGAAGACGCCCTCCCCAACTTGAGTCTCGCAATTATAGGGAAATTTCTAGCTTCGGAGCGCAACTCTCGCGCGGCTCCTATTGTCCCCAACCACCCCTCCTCGGCAGGGGCAGCTGGACAACTGACCTGCCGCCACAAAAAATAAATTATGAAAAAAAGGCCGTTGCTGACAGGAACCTGGTTCAGGACCTTTTGAGTCCAGGTCACGTCCCACGCACCATCGCAAGGTGGCAAGCCTGCGATGTGACACTAGAGTTGTTTTAGAAACTTATAAACAGCTCCGCCGAAGCTGGCCAAACCGCCGAAGTAGCGCCCCATCCTTCGCCCATGTCAAAAAGACCCGCAGCCGGGGAAAACGACATGGGGGTAAATTTAAATTTTCTTTCCGTTGCACGACCAACTATACTATGCTTGGTCAAACAACTTAGCGGTTGTGCCACCATCTGCCTCGGCTACAAGACAGATGCAACCCGCGCTAGAATGTGCAATTTTGCACAGGCGGCCATTGCCGCCATTGTGAAAGAAACAATTGCGGATCATTGCCTGCCTTAGAGCTTGCTTAAGGCATGGCCCGCCGACACACAAGCTGACATGATTCATCCTAAATTAATTAACACCGGCATGCATCACACGCCGGCCTGAACAGTGCTGAAAACGCCACTACAAACAACGTGGCCACGCACCCCCAGGCTAGTGCGTTAACCGTACAGGTAGTTGTACAAGGTTTCCAAGACTGACAAACATAAAACTCGCCCATCGACCCCTTGGGCCGGTCCGAATCCACTATACAATAATTAATCACGACTCACTAAGGAACCCAAATCAGCCAAAGATTCGTTAAGCAACCAGCCGACCCTACAGGTCCCCACCTAACCTCAGCTGGTGCAACCAAACACGAATCTTTGCAAGCAAGTCGTATAAAACCTACAATTAATTTTCTCGGACCACCGACCCTTATAAACAACCGGGTCATCCAAGGAAAATTCGGGCGAGCAGGAAACCCTTTGTACAGATATCGAATTAGTCAGCCCATGTCGCAGACAGCCTTCCACATCCAGGCCAAGGCATGGCGGCCTTATCTTTCCCGCATGCGTTAATTATTCGGGGTTCTTTGAACGGAGTTTCTTCTATACGTGAATGCGGGAACAAGAGGCCGCTGGATGAGCGGCTTATATGTCGTAGTGTTTTCTCGTAGCTGTTTGGCTAGAGCTTTTGTGATTAGTATATGCAGTACATGTATAGTGCATGGTTGAAAAATGAATTAAATAAAATGTGCGTTCCGCGCTTGGGTTGATTATACCCGGGCGGAACGGGGCGTGAGGTGCAGTGCCCCTGAAAAGAACAACCTACGCATTATTTAATACTAGCCGTGCAGATTCGGGATATTCTACCCCCGGTCTGTACGGTTAGCGTCTTACTAGCATCACTGAACATAAGGGTTTAATGACGTCAGTTAGCTAGGGATAAGGGAGGTTTTGCGACTAAAAGCCGCTCTGGCTGGTTTTGTCGGCCTCTTTCTTTGCTCGTTGTCGTTGCGGCGGCAGCCGCAGCTATGGGTGCTGGGGAGCAAAATCCCAAAAGCACTGGTTGCACCGGCCACTTGGCCAGTGGTGAGACTTCCAGTTGTTAACCGGCCAGGCGTAGTTCCTCGCCCGGTTAACTAAAAGAAAAGAAAATGATTACCTCCGGTCCGCACCTTTTCCCCAGCTTGGGGTCTTTGGTGGGCCGGGTGCCGTGACAGGTGCTCAACTGTCGCTTGGTCGGCCCAGTGCGCGAGCTGGTGCTCCGTACCTGGGGATGCTTGCACCCCGGGTTGGAGCCGGATGGCTGGCACTGGCGACCCGTGTCTCGGTCCGCGGCCTGAGGCTTTTTCTTCGGAAATTGCTGCTGGCCAGCAAACTTTGCAATTGCCTTCCGCCGAGGGGGGGGGGTTGGGGCTGGGGACGGCGATGGGAAAAGCGCCTAAGCTAGACATTTTTTTCCCCACGCATAGAAACCTCGGGGGGGAATGCGGTCTTGGCTGAACGGACTCTCGTTCAGCCAGGTGCCTGGGGCTGTGGCCTCGGGCATCCGGGCTGGCGGGGCCTGGGCTAGGTCCACGTTTTTTCTCGAAGCACCCCGGGTCTATGGGGAGACGGCCATAGCGGTACCGACTCGGGGCCCCGAGAGGGGTCATGATAGGCTGGCCGTGCGCAATCGCAGTGCAAATGCGCTGGGCCTTTTTGGGCCTGGCCATACATCCACAGCCGCCGGGCACACGCCTCCCGATGTGGGGGGGCTCCCGTTTTGCGGCAGGGCGGTCACTTGTGACAACGAGCAAGGTGGAGTGCGGCTTCAAGGGAAAGCCAGGGCGGGGGTGATTGGGCAACGTACTTCATGAAGGGCCTTGAACGGCGTGCCTCCGGGCATGTCAATAGTGTCACATGTATGCTTCCACTTATTGTTTTAATGAAGATGCTGGTTTTTGTGGGAGCTACGTGGGACATGAATCGGGGTTCTTTGAACGGAGTTTCTTCTATACGTGAATGCGGGAACAAGAGGCCGCTGGATGAGCGGCTTATATGTCGTAGTGTTTTCTCGTAGCTGTTTGGCTAGAGCTTTTGTGATTAGTATATGCAGTACATGTATAGTGCATGGTTGAAAAATGAATTAAATAAAATGTGCGTTCCGCGCTTGGGTTGATTATACCCGGGCGGAACGGGGCGTGAGGTGCAGTGCCCCTGAAAAGAACAACCTACGCATTATTTAATACTAGCCGTGCAGATTCGGGATATTCTACCCCCGGTCTGTACGGTTAGCGTCTTACTAGCATCACTGAACATAAGGGTTTAATGGTCAACGTCAGTTAGCTAGGGATAAGGGAGGTTTTGCGACTAAAAGCCGCTCTGGCTGGTTTTGTCGGCCTCTTTCTTTGCTCCCCACCCACCCACCCTTGTCTTGGTTGCCTCTAGGGCAACGTACTTCATGAAGGGCCTTGAACGGCGTGCCTCCGGGCATGTCAATAGTGTCACATGTATGCTTCCACTTATTGTTTTAATGAAGATGCTGGTTTTTGTGGGAGCTACGTGGGACATGAAACTATATTCAGAGAAAACCGAATCTAGTTCGCATTGCGGACGACAACAAACAAACCTGGGAAGTTTTTTACAACGGTCTAGATGCCCACTTGTCGCGGTCTAAGGAAGAGGCCGACGAGCAAGCCTTCAACAACTTCGAGGGCTATGCAGTTAATAAGGCAAATTCGCCCGGGGCTGCACGTGATATCCAGGTCTTCGTGCACAAGCACAAGCTGCTATAGATACTCTCAAGCCCATTTTCCTGTGCAATCGATTTCTCAAGAAATGCGACCTGTCGTCGGATGTGCATCTGACCATAGCGACGGAACTCAAAAAGAAGAGTGCTGTCAGTTTCGACGAGGGCATGCTGTATTTGATCTCATGCTTCAAGAGTGCGCAGTCCAAGCCGACTGCCTCGGCCGCTCTGCCATCCCTGCGCAAGGTGGATCCCGGCGCGTCTTCTTCTTCAGGCGCAGAGGCTCCAATTACGCGGTCGGAGCTTACGGCCATCCTGAAAAAGGTCGTCGGCCACGGCAACAACGGGGGCCAGCGAGGGCGCAAGCGCGGGCCTGGTGGCGACGACAAGAGGGGCGATAATCCCCCGGCCAAGCGGCAGCAGGGGGCGTCTACTGACCGCAAGCAACGCTGTGAGCGCTGCTTCGGACGTCGCCATGTCCGGTATGACTGCCGGGTTCGCCCGGACCTGGAGCTCGAGGACAACCTTTGCCGCAAGTGTCACGACGTTCTGCGTGGTCACAGCGTGGAGGCGTGCAAGGCCAAGCGCATCGTCGTCCACGGCACACGCGAGGAGTGGGCAGAGCGACGGGCAGCACGAAAGTCAGGTGAGAGCACGCTCGATACCCCTTCTTTTGCTCAATGCGTCACGCTGAACCGGGCCGTCGTAGAGCCTGACGTCGTTCCTAAAAGCAACATGACTGCATCCTCTGTCTCATTCCGTGATGTGCTCACGCAATCCGTTGATGCTGCTCTGGCACTGTCGCGCCAGGATCACGTGCTTCCTGAGCACGGATCTACAATGGGTGACCTAAGCAATGTGGTGTCTTCTAGGTCGGGTGTGTACAACGCCGAGCGACCAAGCACTACTGCAGCACCCCAGCTAGGTACTGGGGCGGTTGGGCCTATGAGGGATGTTATGACAGTGCAAGAGAATGCTGGGCGGGCAGATGTTCTCGGTACACACCACCCTAGTGTGGATCTTCACATTGGCAAGGTGCTCACACGGGCGGCCTTTCGTGCAGCCTCTGAAGCTGCCCAGTTAGCCAATGTCACTACCCCAGTAGTCACCCCACCTGTTGAGAATCCTGACAATGCCACTGCACCTCAGGCTGTCACCCTGAAACTGTTAGCATACCAGATGCACCGTGCATACGGGCATGAGGCCCAAGCCGAGGTAGAGGGGGCACACATGTTGGGGGCACCTTTATACAACGAGCTGAAGAATGTGCGTGCTCAGTGTCCTGCCTGCATCAAGATCAGGAAGAAGTCGAGTAGGCGGCATGCCAAGACTCCACCCTTGGAGCGAGGGTACCTCGTGGGGGATGTCATGCACATGGAAGGGGGGGACACCTATTTCATAGTCAAGGATAGGTTCAGCAAGGTCACCTACATCGAGCCGCTGCCCCACATGTTTGAGGCTGACCTGCACAGGGCTATCAAGATCAGCCTGGCTTTCTTTCATCCCGTAGTGGAGCTCATGCTAGACCAGCAGTTCCGCTGTGTGCAAGGTTTGCCGGGGATGGAGACCGTGGTCATCGTGGGGCGTGAGGATCACGGCAATATGGGCATGATAGATCGCACTGTAAGCTATGTCAAGACTGTGGCAGCCAAGCGACAGGATAACCCACATGGCAAATCCTACGCGGTCAAGACGGCGTGGTGCAAGGAGCTCATGCATGTGTGCAACCATAGGCACGTGCTCGATGTCAAGGGCTTTGGGCTGGTCACGCCTCGGGGGCTGTCAGCGGGCACCTACTCACCCGAGGTAGTAGAGGCATACCAACAGCATCTACAGGATACCGCCGCCAAGCTGCGGCTCAAGGATGCCACGCTGCCTGATTTGTCTAGCGCTTTTGAGGTCGGGCATGCAGTTGGTCATGTTCCACAAGGAGAGCCCACCCAGCGGCAAAGGGGGCACCATGCAGGGTCCTGGGGCCATCACAAAGTTACTGAGACTGGCCGCTGCGGGTCATAGACATAGAGTGGAATGATCGGGTGTATAGGGTACCATGGGCATCGGTGGCAGGCTATAAGCAAGGGGATGGCATGGAGAGTGAGCTGGCAGCCAACAAGGCACTGGGGTGGGTAGTGAAGGATAATGCGTCTGTCGTAGCATCTGAGGTAGTTAACGTTTTTAAACGCAATGTATAAGGATATGGTTGCAATGCAGCAATGTGTGAATGTGGTTGGAACGGAGCTTTGTTAAAATTGGATAATGTTACAGCGCTCACACACTTGAGGCTTGTACACGAGTTTGCCAAGTCAAGGCAACACACATGAGGCGGGCTCGCAAGAGAGATGCCCAATTGGCACTGGCCTATTCTTTATATACTTGTGCACTGTGCTTGGCTAGTCCTGAGCAGCCTAGGAGGCCTGCTCAGTAATAACACTCCCGGTACAGTATTCACAACCTGTACAGCGTCCAGATCCTATACAGTAGGTCTGCCATACAGGCACAGTGACCACAGAGTACAGTCCACAGTGATTATTGCATCTGCACCTAGAAGTCCAGGACTAAGCCTGCGGTACCAACAGACCACAGGTTAAGGTTCCTATTTCCTGCGTACGACGTATTAATCCAATACCGTCGTAGGTAGCACCTAATTCCTGTCAGCCCAGGAATTACTGTCGACCCCATATGTCGTCGGCAAATATTCACGTCCGACTTAGAAGAACAGCCGGCTCGCGCTCGCGCGCGACCGGGAAGTCGGAACGCCATAACTTTCTTGATACTTGTCGGAATGAACTCGTTCCGGTGCCGCTGGAATCGCAGAGATATGCCGAATCAGGATCACGCCAATGCGCTTGGCGTTAACTCCAATCCTTTCTTTTCTTGAGCTGTAGCAGCTCACACAAGTCTACATACAAACACACACAATGGGTACTGGACATCCTCCCCGACTACAAGTCACAACCCGCTGGGCATGACAGTCAGCTTGGATTCCTTATTATATGTACATAGCACCCATACTGGTTCAGGAGCACAAACAAATTACAATGAGTCCCTATCCCTTCACGGGAGGCTCGTTGTGTTACCCATGTACAAGAGGTTGGCCAACTGTGGCAGCCCATAGGTGTTCAGCTAAGAACTTGAGAAGTATGTACAACCTTCAGGACCTTAGGCGAAACCCCACAGATCACCCACAACAGCTCATCAGAAAACATTGCTGACCCCCAGACGGGAGTCGGCGCCGGTCTGCTGCCCCTTATCGAACCAGACACAACATCTACGCGAAGCACATGCAAAACACAAGCTCCTATACTCGTTCCAACCGTGGAAAATCAGGGGACCTGTCGCCACCTCACCAGCATGGTGGATGGGTCAGCCAGTCCGTGAAACTCCGCCTTAAGACGGCACCAGGGAATCGAACCCCGCCCACAAACCACAGATCTGGGGAAACCTCAGACTGAGATGAAAACCCCAGATAGACATCTCTCCATCAGAGACAATGTCAGACATTCCCACACCAGAGACATGTCTCACCCCTCAAGGTGTGCTCAGGATTATGTACAATCAAGCTCCCAGCCTGATATCCAGAGACTTAAGCACCCAGCTCTCAGCTTTTAGACAGATAGACCGACTTGACAGTCAGCATTCATGAGCTTCCTCAGTACATTGTACTGGGCTGGGGCCTTGTGTGGCAGCTTTGTCAATGCATCAGCAGGGTTCTCCTCGCCAGGGATATGCTTCAAGTCAACCAAACTGGCCAACTCCTTCAGCAACAAATAATCCAGGTCCCGGCTTCTGGCCAGCTGCTTGTGAACAAACTGGACCATACCCATGCTGTCTGTTAGCAACAACGTCTCCATCTGCAAGGTCCAAGGGGTAACTGAAGCCAGCTCCAGCATTAACTCCTTTATGTACAGCTGGACTGGATCCCCTCGCATATGGCCCTGCATTCTGCCACATCTGAACTGATACAGACCCTCTTCTGCAGTCTGCTGTACCAGCTGAACAAACTTGCCCTGCTCTGATAAAAAGCAAACAGAGCAGCAGATCTCCCCCTGACCTTGGTAACCTGGCGAGCATCCATGGAACTGTCAACAAAGATCTCCAAGGTGATAGGCTGGGCAAAGTCAATCCCAGACAAAATCAGATCAGGGGTACTCTCCACCAACCGGGCTATGACTCGAGGCTTCTCATCCTCAAGCACCTCATCAGGCATTCTGCTATGGACCATCAAAGACGGACCACAGATGCTGGCAAACCAGGCCCACATGCCTCTCAACTCAGGTCCTGCAGCCTGGGTGATCTTCTCTGGCAAGGCCTTCACAATGGTCTGTTTATAATCTCCTCCAGCCTGAAGCCTGATACTCCACTCCCCATCCCTCCTGAACAGGGTAGCCTGCATTCCACAGAACACTACAGGCTTGTTGGGCTCCTGCCACAGCTCCTTGCCCAGTGAAAACTTGCCACTGATGACAGGAATAAACTTCTTCAGCCAGGTCGTGGGGGCTAGCAAATGCAGATCATCTCCATGCAAACTAGCATACACTGGCAGACCCTCCCATTGGGCCAGCAGCAAACAGGGATCAACTGAAGACACTCTCAAGCCACACTCACTGATCAGAGCTTCCTGCAGCGTGAGTCTCCAGATGATTGGGCTCGACCTGAGTCCTTCCAGGCCCTTCAGAATAACCAGGAATTGTTGATGCAGCTCCAGCTTCCAGATGGCAGGCACCTCAACACAGTAAGGCTCATCCTGCTTCCACACCCTCCTGGCCACTTCTGGATCAGATTTTAAAAATGCCCTCTTGAAGTCCAGCAGCACTGATGACATAGCTGCTCCCCTGTTCAGCAACCCCACGTAGAGACATAGCAAAATTCTCCATGTGTCGTGTAGCATCCCTGGCGTGTACAGCTCCTCTCCTGGCAGACTCCCCGTGCCGTGATACTCATTCAGGACAGGCCTGACATGGGGCACTGATACCTCATCCACAACCTTCCTCTTCAGCACAAATCTCAAAGCAAGCTTCCTTGATGCTGGGGGACGTCTGTCTGTTGGTGCAGCACACTCAAACTGCAACCACTCCTCCAATGCCTTGGAGAAGGCGAGCTTCCAAGCCTCAAACAAAGTAGGCGAGCTCATCTCTTGGACCAGCTGGTCATATGTCAAAGGAGAGTGTGCAGCAAGGCTCCTGTGAGTTATGCCAATACTGCTGGGGTGCAACACAGCTGGAATCACCAAACTGGCTGCTGGGGGCACCTCCCCTTCATCCCATTTTACACCCTTGACCGGCTTGGCCCTGCACCTGACTGGAAATGTTGTCCTGAAATTTTCTAGGGGAATCATCCCCCAGCCATCTCTTCTCAGAGCTGTAGCTCTGATAGAAATCCCAGGATTGCCCAGAAAATTCTGACCCAAAATCACAGGGCCATCATAGTCCTCTAGGACAAGGAAGGTCACATCCACACCCATGACAGGGGCAGTAACCTCTCCCAACACCCTTAGATGCGTCCTACCACTGAAATCAGACACCCAGGGGCAACTTGGTTCTCCGACCAGCAGTTCTCCTGTATGCTGAGGTCCCATGACAGAAACCTGTGCATTGGTATCTATCTCCATGGCAGCTACCTCAGGTTCATCCAACTGGACAAGCTTGGACACCTTAGGCTCCTTCTTGGCTCTTTGCAAAGCCTGTACAATATCTGATAGACGCACACCCCTAGGCCTGGTGTCGGGCCGTTCCGGAGGTGCAGCCTGTCCGCCTGCTTGCCCAACCACCGTATGTGAAGGTACCCCAGGGGCCGGGCCAGGGTCACCCTGAGGGCTCGATACAGCTGTAGCACCCTGATCAGGAAGCTCCACGTCACCCCCGCCTTGTACACCAACGGGCACCTGGAAGAGGTCTCCTTGATTACCTCCCCGGGGACGGATCTTTGACCAGGACAGACGGTGCACTGCTTGGGAGCCATCAATGGCCACCCAGCACTTATGGCCAGCGGCTTCTACTCGGGTCACCACCCCATCATGCCAGCTGCCACGTTTCCCTGGAAAGCTTGGTTCCTTCCACACAACAACCTGTTGTCCAACGTTAGGTTCTAGGACACTCCAGCCCTTGTCTTTCTGCCTCAGCTTGAGGAACTTGGCCTCTAGCTTCTCCTTCCATGCCTGCTCAGCATCAGCTGGCAGCATCCTGGTATGCAGCATAAGAGGATTGATGGCAATGTCACCAAAGAACATGGGAGTCCTGAGGTTCAGCCTATCCTCCACAGAACGTAGCCATGCAGATGTCACAATGGCAGATGACGTCCTTGGAATCCTCTCCACCAGCAGCACAGTCTTGATCTCTTGGATGGCTCTCTCCACCACCCCTTGCTGGCCGTGGCTCTCCCTGGGTGTAATCAGCAACTCTGGAAACTCTGGCAGGTTCTCACAGCACTCAAACTGAATGTCACACTGCAACAACTCCAACCCAGGGTACCTGCTCCTTGTCAACTTCAGAGCAGCAATCAATGTAGGCTTCTCCATGTCAGGCAGGATCTCTAGGGTCTTGTACTTGGTATATCTGTCCACTGCCACCAGCAGCTTCAAACCCCTGATTCTCTGAATATCTACCTGCACATGGCCTGGCTGCAAAATAGGAGTCCTGGCATGAGACTGCTTGGGCTTTCTAGCAACTAGCCTGCACTTGCAAGCTTGAGCAACCTGTTGGCAGATGGAGTACAACTCACTTCCTCCCAGCCGTCTAGCAACTTGCAAAGACTGAGCTGCATGGCCAAACATGGTATGCAACCTTGAGGCAATGTCATACAAGAGAGAAAATCTTTTATTGTCATTATTAGCACTCAAGGTATGTACAGATCCCTTATGTACAGGAGGCACCAGGGTCGTGCCTGTCAGACTGTCTCCAGCCCTATCCTCATCCTGACCATCCTGTGCCAGTCCTGCACGGTCAGAATGCTTCTGAGATCCACCTGGGTCCACATCACCAGGTCCTACCTCAGGCTCAGCACCGCCATGGCGGGCACGTTGGCGAGTAACCACTGCAGCTACAGCTGGCATACTCTCTGTGGTAACCAAGCTTGCCCCATCGTGTCCAATAGGCTCTGTCACTAGAGCATGGGGCTGCCCCTCACTGCCGTCACTAGCAGCTACATTACACACCCCTGGGGGCACCCTCCAGGGTTCAGGGATGTGTGCAGGCTCAAGTCAATGATCAGCAGCCTTGCCCTTGCCCTTATCCTGGGATGGACCAGCCTTGTCCTTGCTGCCACCCTGAGCTGGCTTGCTCTGACCTTCCTGCCTCAGGTACGAGGGACACTCATTCCTGAAGTGACCCTTCCCTGGCAGAAATAACATTCCACCTGACTGATGTCCCGTGAGGTCCCACTGCTGGGCCCAGCCTTGGGAGGACCACCCACCCTCTTGAAGTCAAACTGGGACTGTGGATGTCCCGACTTCGGCGGGTCCCCCGTCCAGCCCTTCTGTCACGCCCCCTCCTGGACCTTCCTCGACCCCTTGAAGAGGTCTCAGGCCCTCTCGAGGACGCTGGGCCCCCGTGGCCCGATCCCCTCATGGACTTAACCGCAGGTTCAGCTGCCTCCTCGTCCCCTTGACGAGGGCGCTTACCACCTACGTACTTGCCGCTGAAACACTCATACAACTGGTCCGTCATGGCTGCCCAGCCATGGACCTGTCGCATGTGGATGGTCACATTATCCATGGTGACCGGATCCAGCTGCAGCGACTTGAGAAAGTCGCCCATGGCCATCCGATCTGCAACGAAGAATCCTTGGCCATGGCGTCCTCCCTCAGCTTGACGAAGTCTTCAAAGGCGTGGACCACTAGCTGCCCCTTGATGGGCTTGTAGTCCAGGTATTCTTGCTTCAGGTGGACCCATCTATGGTCCTCTTGTCACTCAGGAACACCCTGAGTCGCGTCATAAACGCCGCCCAGGTGTCCCCCGCCGTGTGTCGCTCCCGAACAAACTTGAACAGCCGCCTCGCCGACTGCCTTATGTAGGCACTAGACGCCAGGATGCGAAGCTTGTCACCGGTGTATATCTCCGTGTACAAGTTCATGTCCTCTAACATCCTCTCAGCGTCCCGGGGCTGCCAATTGTCCTTGATGGACTGAAACTGGCCTAGCACCGCGTACCCCTCAGCCACGGTCGGCCGCTTAGGTGCCGCTTGATCTGCGGCTGGCGCGTTCTGACCGCCCTGAGATCCTTGGCTCTGATCATCTGGCAGCGCAGCCTGGTCTCCCAGCGCCTGGCCGTCCACCGCGTCCATCGCGTCCATCGCGTCCATCGCGTCCATCCATCCCAGCGCCGCGCCGCTCAAAGCCCATACCGCGCCCTTGTTGGTCAATAGCTCCCTCACTCATGATGGCCTCTGTTCAGATCTGCTACAGCCAGCCAAGTGGCCAAGCAGCAATTAAAGCAATATAAGCTACTGAACAAGAAAGGAAATGCCAAGTGTTACCACTCAGTCAAGACCACCACGGTCACCCGCGGGCGTCCTGGTTCTCCTTGTCGCTGTCACTGTCGCTGTCGCTCACAACAATCAGCTCTGGCACCCTGCTACCCGCTGCGCCGTCGTCGACCCGCTGTCGGCCCGCGATGACAGCGTCGTCACCGTTAGTGTAGTAGACAGGTGACAACCCGTCGTTGGCACCCCGCGGATTGTATCTTGGCACCTCGTGGTCGCCAAGCTCCTCGTCGCCTAGCCAGCGACCCCCACAGCTCCCACCTCAAGGTCACTGTCGTAACCCAAGAGGGGCAAACTCCTCCCAACGCGTCACACGAACGCGAAGGGTTGGGGCAGTTCCTGAAAAGGAACTCTCCCTCGCTCCGGAATCCTGCCGACTCGTGCCGCACGCTGACCTCCGGTGATGGCTTCCGCTTGCCTCGACCTCTGCCAGCCGCCTGTAGCGCTCCGCCCGCGTCGCTCACGTCGAACTGGTCCCGCTGCAACTCCCTCGTCGCCGATTACGCCTGCGAACGTACGTTGTACACCCGCACCCGCTGCTGCCTGCACGAACTCGTGTCGCACCGCACCAGCTGCTCCGCAGCTTCTCCTCGCCTGGCCGCCAACTCCGCACGCACCCGCTCAACTAAGGCTGTAATCACAGTCTGGATCCCGACCAAACCGTGCAGCTCTTGCTCGATGTCGTCGACGCTCCGGTGCCGGAATGACGATGGTTCGGACGTGCTGCAGAATGCGCTCCCAATCCTCGACCTGGTCGTCGACGAATTGCACAAAGTTGCGATTAACAGGTGGACGATCTGCAAGCAATAAAGATAAATCTCGAACCACACGACGCAATTCAGGCGAAATGAACCACCAGCAGACTGCCGAAAACCGGAAATTCTGCTGCCGTTGTTCTTCCTGCACCATTCGACACCTGACGAGCTTCTCGCGTCGTCAACGCTGCACGCAGCAAACAGCAACGACCCTCCTGGCCGTTCCGTCGAGACTGCTTGTAATTTGAGTTAACGTTTTTAAACGCAATGTATAAGGATATGGTTGCAATGCAGCAATGTGTGAATGTGGTTGGAAACGGAGCTTTGTTAAAATTGGATAATGTTACAGCGCTCACACACTTGAGGCTTGTACACGAGTTTGCCAAGTCAAGGCAACACACGTGAGGCGGGCTCGCAAGAGATGCCCAATTGGCACTGGCCTATTCTTTATATACTTGTGCACTGTGCTTGCTAGTCCTGAGCAGCCTAGGAGGCCTGCTCAGTAATAACACTCCCGGTACAGTATTCACTACCTGTACAGCGCCCAGTTCCTATACAGTAGGTCTGCCATACAGGCACAGTGACCACAGAGTACAGTCCACAGTGATTATTGCATCTGCACCTAAAGTCCAGGACTACGCCTGCGGTACCAACAGACCACAGGTTAAGGTTCCTATTTCCTGCGTACGACGTATTAATCCAATACCGTCGTAGGTTCAGCACCTAATTCCTGTCAGCCCAGGAATTACTGTCGACCCCATATGTCGTCGGCAAATATTCACGTCCGACTTAGAAGAACAGCCGGCTCGCGCTCGCGCGCGACCGGGAAGTCGGAACGCCATAACTTTCTTGATACTTGTCGGAATGAACTCGTTCCGGTGCCTTTGGAATCGCAGAGATATGCCGAATCAGGAACACGCCAATGCGCTTGGCGTTAACTGAGGTGGTACCCCACGGGTCGCTCCCAGGGGCAGACACAGCTACACCCCCCCCTCCCCTGGGCCCCAATATGACCCCATGGATGGGTGGGATGAGGATGGGGTGGGTTTGACGGGACCTAGTGCACGTAGTGACTCACCTCCTGTGCTAGCCACGGATAATGTGGGAGGCCCGCCTAGCGTGGCCTCGCCGGCCGGAGGGTCAGGGTCCTGCCCATGCGCCGCGCCCACCTAGGGACCTGGCTTCAACGGTCACGGCCTTGTGGCGTGCTCAGGCGCTTAAAGCGAAAGCTGCATCAGGGGTGGCTCAGGTCAAAACTCTCTCACAGGGGGTCAGGCCGGTTAAGTCAGCCTTGTTTCCTACGTGTAGACCGTGGCAGCTGGTGGCTGTGGACACGCAAGCTTGCATCCGTGTCTATTATCTCTCGTCGGGCGGCCACCCTGTATCCAGTGCTAGTGTCCATGTTACCAAGAAAAGTCCTTATTTTAGGACCAGTTTGAATTAAAAAATATATGTGCAAACATCAAATTTCGACCCTGGCATTTTTACCACTGACAGATAACACACTTTTTGAATTTTGGACAAAAACCTGGGTTCAAATAATTACATTTAGTGCCTGAATGGACCCTGGCCCATGGCAGGCCTCAAACCGCGAATTTAGTCAAAATGAGAATTTAGGACCAATAGGACCAATTAGTGTCAACGCATGACCATGCTATCCACACGGTCCCTTGAGCATCTTACAAGCGCTAGGGGACCCTACGAGGCCTTGGGATGGCGGGGCAGCGTATAACAAGGCCATACCCTGCTGTGGCTGCCTCTATATATACGCATGCTTAACGGTGTCACAGATGGTGCAGGTAATGCAATATACGGTTGCATGGTTGCTGAGGTTGCCCGGCTTGAACATGGCCCACCCCTTGCGGTAAACTTTCTCTAAGCATATGCCAAACCTTCTTTGACATCACGGACATGCTGGCCACCACCCAGCGATGAAAAAACATTGCATTTGCATTGCAACTAACACATGAATGCAGCCAAATCAAGTTACAGAACAACGTTGTGCTAACATGCAACGCTTTGTGAGTGAATTCAGGGTGCATGTAACACGTAAACCATACTGTATATACTGTCTGAGAACACCCTGAACGACTGCAGGCCATAGGACCATGGTTTATAACTAACACATGAGTAAAACTGCTCTTACGCATGTGTGTTTTAGCTGCAGCGGACGACGAAGATAGAGACGTAAAAAATTGTATGACGTAAACCAACTATGTGTGACAGTTATGTGCACAGAGAGCGTCCCCTCTTTTTAGGCATAGCTGGCTGACTCAAAACACCACGACAGCGTTGCCAGTTACACTCATGATCTAGGGCACCCCGGCACGTACCTGCTACTTACGTCGCCTCATTCCAGATGGTTGCAAAAAAGTCGCTGAAATCCGCAGCGAGGTCAGCTTTCCGAGAGCTGAGCGCACCAAAGCTGGCCAACCGGTTCGAAAATGATATAAACCACGCTTGTGATGCGTTCTAGGTCCAAGAAATACCGAAAGTGAAGACCTATAAGGTGCGCTCGCTGCCCAGCCTGAACGTCCCTAAAACATGGTCGACAATGGAAATCGGGCAAGAATATCACAGCCCAGGCGCTCCCATGTCAAATACTCCGTTTCTAAACTCCAGACTATTATCAAAATCGTCCACAAAAATTTCCTGGCTTGATTCGCACCACCATTGCTAATACACTAACATGTTTGTGCCAAAATCGACCCTCCGCGAGCAGGCGATCTGCGACCCAATTGTGATGTGCCGCTGTGCTACAGCGCTACACATAAAAACTTGCGCAGAAAATTTCACAGCCTTTAAGCATAACTAACGACCTTTCGTTTTTGCTACTGGGCGCCCGAAATGATGAACGCACGTGAAAACGCCGGCCACGATTGTCAGGTCGCCATATCCACCTCAGATCATTCCCGCACCCACTTTTTCGCTCCAAAATCGGTTATATTTTTGGTCGAGGTACCTACTTTCCCGCCATTATACCCGGTACCCGGGTACGGAATCCGGGTACCATGTGCCGGTACCACGGGTCGGGTACATCATGCCGGGTACGGTCCACATGGGGTACGGTCCATATAGTGACCCCCCCCCCCGGTACCTCGGTTATAGTAAATTGGTCCTTAATTTAGGACTTTGTCCTAAATTAAGGACCGTGGTATGGCTAACACTAGAGTCGCCGTACAAATCGGTGACCGACTTTGCAGGCACTTCGGCATATCAAGTTACCGGGATGGTGGTGCTGCCGGTGTTGGGCATTGACACGCCGTTTCACGTGGTGGATGGCTACGAGGATGTGGCCTTGCTGAGCGAACCTTTCGTATCATACCCGGGGTTCTCAGTGTCCACTGACTTGCTGTCGGTCGCGGGGGTGGGCAGCATCCCGCTTCGCGAGTACCACGCTCCATTGGGGGTGGTGGTAGGGCAGCCCGGCGTTGTGTGGCGCTTACCGATGGCGGCGTTTTCCACACCGCCGCTCGTCCAGTCCATCATTCAGCCTCAGGATTGGCACCCGCGCAGCTTCGGCCTCCACTCACACTCACTGGCGGCGGATAGCCCTGTGACGTGGGAGCAACTTGTCCTGGACTGTCAAGATCCTCTCAAGTTTGCTTTGTGGCGCGACGCGTTCATTCGAGCCAAGGAGCAGTGGCGAGAGCGCGAGGTCTACCGAGGATTGGAGAGTGTGCCAGCCGGGGCCACGCGGTTGCGGTTGAAGTTCGTGCTCACCTACAAGCCGGACGAGACCAACTCTTCGGTGGTGTTCCGGGTTAGGCCCGTGGTCACGGAGACGAAGGGGTCCTCCCCGCTGGACGCCAAGGATCTTTATACCCCTGGGCTCAACCATGTTTCGCATCGGCTACTGACGGTCATCTACTTGGGCAAGCGGAACGCGGGCAAGGACTACGGGATGTGGTGCGGTGACTTTCAGCGGGCATTCCTCCACAGCGACGCTGGGGTCGCGCAGCAAACATGGCAAGGCACCCGCTACGTGGTGAAGGTCCCGGTGGTCTGGCAGGATGGCACCATTGGCAGCGAGTATATCGAGCTGTTGACAGGGGTGGAGGGGCTGCAGAGCTCTCCCATCATCTTCCGCATTTCCGCGGAGGAGGTCTTGCAGAGCTTAGGGGCCACGTACCATCGCGCGGATCCTAACTTCTTTGTGGTCCCCACCGGCGTCCCTGGCGAGCCAGCCCTCTTCGTGTGGCATGGCGATGACTTCAAGCTGGTGGCACCTCGCACATTTGCTACCCAGTTTCTTGCTGCAGTGGCGGCTAAGTTTCCCCTGGGCAGGGCGGTGGATCATGAGGAGGGTAAACCCGTGGTGTTTTGCGGCGTGCAGTCTACGTTGCAGCGGGATTCGCGTTCTGCATGGCGAATGGGTCATGCACATGCAGGATAGCCGCAACTATGTGGTTGACCTGCTGGCCGACCTCCCGTCCCCGCTGTTGGCAACCCATGGGCCCTCGGTTAAGGGCAAGCTCGGGTGGTTGGCGGACACGGTGGCACCTGATTTGGCAGTGCTCGCTCGCCTCAGTGCCCGATGATGTGCTGGAAGGACTACAGAGGGTCCATTCATGTTCGGCGGCAGCTGGCCATGACGCCCGGCATTGTGCTTCGTGGGCTCGATTGCTCACAGCCGGTGCACCTGGAGATAGTGGCGGATGCTAATCTAGAGACGCGCACAGTCAGCCAAGTGCGGGCCCGCATGGGGGCACTGTTCTTTATCAGCAATGAGGGCCAGCCTGGCATGTTGTTAGATTGGTACTCGCGCTTGCACAGCCGCAGTGCCACTAGCCCCAACACGGCTGAATGCCGGGGCATTGTTTCAGCTATCTCACATGGCATGTGGCTGCGGTACTTGCTGGGTTGGGTATTTGGCTCGTGTGGGTTCACTCTTCACTGGACTAGCACGGTGCACACTGACTCACAAAGTTGTTTGGCCTTCCTTGACAATCCCTATGCGCGGTCACAGGACGTTGATTACCTCGTACTCGCTGAGGCGGCCTCCTGCGTCACGCGTCTCCAGCACATCGCGGATGAACTCAATCCCGCGGATGCACTCACCAAGGAGGCGCGGGAGGCTGCCCCGCAGTACGCAGTGTTGCGCAAGCGCATGACAATGCAACACCCGTGAGCCACACAGGGTTACGGCTCGGGCGCTTTATGAATACAGCCATAACTCACCCTGTGTTGCTAGCATTCACGAGTATCGTGGTAGTAGTTTTTTTGATTGTCATGACCATACCCTAGCCACGTTGGACAGTGCCTTGGGCCCGTCGGCGGGTCACTGATCCTAATAAAAAGGGTCACCTTTTGTCTGGTGGCATAGTTGTTTTTTTTCTCGATACTTATTACATCACTATTCATGTGTGATCACAACAAGGGCACGGGTCGATACCGTGGTGGTTTTCAATGACGGCCTTGAGGCCCCCTTGAGTTCCCTACCTTAGATGGTTTTGAATGGTCTGCATTTGATGTAATTATTTTGATAATTAATCAAAGAACAAAAGAGTATGTCGGAGTTGAGTAACTCTAGAGCCCTAGGATCTGGCTCTAAGTTCCCCATGTCCGTCCGCACGCCTTCCGCTAGCGTCCGCTAAGCCGCCGGCTATAATCCGGCGGTCCGATGCGGTCGACCGGTCTAAGGGCGGCGCCTAGGGCCGGCGCCACCTAGGCCCCAGTCCGGGGCCTTATCCGGGTCGGTACGGACAGCTAGCCTGTCCCACGGTTACGGCTAACCGGATAGGCTTTGCTGGCTAAGACATAAACCAGTGGTTGGCCAGCTCCGACAGCAGTTCTCTGTGTTCACCTTCTCCCAAGCTCAACGGGACCGACCGCCATAGCTTAGCCGGTCGGGGGCTTTAACTGAGGGGACATACGCACCAGTCCAGCGACCTGCCCCCCAACCGCAACGCTCTCGGGCGAATGACAGTGACATTGCCTACTCGCCCGCTGTCGCCAACAATCTGAATTTCAGCAGGGTGGCCCTGGATGACCCTGGGTACGAACACCCAGCGTCTGTACAGGTGCGGCGGACGCACGGTACGCCGGCCAGATCCGGATCTCTCCCCCGATCACAGCCCCCCACCTTCGGATCCATTGCTTATCGCGAGGTCGCCGGGCCCAAGCGCGATACCGTGAAGGCCCCACCAATGCCAACTTTCAAGAATGTTCCCAAACTGCACGCGGACATGAGACCACGGGAGATTGACGAATGGGGGCGCATGTGGCAACAACAGTATACCGTCTGGTGTAACCACAATGGTTGGGAACTGGCCACTTGCGACCTCATCCCACACGTTGTCAACACCTGCATGGACCCGGCTCGGTGGTGAGCATCCTGAATTGCGAAAGCATCGCCTCTCAATCGTACCCGCACACCGTGGAGGAGCTGATGGATCGGGTGCGCCGCAAGCTGGTGCCCCCAGACGCTGTGATCCACGAGCGGCTCTCCTTTGGCAAGTTACGCCAAGGGTCCACACCATACCGTGAGTTTCTATCCAAGTTTGAGTCCAGCGCGGCATATCTGACAGACATGACCTGGTACGAGTACAAGATCCGGTTTATCGAGGCCCTCAGTCACGAGCTGCAGGATGAGGTACTGAACCACTACGCGGAGGTCCCCTGGGAAGAGTGGGATATCCTGAATATTCAGAGGTATCTCTTGCAGGTGGCCGACGTCGTTGCTCGCGGGCGCGCACCCGGCTCGGTGCGCCGGTTCATCAGGTCAGGTCCCCCGCGGCGGGTGAATCAGCTGTCTTCCACTGAGCACGACGGCGAGGAGGACGATGACTCCCTATATGACCTCGAGGACCATTAGGGCCAACTCACACGGGTCGCGATCCGTCAGTTCGTACAGTCATGGTTCGCGAACCGCTTTGCCGAGTGGCATCGAACTTTCTGCCACGTGGAACAGAAATTGGTTGACGAACCCGTCGCACTCACACGGCGGGTCGTGGGCGTTCGGATTGTTCAGATAGATAAAAAGATTGGTTCACAGTACCTTTTTTGCTGGCGTTTCCGCACTTTCCGCTCTTTTCCGCACTCCTCCTCAATCTCCTTGTTGTCGCCACCTGTCCTTGGATTTACAAATACAGGGGATATCTACGATATCGTATTCTGATTATTTGGGTGTATCCAGTGATTATTGGTCTTTACTGGACGATACTAAATTCTAGCTGGCGAGACCGGCTTCGCTGGATCGAAGCTGTCCAGTTTTCCTCAGCACCCTGCCGTACTGGTTCTACGCCGACTGAATTCGTACCATTAATTCCTGTACTTTCAGGTCTCTTTTGCACTTGTCAGGTTCGATTCACGGACACGTGGACTTTTCGCTCGCGAACATGGGTCGCGACATGATTTCCCGCGAACCACAAAGTCGGGTCGCGAACCATGGCCGTTTTCCGGCACAATCTGCCGACGCCGTGAGAAGATTCCTGCCACGCATGACAAGAGTGCTCACGAACTACGGATCGCGACCCGTGTGAGTTAGCCCTTGCAATTCGTTCAAGTGGCCCGCCGGAGCGGCTGTACAATTTTTCCCAGTGAGCGCGCTGCCAAGTGTACTTGTGGGCAAGTTTTTAGGTGCTCCGTCACTTCGAGGTACTAAAAATTAGGCTACGGTGCGAATTCAGCGAATTTCAGCGAATTTTCAGTCGAACGAAAGGAAGTGACGCCAACTACCCAAAAAATTCCGTTACGAATTTTCAGTCCAACACTTTGCGCAAAATGAAGTGACGGCAACTACCAAAAAGTTTCCGTTACGAATTTTCACTCCCACACGCTGGCACAAGAGGAAGTGACGGCAACTACCAAAACGTTTCCGTTACGAATTTTCAGCCCCACACTTTGCGCAAATTTTAGTAGGGCTGCACGCAAGCTACCTTTCGAAATCTTGCACAAGTATGGAATGCATTTCATTCGTCCGAAGGAACGCTGCCCGCCAACTACCCCCGTTCAGAAAGTTGCGTCGAACTTTACTCGAGATTTGGAAATCTGAACGTGCAGTTGGAGTTTCGCGGGGAAACCCAAGTTCCCCAAGTAATTCACCAATGACGCGCTTCGAACACTTGCCCGCTAAAACTTAAGCAGCCGCTCCGGCTGGCCACTTAAAAAGAAACTTGATGGGGTACGCTGATCATGGCCTCAACGCCATAGACGCCAGTAAAGCCCGTTGCTTCATGTGCAATGAGGTGGGTCACCTCAAGCGCGACTGCCCCAAACTCCGTAGCAGGCACGCTGGACGTGGCACGGGGGAGACCGAGCCCAGGTTTTCGGGTCCGGCGTTCGGCAGTCCATCAAGTTTCGTTTAAGTGGCCAGCCGGAGCGGCTGCTTAGGTTTTAGCGGGCAAGTGTTCGAAGCGCGTCATTGGTGAATTACTGGGGAACTTGGGTTTCCCCGCGAAACTCCAACCGCACGTTCAGATTTCCAAATCTCAAGTAAAGTTCGGCGCAACTTTCTGAACGGGGGCAGTTGACGAGCAGCATTCCTCCGGACGAATGAATTGCGTTCCATACTTGCGCAAAATTTTGAAAGGTAGCTTGCGTGCAGCCCTACTAAAATTTGCGCGGACGTTCAGATTTCCAAATCTCAAGTAAATTTCGGCGGAACTTTCTGAACGGGGGTAGTTGGCGGGCAGCGTTCCTCCAGACGAATGAAATGCGTTCCATACTAGCGCAAAATTTTGAAAGGTAGCTTGCGTGCAGCCCTGCTAAAATTTGCTCGAAGTGTGGGACTGAAAATTCGTAACGGAAACTTTTTGGTAGTTGCCGTCACTTCCTCTTGTGCAAACGTGTGGGAGTGAAAATTCGTAACGGAAACTTTTTGGTAGTTGCCGTCACTTCATTTTGCGCGAGTGTTGGGCTGAAAATTCGTAACGGAAACGTTTTGGTAGTTGGCGTCACTTCCTTTGGTTCGACTGAAAATTCGCTGAAATTCGCTGAATTCGTACCGTAGCCTAATTTTTAGTACCTCGAAGTGACGGGGCACCTAAAAATTTGCCCACAAGTACACTTGGCAGCGCGCTCACTGGGAAAAATTGTACAGCCGCTCCGGCGGGCCACTTGAACGAATTGTAATGCGCCCGGACTCCTCCATGCAGCCCAAGGGACAAGCCCCGCAACCCGAGTGAGGATGAGGGGGGGGAAGAGGGCGGGCGGTCGGGCGAGGCGGCCTCCCGTCCCACCGCTCCTTGGGAGTAGTAGCCTTACCCGTGGGGATAGGCCCTGGGGTAGATAGTACGGTAGATAGACCAGCTAGCCACACCGACGCGGAGTCGGACAGAATAGAGGTAGACGTCAATCACGTCGCTTCCGGATCAGACACGGCCAACCAACCGGCACGTGTGTCCCACGGTGGTCCGAGGCACTTGATTCTCTTCAGTGGGGGTTTACTCGCTCCCCCCGCCGTCCTTGACCCATATTTGAACGAGAAAACGGTCATGGATGTCAAGTTTTTGGTCGACACAGGCGCTTCCACGTCCTTCATCAACGCGGCACTGTTGCGCCGGCTGGGCCTGACGCCCCGCCCCCACACCGGACGGCCGTGCATCTGACCCACTCGGATGGTCGCCAACACCAATCGCCCGGTCTGGCAGATATCAAAGGTGTGCTGCAAGGCACCCCGGTCGACTTGGCTGCGACCATCGCACCGCTGGGCGCAGCGGACATCATCATTGGGCTCGACTGGTTGGACGCGCAGGATGTGGACATTAGCGTGCGCCGGCGAGTCGTTTGGTTTCCCGATGGTTCCTTTTGGTGCCCTGACAGCGAGTATAGGGCACAGGCCGCGGAGGTCCATAACATTACACACGAGCGCCCGGCGGACGAGCCTCGTCCAGCATCCCAGATCCTTATGAGCAGCAAGACGCTGGCACGCCATCTTCGGAAGGGCAAGGAATACACGATGTACCGCATGTCCGCATCGACCTGGAAACCACTCAGCAGGCCCTGCTCAACAAGATCGGCGCCGGCTTCACCCCGGACGAGACGGCGCGTTTCAACGTGGTCTTGGAAAAGCGGTCCACTATACGGAACTTAGTACGGCAATCCTGACCGGTTTCCAACCGCGCACTGCTTGTTCCATCTCACAGCCGGGCGCGGTCGCCGACCCCCTGACTCCTTGGCAGTAATTGGACGATCGCGCGGACGCGTCGTCCCCGGGGGAAGGGGAGGGGTCGCAGGGCGTATGAAACCAGATGGCTACTAATAATACCATATACTTCTTTACTATAAGTACTTGTACTGGTCCATTACACTTGAATCTTTATTATACCATACTCTTCGATACATCATACACTAATGCCATCGCACATCCCCAGAGGATGGATGGGCAACATGCAGCGCAAGATTTTAGAGGGCTTTCTTCTGGTCCAGGTACGCCCGGACGTGTGGCGGCCATACGTGCCGGCCGGTTGTGCAAACCCACCCTCCTGTATGATCGGCACGATTCGAACGGCTTTGGATCGAGCCGGGCATCCATGTAGGAATCCACCGCAGCCGCGCGTGGATCCGACGACCCTTCTACTGCCATGCCAGGGATCGATGCGCCAGCATGCGGATATTATATATTTTCTGTATTCTATATTTTCTATATTGTATATTTTCTATATAATATATTTTCTCTATGATATATTTTCTATGGGATAATCTGCAATTAGTGGTGGGCTTTATCGGGCCGTTCCGAAGAGGATCACGTCAGGCACTTAGCACCGCGCATGCATGGTCCTGGCCTTTGTGGACATGGGCTCACCGGCGCATGAGCCATAGTTTGATCTTGTGCCACGCCCATGAGGCCACGCTCTCCGCGGAGGAGCGCGCCAAGTTGTATCATGTTAGTTATAGCACGGCTTGACGGAGCCGAAAGCTCATGTCCTACAACTTAGGATGAGCAGTTCACGGCCAAGTTCTGGAAGGATTGCTTTGCCGGATCAATCTCAAAACCAAGGTCATTACAATTCGTTCAAGTGGCCCGCCGGAGCGGCTGTACAATTTTTCCCAGTGAGCGCGCTGCCAAGTGTACTTGTGGGCAAATTTTTAGGTGCTCCGTCACTTCGAGGTACTAAAAAATAGGCTACGGTACGAATTCAGCGAATTTCAGCGAATTTTCAGTCGAACGAAAGGAAGTGACGCCAACTACCAAAAAGTTTCCGTTACCAATTTTCATCCCAACACTCGCGCAAAATGAAGTGACGGCAAATACCAAAACTTTTCCGTTACAAATTTTCAGTCCCACACGCTTGCACAAGAGGAAGTGACGGCAACTACCAAAACGTTTCCGTTACGAATTTTCAGTCCCACACTTTGCGCAAATTTTAGTAGGGCTGCACGCAAGCTACCTTTCAAAATTTCGCGCAAGTATGGAACGCATTTCATTCGTCTGGAGGAACGCTGCCCGCCAACTATCCCCGTTCAGAAATTTGCGTCGAATTTTACTTGAGATTTGTAAATCTGAACGTCCGCGCAAATTTTAGTAGGGCTGCACGCAAGCTACCTTTCAAAATTTTGCGCAAGTATGGAACGCAATTCATTCGTCCGGAGGAATGCTGCTCGTCAACTGCCCCCGTTCAGAAAGTTGCGCCGAACTTTACTTGAGATTTGGAAATCTGAACGTGCGGTTGGAGTTTCGCGGGGAAACCCAAGTTCCCCAGTAATTCACCAATGACGCGCTTCGAACACTTGCCCGCTAAAACCTAAGCAGCCGCTCCGGCTGGCCACTTAAACGAAACAAGATGTCATGCAACGACCAATCCAGCGATCGGGTCGGACATGGAGTCTGATCGGATCTTCTGAAGGGAGGCCCATGCAAGATGCACCAGGATGCTTGATTCTACTACTAAGGTGTCAGTACCGGTCCAAGTCATCTCCGCGCGGGATGCCGGATTCGGCAGCGAGTGCCAGCGACCCGCAGGCTATGGCCTGACTGCACGTCGCGTCCCGCGTGACCAACGGACGCGGAGTCCCACGGCATGCGGCTGAGTCATTATTATAGGGAGCCTTCCGGCTGGCGGCCATGAGTCACGGCTCCCTGCATGACTTCCTGGCGCGTGAGGGACGTGCATGGCTTCTCGTGCACCCGTACGTAATTAATCTCACCAGTGCGGCACGGTGCATGGAGACGGCGCCAGGCTCATTACAATTCGTTCAAGTGGCCCGCCGGAGCGGCTGTACAATTTTTCCCAGTGAGCGCGCTGCCAAGTGTACTTGTGGGCAAATTTTTAGGTGCCCCGTCACTTCGAGGTACTAAAAATTAGGCTACGGTACGAATTCAGCGAATTTCAGCGAATTTTCAGTCGAACGAAAGGAAGTGACGCCAACTACCAAAAAGTTTCCGTTACCAATTTTCATCCCAACACTCGCGCAAAATGAAGTGACGGCAAATACCAAAACTTTTCCGTTACAAATTTTCAGTCCCACACGCTTGCACAAGAGGAAGTGACGGCAACTACCAAAACGTTTCCGTTACGAATTTTCAGTCCCACACTTCGCGCAAATTTTAGTAGGGCTGCACGCAAGCTACCTTTCAAAATTTTGCGCAAGTATGGAACGCAATTCATTCGTCCGGAGGAATGCTGCTCGTCAACTGCCCCCGTTCAGAAAGTTGCGCCGAACTTTACTTGAGATTTGGAAATCTGAACGTGCGGTTGGAGTTTCGCGGGGAAACCCAAGTTCCCCAGTAATTCACCAATGACGCGCTTCGAACACTTGCCCGCTAAAACCTAAGCAGCCGCTCCGGCTGGCCACTTAAACGAAACAAGATGTCATGCAACGACCAATCCAGCGATCGGGTCGGACATGGAGTCTGATCGGATCTTCTGAAGGGAGGCCCATGCAAGATGCACCAGGATGCTTGATTCTACTACTAAGGTGTCAGTACCGGTCCAAGTCATCTCCGCGCGGGATGCCGGATTCGGCAGCGAGTGCCAGCGACCCGCAGGCTACGGCCTGACTGCACGTCGCGTCCCGCGTGACCAACGGACGCGGAGTCCCACGGCATGCGGCTGAGTCATTATTATAGGGAGCCTTCCGGCTGGCGGCCATGAGTCACGGCTCCCTGCATGACTTCCTGGCGCGTGAGGGACGTGCATGGCTTCTCGTGCACCCGTACGTAATTAATCTCACCAGTGCGGCACGGTGCATGGAGACGGCGCCAGGCTCATTACAATTCGTTCAAGTGGCCCGCCGGAGCGGCTGTACAATTTTTCCCAGTGAGCGCACTGCCAAGTGTACTTGTGGGCAAATTTTTAGGTGCTCCGTCACTTCGAGGTACTAAAAAATAGGCTACGGTACGAATTCAGCGAATTTCAGCGAATTTTCAGTCGAACGAAAGGAAGTGACGCCAACTACCAAAAAGTTTCCGTTACCAATTTTCATCCCAACACTCGCGCAAAATGAAGTGACGGCAAATACCAAAACTTTTCCGTTACAAATTTTCAGTCCCACACGCTTGCACAAGAGGAAGTGACGGCAACTACCAAAACGTTTCCGTTACGAATTTTCAGTCCCACACTTCGCGCAAATTTTAGTAGGGCTGCACGCAAGCTACCTTTCAAAATTTCGCGCAAGTATGGAACGCATTTCATTCGTCTGGAGGAACGCTGCCCGCCAACTATCCCCGTTCAGAAATTTGCGTCGAATTTTACTTGAGATTTGTAAATCTGAACGTGCGCGCAAATTTTAGTAGGGCTGCACGCAAGCTACCTTTCAAAATTTTGCGCAAGTATGGAACGCAATTCATTCGTCCGGAGGAATGCTGCTCGTCAACTGCCCCCGTTCAGAAAGTTGCGCCGAACTTTACTTGAGATTTGGAAATCTGAACGTGCGGTTGGAGTTTCGCGGGGAAACCCAAGTTCCCCAGTAATTCACCAATGACGCGCTTCGAACACTTGCCCGCTAAAACCTAAGCAGCCGCTCCGGCTGGCCACTTAAACGAAACAAGATGTCATGCAACGACCAATCCAGCGATCGGGTCGGACATGGAGTCTGATCGGATCTTCTGAAGGGAGGCCCATGCAAGATGCACCAGGATGCTTGATTCTACTACTAAGGTGTCAGTACCGGTCCAAGTCATCTCCGCGCGGGATGCCGGATTCGGCAGCGAGTGCCAGCGACCCGCAGGCTACGGCCTGACTGCACGTCGCGTCCCGCGTGACCAACGGACGCGGAGTCCCACGGCATGCGGCTGAGTCATTATTATAGGGAGCCTTCCGGCTGGCGGCCATGAGTCACGGCTCCCTGCATGACTTCCTGGCGCGTGAGGGACGTGCATGGCTTCTCGTGCACCCGTACGTAATTAATCTCACCAGTGCGGCACGGTGCATGGAGACGGCGCCAGGCTCATTACAATTCGTTCAAGTGGCCCGCCGGAGCGGCTGTACAATTTTTCCCAGTGAGCGCGCTGCCAAGTGTACTTGTGGGCAAATTTTTAGGTGCCCCGTCACTTCGAGGTACTAAAAATTAGGCTACGGTACGAATTCAGCGAATTTCAGCGAATTTTCAGTCGAACCAAAGGAAGTGACGCCAACTACCAAAAAGTTTCCGTTACGAATTTTCAGCCCAACACTCGCGCAAAATGAAGTGACGGCAAATACCAAAACGTTTCCGTTACGAATTTTCACTCCCACACGTTTGCACAAGAGGAAGTGACGGCAACTACCAAACAGTTTCCGTTACGAATTTTCAGTCCCACACTTCGCGCAAATTTTAGTAGGGCTGCACGCAAGCTACCTTTCAAAATTTTGCGCTAGTATGGAACGCATTTCATTCGTCTGGAGGAACGCTGCCCGCCAACTACCCCCGTTCAGAAAGTTCCGCCGAAATTTACTTGAGATTTGGAAATCTGAACGTGCGCGCAAATTTTAGTAGGGCTGCACGCAAGCTACCTTTCAAAATTTTGCGCAAGTATGGAACGCAATTCATTCGTCCGGAGGAATGCTGCTCGTCAACTGCCCCCGTTCAGAAAGTTGCGCCGAACTTTACTTGAGATTTGGAAATCTGAACGTGCGGTTGGAGTTTCGCGGGGAAACCCAAGTTCCCTAGTAATTCACCAATGACGCGCTTCGAACACTTGTCCGCTAAAACCTAAGCAGCCGCTCCGGCTGGCCACTTAAACGAAACTTGATGTGCTGCGACCCCGATGCGACTGGCCGATCAGGCATGGTGGAGCCTGCATTGAATCATAGTCGGCCGGCAAACAGATGTACAACACCTTGTTGAATTGTCGGCAGCCAACCAATTGGCTACCCCGGGATTGAGTCGACGCCTAGCTGGGTCAGCTAGGGCACTTCCGGGCTTGAGTACCCTTGCATGCAGGGCGCGTCCGCCCGCCGAGACTGTCGGGAGTAAGGCCCCCCGGGGCTGCAAGCCCCGGCACATGCGGGCGCGGAGCAGCTGCATGGCGACAGCACGTACTGCAGTAGTGGTGGATAACCCAGCCGGTCGTGGTTGCACTGGTGCATCAGAAGCCGCTGACAGTGTGCGGTCATTGTCTCACCGCCTCAACAGTGCGCGTGCATGGTGCCAATGCCACATGATGTGGCGCTGTCGCCCCGCAGACTGCCGGTGCCCGAGCAACACCCGGTATCACTGCATGGGGCCGGTACATCCGCTCTGAGCGGACCCGGCGCTGACGCGCGCTGAGCCATGCAGGGCACTGAGGTACATGGGACATGCGGGATCTGGCCGTCGATGGCGAGTCACGGGGACTGAAACGGCGACCCGAGACTGAAAGGCAGACAGGATCGAGCTGCTGGAGTCTGAGCACCTACTTCACTTGACTGCCCGCGACCCTGTGCATGGCTACCATCGCGCAGTGTTCGCGTCCCTCCTGTACGTGGGCCGAGCCGGCCCGGTATATGGTGTTGTTCCATGCACCGCTGGTGGAGGCAGATCGAGCGTGATTTGCAAGTGGCTCGTGTCCGCGCGTCTACGAGGTTGCATGGATGAGGCCGGACTCAGAGCAGGGCGTTCCATGTGCATGACGGGCGAGCTGTGCGGGCTGCAAAATTGCATGTACTATATACCCCATCATTGCATGGCCCGATGCACTGGTACAGGGGTGGTGAGAGGCCTTCAAGCTTCGAGTGGGGGATGTGGCACTGCGCGGTGGGGACTGCACACATAGGGGTGTGTTTCTGTTGCGGGAATCGGGATCCTGGGAAAGACAGCCAAGCGGGGTCGAGAGGCGGTGGTCGGTCGGGCGCAGGATCGACCCCGGCCCACGATCGCTGTATGTGCTTGAGCACCTCTGTGCTGGGCGCGATCGAGCCCGATCGAGGAGGCTGCCCTTGTTTGGGACTGTGGGGGATGATTCGGCCCTACTCCATGAGCGGCATGCATGGTGTCTTGCCTTCATGGGCAACGTTACTGATACGACAGTTCCTGCAAGGCTAGCTCCTCGACATGCCTAGAAATGCGGGCATTGCGGGCGCTATGCAGCTCACGTCGGCGGCCTCGAACGCCACATGCATATGGGCCTGCGCAAACATCAATCGTGCTCTTGCGGTGCAAGTGTCACGGTGGGTGTGACTGCGATCGCTGAGTAGTTTTCCCCCGCTTGCGGTGGAGTTCAGGCACACTGGCAGTTGTCTCCTTGACATTGGCAGTACGGAATGTGGGGACCGGCGACTGCTCCGGTCTATGCATGTCGGCCGGAGTGGTGTTGTGCATAAAATACATACTGCAGCTTCGTTGGAGGAGTCAGCAGGGCGCACTCCAGTGGACACGTTGGGGCCCTGCTAGTTTTGGGCAATTAACGTGCCATTTTATCCAAGTTTCCGGTTTTGATCGACTTTGACTGTTTCCTGCGCTGGATAGAGACGGTGGGGCGCACTCTAGTTGACACACTAGGGCCTTGCGGGCACCTGCATGCGTTCGCAGGTGCACCGGGGAGGCGCACTCTAGCGGCCACGCTAGGGCTTCCCCCTCTATACAGCCACTCCAGCGGCGGCCAGGGGCGGCCACGTTAGAGCTATGCGGGTGCTTTATATAAGTATGCCGTGCCGCATGGCCGCGAGGCTGGGACTTAAGCTGGCATAATTGCCAGTGCCTCGGGCAAGACCGCAAGGCCTAGCTGCGAGCGGCGCATATAATTCTGCAATAAACCAGTTCTGCCGACTGCATGGTCGGTTGGTGGCTCACGGCGCGCCTGTATTTGAGATGACGCGTACCGCCGTCGGTCGTGAGGCGATGGATCAGTTTCTTCTGGTGCACGCCCTCGCTTCTGGGCAATTGGGGCCCGCACTGCATGCTGTGCCGCACCGTCGTCGACGCTAGTAGTACTTCCTAATGGTGATGTGATTACGCGCTGATCAGTCCCGCTGTAAGGCTGGGTTTCGGCTGGACGGGATACATGACTGGCCACCTCGTCAGCCGGATCATCAAGTTGCATGCATGAAAAATATTCCCTCCTGCTGGAAGTCCCGATTGGCTATATAAAGAGTTGTCCTTGCGTGGCAAGTCTGGGGGGACCTGGTTTCACAGGCCCGTTGGTGAACAAGGGCTGGGACATAGTACCCCTATGGTCAACATTTCATCAAGTTTGAGGCTGCTCAGGACCTCAGGACTGGTTGAGCGGGATTACATGGACTGCGCATTATTATGTGTGTGTGTTTTTGTGTTGTGTGTTGCATGGCCTCCGCCCTCCAAGACGGTAGGGGCTACCGTTCCCCGGGGAGGGGGAGGAGTGTTGCGGCCCGACCCTTGGAACGGGCGCAACAATGGAATAAATTATGTATTTCGGCTTGTTGTCATAGTCCGTAGGACTTTGGGACTCATTTCGGGACTTAATTTGGGAATTGTCCCTTGGTCAGGACTTTTGTATGGAATTATGATAGTTTGTGTGATTCGGACTAGTTATTTTGGGCCTAGGTTGATGTATGAGATCTTCTAGGGGCCGGTGCAGTCGCGCCGCGCTGCGTACTTTATAGCTGGTTGAGACCTTGTACTCATGCGTGGATTCTGTAAGCGAGGGTCGATGTCGACCCGAGGATCTTGTGTGGACTGTTTCGGAATTCTTTGGAAGGTCGGCGCCATGTCGGCGCCACTTGCCAGCTTGGTGGCAGGCCTAGGTGAAATTGGTCCGAGGACGAGAGTCTCGTCCTCTTGGTTTGATGAATGTTAAGTGCGATGAAGCCTTCACATTGAACCTGGGGCAAGTATCCATTTGTAATTGGTCTTGCTAGCCTTTATTAGTGTGTATTAACTAGCTTGGCATCAAGTCGCGGTGCCAGATATATCTCACGACCCCAGTCGTGAAGCGCAATCTGCATTAGGCCACCTTGATTCTTCCTAATACCGGCACGGTTGATCTTTCGCTACGTAGCTCAGGTTAGAGGTGTAAATCCTGGGACGTAACATGTGGTGCCAGATCTCCTTTGCGGCCGTTCCGAGCTTGGAACTGGATTCGTTGTCCACATCGTCACGTCGCTGCAGCACGATGTTTTCTGGCATACACGGGCTTTTGGTTCCCGCCGCACATTTGAAAGTGCTGTCCTCCGGATTTTTGCCTTTGCACCGTGTGAAGTTCTTGGACGTTTGGAATCATGGCATGGCTAACGTAATGACTGACTAGCTAGACCTTTTCAGTGGTTTCCCATTTGCGGGTATTTCCTCGTAAATGGTGGGAGAGCGATCGCAGCACTGGTGCTTACTAGTAGCCCTAGACACTCCTGGCCAGTTAGGCTCGAAACACACGCCTGATCAAGCAAGCTGTTTCCGGCCCCACCGTCTAGGTCATTTAGTCGCTCTACACGTAAGCCAGCCATAATTTCAATGCACAAGGCCACACATTTCCATCACCATTCATATTCATCATCCTGAACGACTCGAACACGCGGATAAGATAACGGCAGGCTCAAGCTACCATGGTCCGGATGCTCCCGATTTCTGGCCTGCGCTGATTGTCTCCTTGATAATCCGCTTCGGTGCTTTTTCAAGGATAAGCATAATCCTCTTCATGGCTTTTTCAAGGATAAGCCTAATCCTCTTCATAGCTTTTTACAGGATAAGCTTAATCCTCTTCCAAGTGCTCGACCCTGCAAGCAGCTTGGGTATATCTCCGGCTCAGGCTGTCCGAACTGAACCCGCCAAGGGTTGTTCGCTCGTTTCAATTAAGTGAAAATGATAGGTGTGGTCCTTGACGGCACCACCACCTTCATGACAGGCAGCGCAGCCAGCCGATTACATTATGAAGATTGCAATAATGCTTTATGATGAAAGCAATGCCCAAACCATTCATTCCATAACATTTGACAAATTACAATGAATGCCGAGTTGTGCTGCCGCAACTGTAAGAGTAACTACATATCCTTGAGACCCATCAAAACCACCACAGACCAACCATGATGCCACTGTGGCGCAACAGTGTTTACTTACGTCATCATCTATATCAACTGTGTGACTCTGCGCTCATGTCCCAGTTACTGGCACACTGGCCAACGACGAACCGGCCCTTTCCCGGGACTGTTCCCGGGTCAGCAGAACATTTCTCGTCCACAATGCCAACAACATCCCAACCAGATCAAACCACTGTCAATCCTATCAACCATCGTCATGGCAACGACATGCAACAACTCACGGGGGCTGCTCCGCGCTGTTCGAGAAGTTTAACCCCATGAAGACAACAAACTAGTTGTGAGGGAGAGAAACGAGCGAACAACGACCACCATGGCCGCTGCCCTGCTCCTAAATACCTCCAAAAATCCCGGCATCCATGGGCTGTCGCATTTGCCAGCAAGCCGCCTGACGTGCAGTTAGACTGCCAGCAAAATGCTGAGCAAGTCTGTTCGACAGCCACGTGCGAGCCAGCACACCGCACAGTACGATCTGCATATCCAGCTTTGTCAGATGGACTGAACATCATTCCGTCTGGACAATACAAAAGATCCGTAACTGCCAAATGTCACGCACCGGAATATTGCGCAAGCCACCAAGGCTTTGCGCCCCAAAGTCTTGCACCTGAACCTAAGCCAGGTCACCTAAGACTGTCACTCTAGAAATTCAGGCCTTTCCGGCGCAGCGCTCCACACAAGCCCAAAGGAACAAAGCCTGCGGCCTACTGAATCGGAACCAACCAAACGTCGGTAACGATTCCAATTACGGCAACCGCGTAACTTCTTGAGTGCACGGACGTAAATGATCACGGACGTGACAGCTGTCGCGTTTGCGTGCCATTATATCCTAGACTATCACTTGGAAGGCATATCCATAGCAATAGAGTGCTCATGTGTGTGATCCACTATATTCCCCCCCCCATTTTAGCTCGAAAAAATGAAGAGCCAAAAAGTCAAAAAGAGGATCACATAGGTAAAAAATTTTCCCACGGCAGGACCACACATGCTTTTCAAATAGGCTAAGCAATAACCTCTTGAGTGCTTTTTTAAAGGATAAGCATAATCCGCTTCGGCGCTTTTTCAAGGATAAGCATAATCCTCTTCACGGCTTTTTCAAGGTCTGGTTGTCTCCTTGATAAGCCTAATCCTCTTCATAGCTTTTTACAGGATAAGCTTAATCCTCTTCCAAGTGCTCGACCCTGCAAGCAGCTTGGGTATATCTCCGGCTCAGGCTGTCCGAACTGAACCCGCCAAGGGTTGTTCGCTCGTTTCAATTAAGTGAAAATGATAGGTGTGGTCCTTGACGGCACCACCACCTTCATGACAGGCAGCGCAGCCAGCCGATTACATTATGAAGATTGCAATAATGCTTTATGATGAAAGCAATGCCCAAACCATTCATTCCATAACATTTGACAAATTACAATGAATGCCGAGTTGTGCTGCCGCAACTGTAAGAGTAACTACATATCCTTGAGACCCATCAAAACCACCACAGACCAACCATGACGCCACTGTGGCGCAACAGTGTTTACTTACGTCATCATCTATATCAACTGTGTGACTCTGCGCTCATGTCCCAGTTACTGGCACACTGGCCAACGACGAACCGGCCCTTTCCCGGGACTGTTCCCGGGTCAGCAGAACATTTCTCGTCCACAATGCCAACAACATCCCAACCGGATCAAACCACTGTCAATCCTATCAACCATCGTCATGGCAACGACATGCAACAACTCACGGGGGCTGCTCCGCGCTGTTCGAGAAGTTTAACCCCATGAAGACAACAAACTAGTTGTGAGGGAGAGAAACGAGCGAACAACGACCACCATGGCCGCTGCCCTGCTCCTAAATACCTCCAAAAATCCCGGCATCCATGGGCTGTCGCATTTGCCAGCAAGCCGCCTCAGTGACGTGCAGTTAGACTGCCAGCAAAATGCTGAGCAAGTCTGTTCGACAGCCACGTGCGAGCCAGCACACCGCACAGTACGATCTGCATATCCAGCTTTGTCAGATGGACTGAACATCATTCCGTCTGGACAATACAAAAGATTCGTAACTGCCAAATGTCACGCACCGGAATATTGCGCAAGCCACCAAGGCTTTGCGCCCCAAAGTCTTGCACCTGAACCTAAGCCAGGTCACCTAAGACTGTCACTCTAGAAATTCAGGCCTTTCCGGCGCAGCGCTCCACACAAGCCCAAAGGAACAAAGCCTGCGGCCTACTGAATCGGAACCAACCAAACGTCGGTAACGATTCCAATTACGGCAACCACGTAACTTCTTGAGTGCACGGACGTAAATGATCACGGACGTGACAGCTGTCGCGTTTGCGTGCCATTATATCCTAGACTATCACTTGGAAGGCATATCCATAGCAATAGAGTGCTCATGTGTGTGATCCACTATATTCCCCCCCCCATTTTAGCTCGAAAAAATGAAGAGCCAAAAAGTCAAAAAGAGGATCACATAGGTAAAAAATTTTCCCACGGCAGGACCACACATGCTTTTCAAATAGGCTAAGCAATAACCTCTTGAGTGCTTTTTTAAAGGATAAGCATAATCCGCTTCGGCGCTTTTTCAAGGATAAGCATAATCCTCTTCACGGCTTTTTCAAGGTCTGGTTGTCTCCTTGATAAGCCTAATCCTCTTCATAGCTTTTTACAGGATAAGCTTAATCCTCTTCCAAGTGCTCGACCCTGCAAGCAGCTTGGGTATATCTCCGGCTCAGGCTGTCCGAACTGAACCCGCCAAGGGTTGTTCGCTCGTTTCAATTAAGTGAAAATGATAGGTGTGGTCCTTGACGGCACCACCACCTTCATGACAGGCAGCGCAGCCAGCCGATTATATTATGAAGATTGCAATAATGCTTTATGATGAAAGCAATGCCCAAACCATTCATTCCATAACATTTGACAAATTACAATGAATGCCGAGTTGTGCTGCCGCAACTGTAAGAGTAACTACATATCCTTGAGACCCATCGAAACCACCACAGACCAACCATGACGCCACTGTGGCGCAACAGTGTTTACTTACGTCATCATCTATATCAACTGTGTGACTCTGCGCTCATGTCCCAGTTACTGGCACACTGGCCAACGACGAACCGGCCCTTTCCCGGGACTGTTCCCGGGTCAGCAGAACATTTCTCGTCCACAATGCCAACAACATCCCAACCGGATCAAACCACTGTCAATCCTATCAACCATCGTCATGGCAACGACATGCAACAACTCACGGGGGCTGCTCCGCGCTGTTCGAGAAGTTTAACCCCATGACGACAACAAACTAGTTGTGAGGGAGAGAAACGAGCGAACAGCGACCACCATGGCCGCTGCCCTGCTCCTAAATACCTCCAAAAATCCCGGCATCCATGGGCTGTCGCATTTGCCAGCAAGCCGCCTGACGTGCAGTTAGACTGCCAGCAAAATGCTGAGCAAGTCTGTTCGACAGCCACGTGCGAGCCAGCACACCGCACAGTACGATCTGCGTATCCAGCTTTGTCTGACTGAACATCATTCCGTCTGGACAATACAAAAGATCCGTAACTGCCAAATGTCACGCACCGGAATATTGCGCAAGCCACCAAGGCTTTGCGCCCCAAAGTCTTGCACCTGAACCTAAGCCAGGTCACCTAAGACTGTCACTCTAGAAATTCAGGCCTTTCCGGCGCGGCGCTCCACACAAGCCCAAAGGAACAAAGCCTGCGGCCTACTGAATCGGAACCAACCAAACGTCGGTAACGATTCCAATTACGGCAACCGCGTAACTTCTTGAGTGCACGGACGTAAATGATCACGGACGTGACAGCCCGTGAGGCCTACGTGCATACAGACGAGTAAGGAGGCTATCCAGTAGCTAGTAAGGAGGCGATCCAGAGCTAGTATGGCCCAAAGAGCCTCCCAGAGGACCGTGTCAATTAATTAATAGACACGTGACTGCGTCACGTGAGCATAAGCCCTCAGTGGGAGCGGAACATGGGATGGAATGGATGGTAAAAGCTATCTAGGTCCTAGTTACAGGGGTGTGGGCACCGCGGCCCGAATCGCTATGAATGCCATACTTGGTCACACGCGGAGCCCCCACAGGCTTGGGGGTGGTCTCCTTCATCACTACTTGCCATCTATCCTTGCGCACCATCTGCCTCCATATTACAGACAATTAACCAGGAGGCTGCCCGGGGGTGAGCCCGTCACGTCTAGTGTAGCACATGTCCATGCCGAGTCTATCACGAAAAGTCCACGGGTGGCGGCCCTGCCGCGCGCGGCCGGGGGCACGCCAGGTGAGGACATATCGCCCAGGCTGGGCGGGCTTGGTGCCAGCTAGTCTATCTGATGTATCTACCTGATCTGTGCGGGCCAGGTGCCCGGCTAGGCCCAGGCGCCTGTGCCTAATAATGTGGGAAACATAGGGCAAATCAGCGTACAAATCCTCATTACTAATGTGCAAACCAAAGGGGATGTTAAGGGCCTTGCGCAGCATCTTGGTGACGGCGCCGTCGAGTCGTTGCTCCAGCTCCTGCATCAGTGTCCACGTCTCGGCGCCGTAGGTCAGGATCGTCAGAATGACGACCTTGAAGAGGTCACGCTTGACGATCCGGGGTAGGGCGGGGTTGCTCCACCAGCAGCGGTGGTCATGGAGGTGCGCCCACGCCATGCCGATCCGTGTCGTCATGTCGTCCTCGCAGTCGGGAAGCCAACTGCCGAGCAGCTTGAAGCGGCCTGAAGTAGGGTAGTTGACCTCGGCATCGTCTAAGAGGCGGAGTGTGGGTGGGGGCCCTGCCATGCCGAGGGCCAGGGCCTCCGTTTTGGGGCTGATTTCTAGACCAACCGCCCGAGCCTCGAGCGCCAGGCAGTCCAGCCAAAGTTGGGCAGACTCCGGCTTCTCGATGAGCGTGATGTCGTCGGCATAAGTGAGGTCAGCTAGTAAATTCTGCTTGTTAGTCGGCCCCCCTTCCCCAAGCTCGTTCGTGATCGCTAGGCCAGGGGCACGGCCTGCAATGCTAGCAAAGCGAGCACGTGCCTGGCGCATAACATAATCCACTACAATAATAAACAGGTACGGCGACAGGACGCAACCCTGCCAGACGCCGGTCTGCAGTGGGCAGGGCGGGGTAATGCCGTGTTGAGTGCGCACCGAAGTGGTCGACCCCTCATACAGCGTGCGGATGACGGTAATCAGGGGAGTGGGGACGCGAGCGCGAGCAAGTACAGCCCATAGAGCGTCCCAGAGGACAGAATCAAAAGCCTTGATGAAGTCGACGAAGATCAGGATGGCGGGAAACTCACCAGGTTGCAGGAGAGCGATTTCCTCGAAGAGGCGACGCGCGACGAAGATGGCCATGACGGTGTTGCGCCCAGGACGGAAGCCCATTTGACTTTCCCCAAGGTGACAGTCGAGAGCAGAACGAAGGCGGTTGAGGATCATGCGCATGAACAACTTAAGTGCGGCGCTCTGGATGCAGACTCCTCTGTAGTTGGCGGGGTCGTCAGGGGAACCTTTGTTTTTGTACAGCATAATACGGTAGCTGTGCTGCCACTCAGGAATCGGCGGCGCGTCGGCAAGCAGGATCCGGTTGCAGACGTCAAGCAGGAACCCCGTGAGCGCCGTCAGCTTAATCACCGGGGCTGGGAGCTGGTCAGGTCCAACGGCAGCATAGAAGCGGAGTTGCTTGGCGGCGGTGCTCAGCTCGAGCTCCCGTGTCAAAGGCCTTGATATAGTCAACAACCATTGCAGGAATTAATTAGGAACATAACTCCGTTGGGAGTATATGTAGCACATAGCCCTATGATAGGCTATATGCCCCCCTCTCAAGGGCTGTGTGCTACATATACTCCCAACGGAGTTATGTTACAATTCAATTCAATTCAATAGCCCAGAGAAGGGGCATTAATTAATTAATTAATTAATAGACACGTGACTGCGTCGAGAAGGGGCATATGGCCTATCATACATTCTAAGCTACTTCCTGCAAGGGTGGGAATGTAAAGGACCCTTGCTCTAGGTGCACCAGGGCACTTGCATCCCCATGATCTTCAAGCTATGCCCAGCGAAGGGGGAGCCTGTCATGGGGGGGAAGATTAGCATAGCTATACAAAAAGCTAGGGCATGGCGTCTCAGCAGGAAGTAGCCCAGAATGCGTTATGTTCCTAAATAACTAATTAATTATTAGTCAACTAAAATGAAGACCAGCGGCAAACCGTCAGGGCAAATGCGGGTGTCCACATCGTCGGCCGATGCGGGTGTCCACATCGTCGGCGGTGTCAGGAAGCATGCTCCCCGAGCTCGCCAAGCGCAGCCTTAACGTCATAGTCAAGCACTTCGACCCGCTGCAGGACGAGACCTCCGAGACCCTTGCCCTGGCGTTTGAGAACAAAATCCTTGTCCCCATGGCTATCACTGGTAAGGGCAAGCCGCGGGGGGTGACCCGCCTTCCCCGCTCGCGGGGTAAGGCCGGCCCCTCCCCCTTGCTCCTCACCTTTGACACCATGGCGGATAAGATGGAGTTCCTCAAGTGTCGCAAGCGGCTTGGGGGGACCGCCTACACGCTGGACGACGACTTGACCTTGACGCAGCAACAACGGCGACGGGAGCTATGGCCGACCTACCTCCAGCTTCGGCAGACGGCGGGGCAGAAGCCGGTCTACTGGAAGGGGGCGGACATCTACGTCGCCCACAAGCCCTGGCAGGCGACCCCTGCCGCCCCAGCCACCCCAGTCACCCCAGCCACCCCAGCTTAGGGAATATATAGCAGTAGTGTAGATTAGAAAGCTTAGTGACGTGGCCATGTATGCCTACGTGATGGGCCCACACTCGTCAGGTGTCTAGCCAGAAGGGTGCTGCCTCTGTTGGTAGACAGTAGGTAGACAACCTTCCTCGTCGGCTCGCGGCTAACAGGCTTCGGGGACAGCCTCTAAACAGTCCCGTTCCACTACCATGCCTCGACCTAACCGTCGGGTGAAAGCCATGGTGGTGCCGGTATTTCGGGCCACAACCTCATCTGTCAAATGTCAGATTCGTAAAACCCAACGTTTGCTAGATTACCTACGCCTCGGCGTTGTGCAATCAGCCCCAACCCCGAATACCCCGAGCAAGCGGCAGGCTCGCATCCTACGCTTGCAGGACAAAATAAATGCGATGAAAAGCACTATTTCTACCGCTTCCCTTCCCCCCTCCGTTTCACCCCCACCTCCACCCCCCGCCGCATCCACCCCCATCACCCATCGTCGTCCTCCCCTGGTGGGCCAGCAGGCATCCTTGGCCCTTGCCACTTTTAACACCCGCACATTGCTAGATGACGACCATAGCTGCCGGGTAGAGGAGCTAGTCGCATTTTGCATTGAGCATCGTGTGTCTATATTAGGCGTCCAGGAACACCGCCGCACGGTGCCACTTGGCATGGTGAGCACTGATCGCTTGGCGGGTGGCTGGCGGTTTTTCTTCGCTGGCAGCGGTACGTCTGGCCAAGGTGGTGTTGGTCTTTTGTGTTCGCCGCTGGCAGTTGCTAGCCTCAGCACGCTTAAGTTTCTAACGCCACGCCTTATGGTAGCACACTTCACCTCCGTCGAGGGGCGGTCTAAACACCACCTCACGGTGGGGGTGGGCTACGCACCCCATAGTGGTCTACCTGCGTTGGAACGCCAGAAGTTCTTCGAGGACTTGCATAGCCTTGAGGGGGCCACCCCGGCCCGCCACTTTTTGGTTATGCTGCTAGACGCCAATGCCACGCTCCCCGTGGGTACTGCTGGCAGTCGCTTTGCGCCTGCTGACACTGCTGCTAATGACAACACTCCCCTGTTTTCTGCCTTTTTGCGGGATAGCGGGATGGTTGCTGTCAACTGCCACTTCCAACGTCCCTCCCAGGACTTGGTCACTTTTCGTGGCCCTAACGGCCGTCAGGCCTGTCTGGACTACGTGGTGGTACGGCAGCCCAGGTGTACCTCGGTTCTGGACACCCGAGTGTTTGACACGCCCACGGTGTGCTCTGACCACCGGTTGGTGCGCGCGACCCTTCGGCTCCGGTTCCACGTCCCCGCGCGCCGCGCCCCAGTGGTCCGCCCTGACTGGTCTGCTCTACGTCCGGTCAAGGGAGATCCTGAGGACTGGACGGACGCCGAGCACGAGCGGAACTGGTGCCGACGGAAGTACCTGTCGGCACTGGACGCCCGGGCGGACGTCGACGAGCTGGACAATGGTGCCCCCAACGCAGCCATTTTTGCGGGCTTTGCGGCCCGTGCCCCGTTGCTGGCGGCCCGGCACCTGCCGGTCATGCCCCGCCGCCGCCCCGGCCCGCTCTACCGCCAGGACCCCAAGGTCTTGGCCGCCCGGCACCGCCTCAAGCGTAACCGGGACCCGCTGCAGAAACCATTGCTCAAGGCCGCCCTTGTGGAGGCCTACGAGCACGCTCAGGACGCGGAGGCGGCCCAGTGCATCGCGGATGCCAAGGCCTGCCAGGCTCGCAACCAGGGCAAGGACATGTGGTACCACCTCGACCGGCTCGGCGGCCGGCGGCAGCGCACCCCGGTGGAGCACACGGGGGACGGCACGGCGCCGGTAAGCCTTGACCGCTGGTTGGCCCACAATGTTTCCTTGACCGGTGGGGCTCGCGCCCCCCCCCGCCGCTTCACCCCGAGACGGCCGCCCGCCTCGGGGTCGCCGGACCCCCGCCGCCGCCAGCGCCCCCCTCCTCGGCCGCGGACTACCAAGTCCCCGCCTTGAAGGAGGGCTGCCTTGCCACCAACGACGTCGTCCACCCCTTCACTTTGGAGGAATTGGACGGCGCCCTTGCTCGCCTGCGGTACGATGCGGCGGTCGGTGCCGACCACCTTTCTGCTGAGCTGCTGAAGACCCCTGATCTGGCGGTTAGGGATCTTCTGCTGGCGTTCTGCAACCGTGTCCTGCTCTCTGACGAGCCTCCGCCTGCTGAGTGGCAGACGGCCATCCGCGTCATGCTGTACAAGAAGGGCTCTGCTGCTGACCCCGGTAACTACCGGGGTGTCTGCCTCCAGAGCGCCGCGCTGAAGGTCTTCATGCGCATGATGCTGCACAGGCTCCGCGCCGCGCTGGACCCACACCTGGGTGAGTCTCAGATGGGTTTCCGTAGTGGTCGTAACACTGTCATGGCTGTGTTTGTCGCGCGCCGGTTGATGGAGGAGGTGCGTCGCCTTCCCCCTGACAGTTTGCCGCTGGTCCTCATTTTTGTTGACTATATCAAGGCCTTTGACACGGTCCTCTGGGAGGCTCTTTGGGCCATCCTAGCTCTGGACCGCGTGCCACCAGCGTTTATTGCTGCCATTCGCCGACTGTATGAGGGCTCACAGGCAGTAGTGCGGACTGCGGAAGGCACCACCCCACCATTCCCCCTTCACCACGGGGTGTGGCAAGGTTGTGTCCTGTCTCCATACCTGTTCATTATTGTCGTGGACCACGTCATGCGCCAGGCACGTGCGCGCTTTACTGCTCTTAAGGGGTTCGAGCCAGGCTTGGACATCCTTAACGAGCGTGGGCACGGCGGGGTTAGCACGGGTTACCGCCTGGCTGACCTGATTTATGCGGACGACACCACCCTCATCGCGCGCCCCGAGCACATTCAGACCTGGCTGGACTGTCTGGGCCTGGAGGCGAGGGCGGTGGGGTTGGAGATTAGTGTCAAAACTGAGGCGATGGTGATTGGGGCCTCCAGTCGCCCACCGCTGCCGCGCCTGCTAGACGGGACGGAGGTCCCACTCCGCGACCGCTTCAAGCTGTTGGGGAGTTGGCTTCCGGACACTGCCGACGATGTGGACACCCGCATCGGCCTTTCCTGGGCCAAGCTCCGTTCGCTCAACACCTACTGGCGCTCCAAGGGCCTGGACGAGCACCGCAAGCGCATGCTCTTCAAGGTCCTCGTCCTCACGGTGCTCACGTATGGCGCCGAGGCATGGACACTCACGGCAACACTGGCAGCCAAGCTAGACGGCACGGTCACCCGGATGCTCCGACAGGTCCTGAATGTCGGGTTTTCTCAGCGTAGGTCCTTAGAGTCTTTGTATCACGGTATGCCGCGTATTTCGGACGAGATTAGACAGCGTAGGATAGCATTTGTAGGACATCTTGCTCGCACCAGCCAGGTCGACACCGCCCTTGGTCTGGCCGGTCCCCAGCGGCTCGGCCAACCGGGGCGGCACATTTTGACCTGGCCTGGCCCCAAGAACATTCCTAAAAAGGTAGGGAAACATGCCATGACCTATACCCAGATGTTGCTGGACGACCTAGTGGTCCCAGCCCAGTTTGAGTACCGCATCCACTCTCTCTCCCGTCTTTGGACTGCCATGCAAGACAAGACGCGGTGGAAGAAGATTGTCAAGGCGCACACGCCAGCCCCTGTGGGCAAGCCGCCTCCCCCCAAACGGAGGAGCCGTTTTGATGAGTAGCGTAGATAGGCTTTTCTAGACTAGATATAGCTTAGAGTTAGGTTAGTTCGATTACGCGGCTTCCTCCACACCACCCATCCAACCTGGAATATGTGCTACATGATCTCCCAACGGAGACATGTTATAATTTAATTTAATTTTTTTTTAATGGGCCCACACCCGCCCTTGCAATAGCCGTAGCAATTTCGAGTCATGTTTTGCCCATGCAGGGAGTTACTCTCTGCTGAGAGGCCATGTGTACCCCAGCTATAGCCTAGCCACATACCTTCCACCCCATATGTCATGCAGGCCTTCTAGGCCCTCTCCTCAAGCCGCCTTGTGTGCCTGTGCTTGTTTAGGAGGCATGAACCATCATGGAGGTGCAGGTGCACCTCGTGCACCCAGAGCAGGTGCTAGTTGTACATCCTACACCTGCAGGTTGTCGCCCTGATTGTATTACAAACCCATTGAATTGAATTGAATTGTAACATAACTCCGTTGGGAGTATATGTAGCACATAGCCCTTGAGAGGGGGCATATGGCCTATCATACATCCTAAGCTACTTCCTGCAAGGGTGGGGATGTAAAGGACCCTTGCTCTAGGTGCACCAGGGCACTTGCATCCCCATGATCTTCAAGCTATGCCCAGCGAAGGGGGAGCCTGTCATGGGGGGGAAGATCAGCAGAGCTATACAAAAAGGCTAGGGCATGGCGTCTCAGCAGAGAGTTACTCCCTGCATGGGCACAACATAGCTAAATAAAGCTAGGCATCATCTGGAGTGTGGCACATCATAGGCACACATGTACATGATTAAATAAAGCGTGTGGCTTAGCTAGGATAGTGCCTCTAGGAGGCGTACATGTACATGGCCACGGTCTATCTATTCTACACTACTACTGCTGTATTCCCCTAAGCTGGGGCGTCTGGAGTCGTTGGGGCCGCGGGGGTCGCCTGCCAGGGCTTGTGGCCGACGTAGATGGCCGCCCCCTTCCAGTACACCGGCTGCCCCGCCTTGGTCTTCCGGAGCTGGAGGTAGGTGGGCCATAGCTCCCGTCGCCGTTGTTGCTGCGCCAGGGTCAAGTCGTCGTCAAGGGTGAAGAGAGTCTTCTCGAGCCGCTTGCGGCGTCGGAGAAAAGAAATCTTGTCCGCCGGGGTCTTAAAGGTGAGAAGGAGCGGGGGCGGCCCTGCCTTACCCCGCGCGCGGGGAAGGCGGTGGGCGACCAGGTCGATCTCACCAGTAAGGCCCATGCGACTAAGAATTTCTCTCTCAAACGCACGTGCAAGCTTCTCGGAATTCTCACCTTCCTCCATGTCGAGGTTCTTGACAATGACGTTAAGGCTGCGCTTGGCAAGCTCGGCCTCCTCGCGGAGGTCAAGCGTCTGCCGCTGGAGCTGGGCTGCGACGGCGGAGGTGGTGGAGGTGGTGTGCTGCTTAAGCATGTCCGCCCAGGTCGTGATGGGAGGAGCATCGCCGGCCAGGCCAGCAGAGGTTGGCTTGGCGGCAATGTCCTTCACCGCCTGGGCGGTGAGGCCCGCGGTGTTCTGCAGGACCTCGATAGCGATGGCATTATCCTTAAGACGTTGGTCAATGTCGCGGAGCTGGGCGGTGATGGAGTCGGTGGAGGCGGAGGGGGGGTGGAGGCGAGGAGGGTGGCGGTGGCGGTGGGGATGGTGGGGAGCTCAGCAGCCAGCGTGCGACCCACAGCTGCCACATCTGCAGCTAGGGGCGTCACGTGCTGTGAGATGGTTTCTTGGAGGTGGAGGAGGAAGGTGGATTCGGTCAAGGGGGAGGGGGTCCAGAGGTCCGTGACAGAGCGGTCAAGGATGGAAAAGAGGGCGGCGAGCTGAAGACGGGGGCGAGACCAGCGGGCCAGGTTCTCAGGTCGGTGAGTAAACCGGCCGTCAGGTCCAGGGCGGAGGCGGTAATGGCTGTGAAGGCGCTGGCACAGGTCGAGAATGGAGGCGTATGACCCATAAAACACGAGCTCCAGTATCTTGATGGGTGGCATGTCGAAAAAGCCGGGTCTGGCACCGTCGAAGGTGGAAAATAACCCGTCAACGTCAAAGTCGCGCTCAGACCAGCTTGGTTCGGTTGGGCGGCTGCGTTTTGGCTCGGGCGAGGCTGAGGGCGAGGCAGGAAGCCCGGGAGGGTGCTGGGCGACAACCAGTGCGCGACTAGGGTCACCACCGCCTTCCGGCCCTGATGGCGAAGCTGCAGCCGGAGCTGCAGACGTATTTTCATTGCCGAGCGCAGCCGTCAGGCTGCGTTGCGTCGATGGGCGTTTGCTCATCGTATATTGCGTAATAGCGTCGGAAAATTATATCAGCATGTGCGTCGTAGAAAGACGCGTCGATTGTGATATTCACGGCTAAATTCGGTGCTCAAACGTGAAAGTTATGAGCTCCGCCGTCAGCCATGGCTACCTCGTGGCTCGTGGCTCGTGGCTCGTGGCTCGTGGCAAACCCATAGATGCCCCTTTCTCAGGGCTATGTGTTACATATGCTCCCCACGGAGCTATGATTTTAATTAATTAATTAATGCTCCCCAGCAGCTTGAAGCGCTCACGGAACGGGACCTCGTAGCCATCAAGTGAGACAACTATTCCTGGACGCATGGACATGGCGGGCTATCGTTAATCAAGACCTAAGAGTGTAGTTAAAAACAACCTCGTGTGACCAAGGCAGTTGTTCCTAGCGGCCAGGAGTGTCCAGTTGTAAGCACCACTGCCATTACTATTCTGATTTGGCACGCCGCAAAGGTGAAAACCATTTGCGTTCAGTGCCGGTCCGCGGAAAACGCGATCTGCAAAGGAATCCGACCGGAATCGAACTGGGGACCTCTCGCACCAACTTTCACTGACTATAGGACGGACGTCTCCGGATCCTAGGGCATCGCCAACTTACACCTACAGTCATCCGCAAAAGTTCTCCTTTCCGGGGAGTGATGCATTACTATGCTGGCTGTGTCACTGTTATCAAACCAATCTGTCTCATTGATAGAGCCTATCTGGCAACTAATTATCGGTTGTCTCGCAGAGGCTGACTTGAGCTTCTTTCATTCCAGGGTCGCCTGAATTATTCAGCCAGACATACACGACGAGTTGCTCAATCCTCAGGAGACCTCTCCACCTGTAACAAATGTTGCCTACCAGGCATCGATGGGAACTGAATCAGGTGACACATTACAGATTACCAGGCTGATAAACTTTCTGCTCCAAATGCCTGATATGAGACTTCCGAGCATGTCTACAAATTATTCCCACTGACATAGCATGACATTATTTGCTACGCTTGCGCAGAAAGAATTCTATTTGAAAAAAAGGATAAATAGGCAACACCCTGACAGGGCACATTTTGTTGGCTTTTTCATATCGCTCGAGTATCCTTTGCTCTACGATACGCCGATCTGAGGAAGTGAAGATGGTAGAGCAATTAAGCACGTATATACACAACTTCACCTCACTCATGCCCCTCATTTGCTTAAGTCAACTGACGCAGGATACAATGTTTACTTCTTCTTTGCTGGCTGAGCCTGGGGCCTGCTTTCACGCAAAAAGGAAGAAAGCGGAGCACAGTTGATGATGGAAACAAATGGAAGGCCCAGTTAGAGACCATCCCTTCCAGAAAACAGATACACATGCCACTGTCCATGAAACCTCATTACTAACAGCATGCAACAAACATCCATGTACCAAGGAGATATCCATGTATCAAGGAGACAACCAATGTATGTCTAACGCCATTGAACCTGTCAATACAACAACCAAGGAAACTCCCATATGGACTCATCGTTCTATGCCCAATGAACAATGGCTAAAGCAAAAAGAATACACTTTCCTGGACCGTCACTTAGATTAAACCATTACAGTGTGCACTAAATTATGAAGTTACATGCACAAGAACAACTTACATACCCACGCACCCACTGGCATGAAATGCTTCTATGATGCTATGACATGATACTCCATAGTAGTGTCATAATACAACAATGCACGCAAAAGCCACAAAAGATTATACTTTTGCGATGGGCTACGAGCCTGATTAGGCACACTGCCCAGAAGAACACGCAAAACCAGTAGGCCAAACCCTACATCTCAAAAATTGCGCGACCTCTTTTTGGCACTAATGGGACTCGACTTACTCAGGGGCGGCGACCTCAGCGGCGGCTCCCTGCAGGTTGGCAACGACGCACAAGGGCGCAAAAAGCGGCAGGTTCGTTACATTAGCCAGAGGACATGCTTGAGATGGGCACTACATCTGCAGCCAGTGAGGATGCGGGTATGGGATAGAGCCCTCGCATTGGCCAGCCACCAGTGCTGCTTTGACCAGGCACACGACTACTCCAAGAGCGCAGCCAGCATGTAACTATGCAGCGAACCCTGGGCCCCAACACACCACGGAATCTACAGATGCAACCAACAGTCACGTCCACAAGGGCCGTCCACTGTAGGACGAATCACTGTCGGACGCATGCACTCTAGGACGCATAAGGCGGACGCATGCACTCTAGGACGCATAAGGCCTTGTAAGGGAAGAAATATCCTTGCGCATGCAAGGCTACAGGGCCAGGACAACCCCCCTGACCACATGAGCGCAGCCACCAGGCCACCAAAGCTGCCCATAGGTTTGCACCACAAGATAATCCTTGGATTATTCTCATTCAAACCCATGCAACACCTTGCTGACACAACCTCGGGCCACCCTCTGACCAACAATCAAGACCCCGCCAACCCCGGGGGCATATGTGACATAACGGGGGTCAAATGGTCCAAGTCAGGCAGGGATGGGGGCGGGAGGGGGGGGGGGTTAAAGTCTTCATCAGCACCACCCATACCACCCATACATAATGTCATTCCATGACTATAGACTATTCAACTGCAGACTAACTATTTAAAAAACAGTCCAACTAGCTCCTGATCTTTTCGTGAACCTCATTTTGAAGTTGTGCATGTAACTGCAACCTCCTGCACACCCTGCGTGGCGCATGCCTCCCCTGCCTCGTACCACGGCCAGGCGCTCCTCCCTGCGGGCGATCTTGCGCTCGCGCGTGGCCTTGTTCTTGGCGCGGCGCGCCTCGAACTGGTCGGACAGCGTCTTCTCGCGCACCTTCTCCGCCTTGGCCTTGTGGATGGCCTCCATGAGCACACGCTTGTTCTTGAACACGTTGCCCTTCACCTTCATGTACATGTCATGGTACATGTGCTTGTCGATCTTCTTAGCGTCGCGGTACTTGCGTAGCAACCGGCGCAGCACACGCAGGCGGCGCAGCCACAGCACCTTGGTCGGCAGGCGAGCCTCGCGGGTACCGCGGCGTTTACCTGGCAAGAGGAGGGGGGGCAGCAAGCGGAGGGGGAGGAAACAGGAGCTGATCAGGATGGAAGGAAAAGCAGCGTGGCCAGGGACACAAGGAACACAGCGACTGACGTTGTGACAAAGGCTAGAGGACCTTGCTATTTCTCCATGCACAAGCACTTAGAACTTGATGGTTACCGAGTTTGTGAGTATAAACATGTAACCTGAGGACCAAATACCCCGTTGAATCTAACCGAGATAAAACAAACTAGACATTCCAGAGATGCAACCTGATGTTCCATCCAAACTTTCTACACAAGGCCAGCCACATTCTGCTCAAGCCATAAACCTACACAAGGCCAGCCACATTCCGCTCAAGCCATAAACCTACACAAAGACAGCCACATTCCGCTCAAGCCATAAACCTACACAAGGCCAGCCACATCCCATCAAGCCGAAAACAACCCTGTTAATGACCACTCCGTCCAAGTTACTGTGAATGACCACACAAAGCTGCTGATGAAGGCATGTTTCACCAAGCGTCCCGAAATGGAATATTTTGCAGATGCTACATCAAACCCAGCCTGCATCCCTGGATCCGCAAAATTCCATGCCTTTTCAGCCTTGCAAGATGCTCCAAGCAAACTGCGTGAAAACAGCCTGCAAGCTATGTATTTCTCCAATGTCCATGACATGTAGACATGCCAACTTCTAACGCACAACAGGCAAGCCTCCGAACTTTATACAACCAAACACATACCGTAGCCGGTGTGGCGGCCCTTTCGCTTAGCCTCGAGATTGCGGCGTGTCCTGGCACGAGAGTGAATCTTCTGAGGCTTGCGGATAACGAAACCGTCCTTCACCAACTTGCGAATGTTCTGGCCTGCAGTGGCAAGAAGAGCCGAAAGAAAGATAGCGGTCGTAGCAAGGAGGCCATCAGCACCCGCATATCCAAACATTTTCCCGCTAACTGATCATTCAAAGCTGCACTTTCCCAACAGTAACATGCTGAAAACTTCAACCTACATGAAGGATAGAAATCTTGCTAACAACCGGACGTAATCATAAAAATAAAAGCGCTTTTTTCCAAAACTAACGTACGAGAATTCGCCATGGAAATCTCGTTGACCTCGTTGGGATCGAGCCATACTTTCCGCTCGCCGCATTTGAGCACGCTGGCGGCAAGCCGCTTCTGCAACTTAAGCGACACCATGGCGGTCCTACGCTGCCACCGAGAGAGACCGCACTCTGCCGTGGTCGGACGCCTTTGACCTCGCCGCTGCGGCCGACTAGCGCGCCGCGCTGCAATTTTTTTTTTCACGACCGCGCTGCGAAATGTGAACACCATGAGGGAAGGGTCTTCGCCTTCACCTTCACCTTTGCAACCGAGCCGCGCCGCGCCGCATTGCGGTCTGAAACTCGCAAGTAGCTGAGTACTGTCGAATCCAGTATCGTACCCAATCTTCAGTGAACATGCCGCTATGTTCCGTAGGTTAGAGATTCTTACAGGGTGCCATCAAGTAGTAACTGTGTACGTGGAATTTAGTTGCAGTACTTTCCCAGTTCATCGGTACTACAGTACTGTACAGACTCTCTGCTGCCCATCTGCGGCGTGGGATCCAACTAGAACTAACTTACAAATTAGAACTACTGTAACTTTCCCGGTTTATCCAGGGCTTGACAACTGTTGTGGTCACGACTCACTCATGACTAACGAGCGAACCTGCGTGGGCAACAACAACAACGTTCAACGAGTTTTTGTAAACATCAGTCACTGATTTCTTCAGACGATGCGCAAGGCTGGGATGCGCAAGGCTGGGAATGCGCAAGGCTGGGCGCGGCGCAGCGTGCGCAAGGCTGGCGTGCGCAAGGCTGGGGAGTGCGCGGGCGTAACAACGTTAAGGCAGGCCAGGCGCAGGCACGTAAAAACACGGGCGACGGGCCATGGGCCACGGGCCACGCGTCGGCCGTCGGCCCAGCCATTCCTGCATTTTAGGAACGTTGCCGGGCACAAAATTCAAATTCTGGTGCGGCATGGCTGCGGCAGCTACCTGGCCCGGGCTGGCCGACGTTGGCATGGACGACTGTCAAGAAAGAGTTCATCTCGCTTGGGTAAGCTGCGGTTGTTTCGTCTGGGCGCTCTTCCCATTTTATTGCTAACGGGTCGATTTACTTACCCAACGTTTCCATCCAGGGCAGAAATGCCAGCGACTTTTCAGTCGGCCACTTCCATTTTTTACCCACTTCGAGTCGTAACGTCATCCAAGGAATACTTTACCCTCTGTATTCCGGCCTGTCTCCTTCTATTTCGCAGGAACCCTTCGCTTCTGGTTGGCGTTCCTGCACTGCAGGCAGGCTGCAGTCTCTACCGCTGCATTTTTTTGTAAGTACTTCGGTTGGGAAGTTCGTCTAACGTTTTTCCATCGACTGTCCTGCTTCCAAGCCAGGCCGCGTCTCTACACTGTGTTTCCGTCAGCAACGGGATGGAGGTCCGGTTTTTCATGATCGGCAACCGTTTTGGTCACGTCATTTTCAGCAACACGCAACTGCCTCTGCCTTACACGCTGCGCTTTGTCGTCCTTCCGTCGGTTCGGGAAAGCTTCTTACGTCTTTCCATTACATCATTACCGTCCAGGTAGTTTCTTACCATTTGCTTTCGGTCGGCAACGGGTCGGGAGCATATACAGTGGGTCATTATCCGCAATGCAGCTTCCCCCCTGTTTTCCCCACAGGCTCTCCCTGTATTTCCTTGGGGAACATCTTTGGATTAGCTCCCGTGCATCAAACGTGCATCAAGAACACATTTTTTAGGGAGACTTTGGCTGTTCGTGGGATGGGAAGCACTACTGTGCCCATGTTTTCCACTGCTTGATCTTGACTGCATACCCCACGCACCTGTCACCCACCTGACTTTTGCTAGTAGTTGCTGGATTTTTTCTTATAGCAGGTGCTGCGTGCTGGTGATTGACATTACGGTCGCCATTGCTTGCCAGTAATTCAAAGTTGCTTGAAATGGTCAGCATCACGGCCAAGTCTACGTTCAGATCCTGCTTGGAATTTGTGGCGGGCGTTTTCTGTATTGGATGAACGCCAGTTTTTGTGACAGTGTGATTGTGTATAGGAACAAGTTTGAAGCAACAGCACACGTAGCATATTCATACTCATATACATGCGCTTAATGTGAACGATGTAGCCTAGGGCGAAGAGCGTTGGTTTACACGACGACGTATTCAAAGTATAACTTCTGTAAACAAGTATCCATCTGCGTGTTTTAATTCATTTTGGCAGCCATGCATGTGCACAAGAGTACCAATTAATTATTCCTACACTAGGGGTCGATGTATTTAGCATTCACTTTGGCATTTACTGCGGCAATGCCATTACTCCGTGGCTCCCCAATGGGACATGTATGTGTGTCTTGTTGTGTTGACAGCGTGTAATAAGTGTTGCAACGAACTAGGCAAGGGCTAATGGACTAAACTGTGACGGGCAGCACATTGATTGCCGCATCGAAGCCAAGAATCATTTAGCACTCGCAGTTAGGTATCGCCATGATGCAGAGAAATTGTTGTGGCCTGACCACTTGAGGCAGTGAGACAAGGTTGGATGCCCTCCCAATCAGTGTATAGGGGTTGAAGGTTGTTTTATTGCCACCCATGTGACGCAATATACGTGTGCTTGATGAGTGGATGGATGGATGGATGGATGGATGGATGGATGGATGGATGGATGGATGGATGGATGGATGGATGGATGGATGGATGGATGGATGGATGGATGGATGGATGGATGGATGGATGGATGGATGGATGGATGGATGGATGGATGGATGGATGGATGGATGGATGGATGGATGGATGGATGGATGGATGGATGGATGGATGGATGGATGGATGGATGGATGGATGGATGGATGGATGCATGGATGCATGGATGCATGGATGCATGGATGGATGGATGGATGGATGGATGCATGGATGCATGGATGCATGGATGCATGGATGCATGGATGCATGGATGCATGGATGCATGGATGCATGGATGCATGGATGCATGGATGCATGGATGCATGGATGCATGGATGCATGGATGCATGGATGCATGGATGCATGGATGCATGGATGCATGGATGCATGGATGCATGGATGCATGGATGCATGGATGCATGGATGCATGGATGCATGGATGCATGGATGCATGGATGCATGGATGCATGGATGCATGGATGCATGGATGCATGGATGCATGGATGCATGGATGCATGGATGCATGGATGCATGGGTGCATGGGTGCATGGGTGCATGGGTGCATGGGTGCATGGGTGCATGGGTGCATGGGTGCATGGGTGCATGGGTGCATGGGTGCATGGGTGCATGGGTGCATGGATGCATGGATGCATGGATGGATGCATGGATGCATGGATGCATGGATGGATGGATGCATGGATGCATGGATGCATGGATGCATGGATGCATGGATGCATGGATGCATGGATGCATGGATGCATGGATGCATGGATGCATGGATGCATGGATGCATGGATGCATGGATGCATGGATGCATGGATGCATGGATGCATGGATGCATGGATGCATGGATGCATGGATGCATGGATGCATGGATGCATGGATGCATGGATGCATGGATGGATTATTGGCTAACAAAGTAAGTGCTTGCGTGTCGTGCGCATGGTCATGTTAGTCCTCCTTGCCTCCCTATGAAACTAAGGGTTGAGAAAGCGTGTTTGGGCTCGGCGGCTGCCATATCGTAGTGGCATGCGCACACGGGCTGTTGGGAGCCACGGGGAAGAGAATATGAGAAATCGGTTTAGCCAGTGCTTCGATTGCCAATTTGTAGCCATCCACTAGGCTGCTGTTTAGAATGGTAGGTACTTTTACACACTTTATACAGACGTCCACTTAAGCTAAATTTGGACTAATTGAGCTCTGAGACATCATGGTGGTCCCGGTGCCCTTGGTGCACCTAGAGCAGGTGTAGTTTACATCCTACCCTTGCAGGAAGTAGCCCAGAATGTATTAAAAGGCCAAAGCAAGGAGACAACCATATGCCCCTTCTCAGGCTATGAGCCACATGTACTCCCAACGTAGTCGTGTTCCTAATTAATAATTAATTAATGCCTCTTGTCAGGGATATGTGCTACATGTGTTCCCAATGGAGATGTGTTCCAATTTAATTTAATTTAATTTTTTCCTTGAGAAGGGGGATATGGTTTTTAAGTAATTCTCGATCTTGCTCAGGGATATTGAATTGAATTGAATTGAATTGTAACATAACTCCGTTGGGAGTATATGTAGCACACAGCCCTTGAGAGGGGGGCATATGGCCTATCATACATCCTAAGCTACTTCCTGCAAGGGTGGGGATGTAAAGGACCCTTGCTCTAGGTGCACCAGGGCACTTGCATCCCATGATCTTCAAGCTATGCCCAGCGAAGGGGGAGCCTGTCATGGGGGGGAAGAGCAGCATAGCTATACAAAGAAGCTAGGGCATGGCGTCTCAGCAGAGAGTTACTCCCTGCATGGGCACAACATAACTAAATAAAGCTAGGCATCATCTGGGGTGTGGCTCATCATAGGCACACATGTACATGATTAAGGAAAGCGCGTGGCTTAGCTAGGATAGTGCCTCTAGGAGGCGTACATGTACATGGCCACGGTCTATCTATTCTGCACTACTACTGCTGTATTCCCCTAAGCTGGGGCGTCTGGAGTCGCTGGGGCCGCGGGGGGGGGGGGGTCGCCTGCCAGGGCTTGTGGCCGACGTAGATGGCCGCCCCCTTCCAGTACACCGGCTGGCCCGCCTTGGTCTGCCGGAGCTGGAGGTAGATCGGCCATAGCTCCCGTCGCCGTTGTTGCTGCGCCAGGGTCAGGTCGTCATCAAGGGTGAAGAGAGTCTTCTCGAGCCGCTTGCGGCGTCTGAGAAAAGAAATCTTGTCCGCCGGGGTCTTAAAGGTGAGAAGGAGCGGGGGCGGCCCTGCCTTACCCCGCGCGCGGGGAAGGCGGTGGGCGGCCAGCGCGATCTCACCGATAAGGCCCATGCGACCAAGGATTTCTCGCTCAAACGCACGCAAAAGCTTCTCGGAAGTCTCACCTTCCTCCATGGTGAAGTTCTTGACAATGACGTTGAGGCTGCGCTGGGCGAGCTCGGCCTCCTCGCGGAGGTCAAGCGTCTGCCGTTGGAGCTGGGCTGCGACGGCGGAGGTGGTGGAGGTGGTATGTTGCTTAAGCATGTCCGCCCAGGTGGTGATGGGAGGAGCATCGCCGGCCAGGCCAGCCGGGGCTGGCTTGGCGGCAATGTCCTTCACCGCCTGGGCGGTGAGGCCTGCCGTGTTCTGCAGAACCTCGATAGCGATGGCGTTGTCCTTAAGACGCTGGTCGATGTCACGGAGCTGGGCGGTGATGGCGTCGGAGGTGGAGGTGGTGGCGGTGGAGGAGGCGAGGAGGGTGGAGGTGGCGGTGGAGATGGTGGAGGTGGCGGTGGAAAGGAGGGGAAGCTCGGCAGTCAGCGTGCCGCCGATGGCCGCCACATCTGCAGCAATGGGGTCCACGTGCTCCTCGAGGACCTCCTTAAGGAGTGAGCGGAGGGAGGATTCGGTTAAGGTGGTGGTGAGAGGCTTGGGGGGCCAAAGCTCCCCGATGGAGCGTCCAAGGAGGGAAAAGAGAGCGAATTGCTGGAGGAAGGGGCGGTGGAGGCTGGGAATGATGTCGAAAGAGGCGAGACGAACCCAGCGAGGGTCAAAGAGGCGACCTTGGTTGAAGAGCTGCTTGCATAGTGCAAGAAGCGAGGCGTGCGTTCCATAAAACACGCAGACCAGGATGCGTTCCGGGTTAAGCGTGTCAAGGAAGCCGGGCTGGCTGGCTTCGGCGACAAAGTCGAGCTCTGTCCAACTCGGCTCGGCAGAGCGACTGCGCTTGGGTTCAGGCGACGCTGCGGGCGAGGCGGGCTCAGCAGGCGGCTGGGCGACCACTAGAGCTTGGCTAGTGGCGCCGCTGCCTTCTGGGCCGGTTGGCGAAGCTGCAGCCGGGGCTGCAGACGTATTTTCATTGCTGAGCGCAGCCGCCAGGCTGCGTTGCGTCGAGAGGCGTTTGCTCATCGTATAGTGCGTTACAGCTTCGGAAAATTATATCAGCATGTGCGTCTAAGAAAGACGAAGCGATTGTGATATTCACAGCTGAATTCGGTGCTCAAACGTGAAAGTTATGAGCTCCGACAGCCATGGCTACCTCGTGGCTCGTGGCTGCGGTATGCCTTTGCGTATGCCTTTGGGATATCAGGGATATGTGCGACATTTACTCCCAACGGAGTGATGTTCCTAATTAATTGATTAATAGTGGGCTCAGGTCATGTAGGACTAGTGACTCCAGTGGGGAAGGGCCGGCGTGTTTGCAAACGGCGGATCGAAGCATGCTAGCTAGAGAAGACCCCTGGGGTAGAGCTAGGGCAAAATAGATATAGAATATATGACTTTTTTTTTAATAGGTGGACCCTTGTGCACACTAAATCTGTGGCCAACTCAATTTGATCAATGCAAGCTATTAAATTATAACATGCCTCCGTTGGGAGATCATGTAGCACATATTCCTTGATGGATGGGTGGGGTGGAAGGAGCCGCGTAATCGAACTAACCTAACTCTAATCTAGCTAGTCTAGAAAAGTCCTAACTACCCTACTCATCAAAACGCCTCCTCCGCTTGGGGGGAGGTGGTTTGCCCACAGGGTCGGGCGTTTCAGCCTTGACTATGCAAGCTATGGTGAGTAAATTTAATGAAGTAATTAATTATGGCCAGTGCCTTGATCCGCAAGTCCATTTGTAATTGGATCATTTACATGCAGTTTCGGTCAGAAGACGCAAAAAGGGTGGCATCAACCGTGGGTGCATGAAAACCAGTGTGCAAAGAATAAGAGCACAGCATTATGACTGATTACACCCCCCCACCTGCAAGTAGCATAGCGCGATACATCATGAGGGTGCAGGTGCCTTGGTGCACCTAGAGCAAGTGTTGTTTACATCCCCACCCTTGCAGGAAGTAGCTTAGGATGTATGATAGGCCATATGCCCCCTCTCAAGGGCTATGTGCTACATATACTCCCAACGGAGTTATGTTACAATTCAATTCACCTGCAAGTGGTAGCTAAGGATGTATTAAAACCCATATGCCCCCACTCAGGGCTATGTGTTACATAAGCTCCCAACGGAGATATATGTTGTTAATTAATTGTTTAATAAATTCAGACTTATGGCAGATGATAAATGATTCCTTTTATTCGTTACCCCGATATTCACAGTCTCCTTTCCCACACAGCAAAATATGGTGTTGTTCTTTCTCAGTTACATCGTTTTTCCCGTCTTTGTTCCGTATCGTGTTGATTTCATCACGACTCTTGTTGAACTCTTGCAGCGTTTATTGGTCAAAGACTATGACCGAGCCATTATGCTCCGTCAAGTCCGATGTTTTTTGCAACGTCACCCACATCTGTTCGGTGCTGCCCCTTGGCACAAGCTCTACAAACAGGTCGTGGACCGGCTGGATCGCATAGTATCTCCGCACATCTGAACCCTGTGATGCCAGATCTCCTTTGCGGCCGTTCCGAGCTTGGCACTGGATTCGTTGTCCACATCGTCGCGTCGCTGCCGCAACACGATGTTTTCTGGCATCCGCGGGCTTTTGGTTCCCGCCGCACATTTGAAAGTGCTGTCCTCCGGCTTTTTGCCTTTGCACCGTGTGCAGTTCTTGGACGTTTGGAATCATGGCATGGCTAACGTGATGACTGACTAGCTAGACCTTTTCAGTGGTTTTCCATTTGCGGGTATTTCCTCGTAAATGGTGGGAGAGCGATCGCAGCAATGGTGCTCACCACTAGACACTCCCGGCCAGTTAGGCTAGAAACACACGCCCTGATCAAGCATGCTGTTTCCGGCCCCACCGTCTAGGTCATCTAGTCGCTCCACACGTAAGCCAGCCATAATTTCAATGCACAAGGATACACATTTCCATCACCATTCATCTTCATCATCCTGAACGACTCGAAAACGCGGAAAAGATAACGGCAGGCTCGAGCTACCATGGTCCGGATTCTCCCGATTTCTGGCCTGCGCTGGTTGTCTCTTTGATAAATGATTAATCATTGTTTGGATACATGCTCACGTGACAAAGTTGCGTGCAAATTCATGATTCAATTAATTAATGCTCCCATAAATCCATAAAATCATTCATTAATTAATAGACATGAATCCATAAACGTACCCTTGCATGAAAAAGTCTTATTGTAACCTATACAATCCTACACTAGATGCATTGCCGGCCTCGACAACCTGGAGGCATGGCAAGTCGATATGGAATGAATGGAAGGGAGATCTCGCACAACAAGGAACAAAACTTGAGTAGTCTATGCAAACCAACATAACCAGTCAATATTAAATTAAAGTAAATTAAATTATAACATGCCTCCGTGGGGAGATCATGTAGCACATATTCCATGATGGATGGGGTGGAGGGAGCCGCGTGAACGAACTATCCTAACTCTAAGCTATCTAGAAAATCCTAACTACACTACTCATCAAAACGCCTCCACCGCTTGGGGGGAGGGGGCTTGCCCACAGGGTCGGGCGTGTGCGCCTTGACAATCTTCTGCCACCGCTTCTTGCTCTGCATGGCAGTCCAAAGAGGAGAGAGGGAGTGAAAAACCAGTCAATATAATTACTATTAACTGCACCAACATTGGTTTGCCCAAACAGGCATCTGCCTCTTGCCACCCATGTAACCCCACCGGCCAAAGACATGTCTGAGTGCCAGATCCTTGCCCACCCCCCGCCCACAACATCAACTGTCTTACTAGGTGATCTCAACCAATGTCATCAAGCAATAAAAAATAAAATGGTGTTCACCATGGCGTGAGTGTTGCCAAATGGAGGATCATGGCAGGTGTTTCTTGAATCCATAATGGCCAAATCATAACATAAGTGAGGTGTCTACACAATATTGATATTGCATCCAACAAAAAATGACAGAATGAGAAAAGCTAGAAATGATCGTGTAGACCGGCACCACCATGATGTCTCAGAGCTCAATTAGTCCAAATTTAGCTTAAGTGGACGTCTGTATAAAGTGTGTAAAAGCATTCCTACCATTCTAAACAGCAGCTTAGTGGATGGCTACAAATTGGCAATCGAAGCTAACCCGATTTCTCATATTCTCTTCCCCGTGGCTCCCAACAGCCCGTGTGTGCATGTCACTACAATATGGTAGCCGCCGAGCCCAAACCTGCTTTCTCAACCCTTAGTTTCATAGGGAGGCAAGGAGGACTAACATGACCATGCGCACGACACGCAACCACTCACTTTGTTAGCCAATCATCCATCCATGCATCCATGCATCCATGCATCCATGCATCCATGCATCCATGCATCCATGCATCCATGCATCCATGCATCCATGCATCCATGCATCCATGCATCCATGCATCCATGCATCCATGCATCCATGCATCCATGCATCCATGCATCCATGCATCCATGCATCCATGCATCCATGCATCCATGCATCCATGCATCCATGCATCCATGCATCCATGCATCCATGCATCCATGCATCCATGCATCCATGCATCCATGCATCCATGCATCCATGCATCCATCCATCCATCCATCCATCCATCCATCCATCCATCCATCCATCCATCCATCCATCCATCCATCCATCCATCCATCCATCCATCCATCCATCCATCCATCCATCCATCCATCCATCCATCCATCCATCCATCCATCCATCCATCCATCCATCCATCCATCCATCCATCCATCCATCCATCAAGCACACGTATATTGCATCACATGGGTGGCAATAAAACAACCTTCAACCCCTATACACTGATTGGGAGGGCATCCAACCTTGTCTCACTGCCTCAAGTGGTCAGGCCACAACAATTTCTCTGCATCATGGCGATACCTAACTGCGAGTGCTAAATGATTCTTGGCTTCGATGCGGCAATCAATGTGCTGCCCGTCACAGTTTAGTCCATTAGCCCTTGCCTAGTTCGTTGCAACACTTATTACACGCTGTCAACACAACAAGACACACATACATGTCCCATTGGGGAGCCACGGAGTAATGGCATTGCCGCAGTAAATGCCAAAGTGAATGCTAAATACATCGACCCCTAGTGTAGGAATAATTAATTGGTACTCTTGTGCACATGCATGGCTGCCAAAATGAATTAAAACACGCAGATGGATACTTGTTTACAGAAGTTATACTTTGAATACGTCGTCGTGTAAACCAACGCTCTTCGCCCTAGGCTACATCGTTCACATTAAGCGCATGTATATGAGTATGAATATGCTACGTGTGCTGTTGCTTCAAACTTGTTCCTATACACAATCACACTGTCACAAAAACTGGCGTTCATCCAATACAGAAAACGCCCGCCACAAATTCCAAGCAGGATCTGAACGTAGACTTGGCCGTGATGCTGACCATTTCAAGCAACTTTGAATTACTGGCAAGCAATGGCGACCGTAATGTCAATCACCAGCACGCAGCACCTGCTATAAGAAAAAATCCAGCAACTACTAGCAAAAGTCAGGTGGGTGACAGGTGCGTGGGGTATGCAGTCAAGATCAAGCAGTGGAAAACATGGGCACAGTAGTGCTTCCCATCCCACGAACAGCCAAAGTCTCCCTAAAAAATGTGTTCTTGATGCACGTTTGATGCACGGGAGCTAATCCAAAGATGTTCCCCAAGGAAATACAGGGAGAGCCTGTGGGGAAAACAGGGGGGAAGCTGCATTGCGGATAATGACCCACTGTATATGCTCCCGACCCGTTGCCGACCGAAAGCAAATGGTAAGAAACTACCTGGACGGTAATGATGTAATGGAAAGACGTAAGAAGCTTTCCCGAACCGACGGAAGGACGACAAAGCGCAGCGTGTAAGGCAGAGGCAGTTGCGTGTTGCTGAAAATGACGTGACCAAAACGGTTGCCGATCATGAAAAACCGGACCTCCATCCCGTTGCTGACGGAAACACAGTGTAGAGACGCGGCCAAACGTTAGACGAACTTCCCAACCGAAGTACTTACAAAAAAATGCAGCGGTAGAGACTGCAGCCTGCCTGCAGTGCAGGAACGCCAACCAGAAGCGAAGGGTTCCTGCGAAATAGAAGGAGACAGGCCGGAATACAGAGGGTAAAGTATTCCTTGGATGACGTTACGACTCGAAGTGGGTAAAAAATGGAAGTGGCCGACTGAAAAGTCGTTGGCATTTCTGCCCTGGATGGAAACGTTGGGTAAGTAAATCGACCCGTTAGCAATAAAATGGGAAGAGCGCCCAGACGAAACAACCGCAGCTTACCCAAGCGAGATGAACTCTTTCTTGACAGTCGTCCATGCCAACGTCGGCCAGCCCGGGCCAGGTAGCTGCCGCAGCCATGCCGCACCAGAATTTGAATTTTGTGCCCGGCAACGTTCCTAAAATGCAGGAATGGCTGGGCCGACGGCCGACGCGTGGCCCGTGGCCCATGGCCCGTCGCCCGTGTTTTTACGTGCCTGCGCCTGGCCTGCCTTAACGTTGTTACGCCCGCGCACTCCCCAGCCTTGCGCACGCCAGCCTTGCGCACGCTGCGCCGCGCCCAGCCTTGCGCATTCCCAGCCTTGCGCATCCCAGCCTTGCGCATCGTCTGAAGAAATCAGTGACTGATGTTTACAAAAACGTTCAACACCGCGCCAAGCAGCGGCTTGGACTTGAGAGCCACGTTGACAAGCACCAACACTAGTTTCTGAGAGCAGTTAGGCGCCCTAGTGTGCTGGTAACAACCAGCCGTCGAATATACGTCTATGGCGCGAGATGGACGCTGGGGCTTAATCGCAACACGCAATGCGAAATTGCCGGGGCGTGTTTCGCGTAGCCTAATTTTTCTTAATGGGTCATTATCCGTTGAACTGCATGCATGACACTTAACAGCTTAAGTTCGCCGTTCGTGGGGTTCGGACTCCCTTGGCGTGCCTTTGTGCAGTTGATGGGCAGTGATGCCGCCGGATGAAATGAACGGCAATCCATGGTTTAATGCATCAGCAGGGTTAGGGGAGTGATACGCTGGAATTTCCTAGCTGATACCGCTTCACCCTGTCGATGGGTCGAAGTGACACACATGTTTGCCACTACACTACCTAATGAAAAGCGGGAAGCGAAGCAACTGGAGCTTTCTTCTGCAGTACTTATATGCAGCCGGGCCACTTGCTACTATATCTTTTCTGTGGGAAAGGTTTCAGCATCCTTCAAATCGCCGACGTCTCGTCATGTCGCTTATGACGACTTTGGTGGGGCTTCTCTGCATTTCCTCAATAATGCCCTTGCTTGTGGGGGGCGAGAAGACGCACTACACTGTGGTCATCGATTGCGGGAGCACAGGCACGTCGCCCGACGCAAACGGTCGTTGAGCTCTTTTGAACTTGCAATTTCATAGTATTGAAATTATATCTCTATCATACAGCAGGGGAAATGGAAAATAACGCTGCAGAGGTTTTTTCGACCTCTTTGTTAGTTTGATAGGATACTTGCATGCGCACTGGACTCACGCATCGACGTGGCGAGTTGTATGATGGATTCGCCTGCCTGCCTGATCCCGTGCGTCCCCATGCCATGTTGTGTCAGCGCATGGGGGCGACTTATGTCCGCAGCACTTCATGCCGTGTGCTCATGCCTCTCCTGCCCCACTCGGCCCCTGACACCACCCCCTGACACCACCTCCCTTGCCCCCTCTTCCCTTCACAACCTGTGCACGGGCCGCGCCGCACCAGGCACGCGCCTGTACGTGTACATGTGGCGGCGCGCCACCGAGCCGGGCGGCCTGCCTGACATCGTGGAGCTGTCCCAGGGGGCCACCCTGGGACCGTCAAGGGGGCGGGCGTACCGACGCATGGAGACGGAGCCAGGTACACTGCCCCCCTTGCCACACACGCACCGTTGCTGGCTAGATGCAAGCAGTGTCAAAAGGCAGTCGCTCACTTGCTTACAACCCCCCGGTGGCTCCTGCCAACAAACCACCCGCATGCGATGGATGTGTTGTTGTCAGACGGGCGGTCCTTGGGTGGAAATGGAATTGCTAGCTTCCACATCCCTTGCACCGCGGACTGCGTGGCTGACCATGGATCGCCCATGTGCACGGTGGCGTGTCCTGTCTCCTTGCCCACCGCCCCCTGGCCCCGGTGCCCTCCCCCCCCCTTGCAGCGCTGCACACCTTCCTGAACGACCGCCAGGGCATGGTCAACGCGCTGCAGCCTCTGCTGGACTTTGCAATGGCACAGGTGGGCACCTGCAGGGTGGTGAGGCATCAGGATTGCAGCTGTTGTGACCGCCACGGTGGAATGTAGCCGTGGGTAGTGTGGTGCAGCGGGCAGCAAGGTTGCCTGTTCAGCCGGGTATGGGAGGTAGGCAGGTGTGCCACGTGCGCCCGCGCCGTAGGCTGCCACCCTTGTCCCACGCTGCGGACCGTGCATCCCGTTGTGTCGTATCCCTGCGTGCATCCCGTTGTGTCGTATCCCTGCGTGCATCCCGTTGTGTCGTATCCCTGCGTGCATCCCGTTGTGTCGTATCCCTGCGTGCATCCCGTTGTGTCGTATCCCTGCGTGCATCCCGTTGTGTCGTATCCCTGCGTGCATCCCGTTGTGTCGTATCCCTGCGTGCATCCCGTTGTGTCGTATCCCTGCGTGCATCCCGTTGTGCCGTATCCCTGCGTGCATCCCGTTGTGTCGTATCCCTGCGTGCATCCCGTTGTGCCGTATCCCTGCGTGCATCCCGTTGTGTCGTATCCCTGCGTGCATCCCGTTGTGTCGTATCCCTGCGTGCATCCCGTTGTGTCGTATCCCTGCGTGCATCCCGTTGTGTCGTATCCCTGCGTGCGTCCCGTTGTGTCGTATCCCTGCGTGCATCCCGTTGTGTCGTATCCCTGCGTGCATCCCGTTGTGTCGTATCCCTGCGTGCATCCCGTTGTGTCGTATCCCTGCGTGCATCCCGTTGTGTCGTATCCCTGCGTGCATCCCGTTGTGTCGTATCCCTGCGTGCATCCCGTTGTGTCGTATCCCTGCGTGCATCCCGTTGTGTCGTATCCCTGCGTGCATCCCGTTGTGTCGTATCCCTGCGTGCATCCCGTTGTGTCGTATCCCTGCGTGCGTCCCGTTGTGTCGTATCCCTGCGTGCATCCCGTTGTGCCGTATCCCTGCGTGCATCCCGTTGTGTCGTATCCCTGCGTGCATCCCGTTGTGTCGTATCCCTGCGTGCATCCCGTTGTGTCGTATCCCTGCGTGCATCCCGTTGTGTCGTATCCCTGCGTGCATCCCGTTGTGTCGTATCCCTGCGTGCATCCCGTTGTGTCGTATCCCTGCGTGCATCCCGTTGTGCCGTATCCCTGCGTGCATCCCGTTGTGTCGTATCCCTGCGTGCATCCCGTTGTGCCGTATCCCTGCGTGCATCCCGTTGTGTCGTATCCCTGCGTGCATCCCGTTGTGTCGTATCCCTGCGTGCATCCCGTTGTGTCGTATCCCTGCGTGCATCCCGTTGTGTCGTATCCCTGCGTGCGTCCCGTTGTGTCGTATCCCTGCGTGCATCCCGTTGTGCCGTATCCCTGCGTGCATCCCGTTGTGTCGTATCCCTGCGTGCATCCCGTTGTGTCGTATCCCTGCGTGCATCCCGTTGTGTCGTATCCCTGCGTGCATCCCGTTGTGTCGTATCCCTGCGTGCATCCCGTTGTGTCGTATCCCTGCGTGCGTCCCGTTGTGTCGTATCCCTGCGTGCATCCCGTTGTGCCGTATCCCTGCGTGCATCCCGTTGTGTCGTATCCCTGCGTGCATCCCGTTGTGCCGTATCCCTGCGTGCATCCCGTTGTGTCGTATCCCTGCGTGCATCCCGTTGTGTCGTATCCCTGCGTGCATCCCGTTGTGTCGTATCCCTGCGTGCATCCCGTTGTGTCGTATCCCTGCGTGCATCCCGTTGTGCCGTATCCCTGCGTGCATCCCGTTGTGTCGTATCCCTGCGTGCATCCCGTTGTGCCGTATCCCTGCGTGCATCCCGTTGTGTCGTATCCCTGCGTGCATCCCGTTGTGTCGTATCCCTGCGTGCATCCCGTTGTGTCGTATCCCTGCGTGCATCCCGTTGTGTCGTATCCCTGCGTGCATCCCGTTGTGTCGTATCCCTGCGTGCATCCCGTTGTGTCGTATCCCTGCGTGCATCCCGTTGTGTCGTATCCCTGCGTGCATCCCGTTGTGTCGTATCCCTGCGTGCATCCCGTTGTGTCGTATCCCTGCGTGCATCCCGTTGTGTCGTATCCCTGCGTGCATCCCGTTGTGCCGTATCCCTGCGTGCATCCCGTTGTGTCGTATCCCTGCGTGCATCCCGTTGTGCCGTATCCCTGCGTGCATCCCGTTGTGTCGTATCCCTGCGTGCATCCCGTTGTGTCGTATCCCTGCGTGCATCCCGTTGTGTCGTATCCCTGCGTGCATCCCGTTGTGTCGTATCCCTGCGTGCATCCCGTTGTGTCGTATCCCTGCGTGCATCCCGTTGTGTCGTATCCCTGCGTGCATCCCGTTGTGTCGTATCCCTGCGTGCATCCCGTTGTGTCGTATCCCTGCGTGCATCCCGTTGTGTCGTATCCCTGCGTGCATCCCGTTGTGTCGTATCCCTGCGTGCATCCCGTTGTGTCGTATCCCTGCGTGCATCCCGTTGTGTCGTATCCCTGCGTGCATCCCGTTGTGTCGTATCCCTGCGTGCATCCCGTTGTGCCGTATCCCTGCGTGCATCCCGTTGTGTCGTATCCCTGCGTGCATCCCGTTGTGTCGTATCCCTGCGTGCATCCCGTTGTGTCGTATCCCTGCGTGCATCCCGTTGTGTCGTATCCCTGCGTGCATCCCGTTGTGCCGTATCCCTGCGTGCATCCCGTTGTGTCGTATCCCTGCGTGCATCCCGTTGTGTCGTATCCCTGCGTGCATCCCGTTGTGTCGTATCCCTGCGTGCATCCCGTTGTGTCGTATCCCTGCGTGCATCCCGTTGTGTCGTATCCCTGCGTGCATCCCGTTGTGTCGTATCCCTGCGTGCATCCCGTTGTGTCGTATCCCTGCGTGCATCCCGTTGTGTCGTATCCCTGCGTGCATCCCGTTGTGTCGTATCCCTGCGTGCATCCCGTTGTGCCGTATCCCTGCGTGCATCCCGTTGTGCCGTATCCCTGCGTGCATCCCGTTGTGTCGTATCCCTGCGTGCATCCCGTTGTGCCGTATCCCTGCGTGCATCCCGTTGTGTCGTATCCCTGCGTGCATCCCGTTGTGTCGTATCCCTGCGTGCATCCCGTTGTGTCGTATCCCTGCGTGCATCCCGTTGTGTCGTATCCCTGCGTGCATCCCGTTGTGTCGTATCCCTGCGTGCATCCCGTTGTGCCGTATCCCTGCGTGCATCCCGTTGTGTCGTATCCCTGCGTGCATCCCGTTGTGTCGTATCCCTGCGTGCATCCCGTTGTGTCGTATCCCTGCGTGCATCCCGTTGTGTCGTATCCCTGCGTGCATCCCGTTGTGTCGTATCCCTGCGTGCATCCCGTTGTGTCGTATCCCTGCGTGCATCCCGTTGTGTCGTATCCCTGCGTGCATCCCGTTGTGTCGTATCCCTGCGTGCATCCCGTTGTGTCGTATCCCTGCGTGCATCCCGTTGTGTCGTATCCCTGCGTGCATCCCGTTGTGTCGTATCCCTGCGTGCATCCCGTTGTGTCGTATCCCTGCGTGCATCCCGTTGTGTCGTATCCCTGCGTGCATCCCGTTGTGTCGTATCCCTGCGTGCATCCCGTTGTGCCGTATCCCTGCGTGCATCCCGTTGTGTCGTATCCCTGCGTGCATCCCGTTGTGTCGTATCCCTGCGTGCATCCCGTTGTGTCGTATCCCTGCGTGCATCCCGTTGTGCCGTATCCCTGCGTGCATCCCGTTGTGTCGTATCCCTGCGTGCATCCCGTTGTGTCGTATCCCTGCGTGCATCCCGTTGTGTCGTATCCCTGCGTGCATCCCGTTGTGCCGTATCCCTGCGTGCATCCCGTTGTGTCGTATCCCTGCGTGCATCCCGTTGTGTCGTATCCCTGCGTGCATCCCGTTGTGTCGTATCCCTGCGTGCATCCCGTTGTGTCGTATCCCTGCGTGCATCCCGTTGTGTCGTATCCCTGCATCCGTGTACACAAGTCGTGACGCGCAGCCGCCCGAGCGCTGGCCAGGTCAGGACAAGGGAGCCCCGCCGCTGCCATCCGGCACGCGTGCCCACTGGGCAGGGTACTGCGCCCACTGTGTAGGTTACGGTGCACACGTGGCGCCGCCAGCGCCGCCTTCCCTCTTGTCCCTGGCATCGCCATCGGGTGCGCCTTGGGGTTACTTGTACAACATCCCACTCATGCACGCGGTTACTCATTTGCTTGCCTGCATCAGCGTACAAATGACGTGATGGCCATGCTTGTGCGCGACTCCCTGGCCCCATGTCCCTGGTGCCGTGGTGGCCGCGGGACCCTCCCTGGGGCACGCCCTGCAGGTGCCCAAGAACAAGCACGCGGAGACCAAGGTCTTCCTCTTCGGCACCGCAGGTACGTGGGGGCATGGCTACGCGAGGGCTGCCCGCAGCCACCATGCATGGCCGCAGGGCCGCAGGGCCCTCCATCCTTGGTGCCATGGGCAGCGCATGGCATGAACATGAGCGTGGATGGGGTCACTGTGCAGTCACCAACCTGTTCGTCTCTACCCCATGACCATGGCTTCCAGGTGGTCATGCGCCGGCCAGTTGCGCGCCCACCCCAGGGGGGCATATCCTGCCTTTGCTGCTGCCGTGTGGCTCTCCCTCGCGGGTGCGTTTGCTGGTTCTGCCTGGACGGTCCGCCACCCGGTCGACCCGCTTGACCCGCTTGACCCGCTTGACCCGCTTGACCCGCTTGACCCGCTTGACCCGCTTGACCCGCTTGCCTTCTTCCGTGCATTGTGGAGTGCCACTGGTTGCTGCGACTCACCGTGGGATGCGATCCACCCCACCCCACCCCACCCCACCCCACCCCACCCCACCCCACCCCACCCCACCCCACCCCACCCCACCCCACCCCACCCCACCCCACCCCACCCCACCCCACCCCACCCCACCCCACCCCACCCCACCCCACCCCACCCCACCCCACCCCACCCCACACACCACCTTGTACCCTGGTGGCAGGCATGCGTCGGCTGCCACTGGAGCAAGCCGAGTCCGTGCTAAACATGGCGCGCAGCATCCTGCACCGGTCCCCGTTCCAGTACGTGTCTGTCTGTGCTGCACCCTGTGGCGTGCCGTGTGCGTAGGCCGTGCACCCGCCGGCTCTCAGTGTCTTGTCGTCTCACTGTGTCCATGGGCCACCCCCATGCTTCTTGCCCCACCACCATGCCTCTTGCCCCACCCCCATGCCTCTTGCCCCACCCCCATGCCTCTTGCCCCACCCCCATGCCTCTTGCCCCACCCCCATGCCTCTTGCCCCACCCCATGCCTCTTGCCCCACCCCCATGCCTCTTGCCCCACCCCCATGCCTCTTGCCCCACCCCCATGCCTCTTGCCCCACCCCCATGCCTCTTGCCCCACCCCCATGCTTCTTGCCCCACCCCCATATGCTTCTTGCCCCACCCCCATGCCTCTTGCCCCACCCCCATGCTTCTTGCCCCACCCCCATGCTTCTTGCCCCACCCCCATGCCTCTTGCCCCACCCCCATGCCTCTTGCCCCACCCCCATGCCTCTTGCCCCACCCCCATGCCTCTTGCCCCACCCTCATGCTTCTTGCCGCAGCTTCTTTCTTCTCCCATCCATCACCCGGCTCCTCCCCATCGCCCTCCGCTGTTGGCCCATCCGGGGCCCAGCACGCTCGGCGCCCCTCCATCCCTTTACACGCTAGTTCAGCGACCATACAGCGACATTCCCTATTCTACTCCCACTCGTCATGCCTTGGCCCTTGACGTTGTTGCCAGCTCCCCAGCGCCGTGGATGGGTGCACCGTCCCCTTCAAGCCAGAGTGCAGTGAGGAGGAAGGGGTCCACTGGCGCGTCGTAGGCCACCTCACGCATGCACATGGCAGCGCCGGCTGCCCCCCACCTTGTGTCGCCACATGTCACGGTGTGTGTGATGGCCATTGACACACCGCACATGTGGTGGCTGGGTGGGGCCACGTGGTCGGCGCGTGTGTGCGTGCAGGTTTTTGCCCGAGTACGCGCGCACGATCAGCGGCAAGGCCGAGGCCGTCTACGGTGCGTGTGTTAGCACAAACAGACAGTACGTGCGCTAGTACAATGCCGTCGAGGGTACGTGCGCTCGCGTTGACAGTGCCCTGCCTCCTCATCACGGTGCGTGCGCCAGTGGGTCGCCCGCGTGCTCGTACGCAGCGGCCGTGTGCCCGTGGGGCCGTGCGTGCTCGCGCAACGGGGCAGCCACAGGTCAGCGCCCCGGCCTTGCTGCAGCGTGGCAGGACACCGCATCCTGTCACGAGATGAGGGCATGGGCGGGAGGGGGGGGTCCCAGGCCACGCGGGCCGTTGCTCGTGGCTGGGGTCACATGCGCGTGCGTTGCTTGTTCTGCGCCTGCGTGCTGTTGTTATGGATGCTCCGCGCGTGCTGGTCGCCGTACCCACGCTTGGCACTGCCCACGCCTGCCACGCTGACCTCGCCACAGTATGTTTGCCTGTCTGCACATGGGGTGTGGGTGTCATGGCGCGCCTGGCGGTCACAAGGTGCCAGGGTAGGCGTGAGGCGTGGCCGTGGCCCCCACCAGGTTGATGCGCTCTGGGGTATGCGGAGCTGGGCTCGCTGCATGGTGTGGGCGGCTCGCTGCATGGTGTGGGCGGCTCGCTGCATGGTGTGGGCGGCTCGCTGCATGGTGTGGGCGGCTCGCTGCCACCATCCATGCGTGCTGTCGTTGTCGTGTCTGTCCCGCGTCGCTTGTTCTTGCTGTTTGTTGGATTACTTGGATTACGTGGGCAATCGACAACCTGCTGAAGTACATGGGTCGGATGCCTCCCCTGTGCACCCACCAGGCTGGCTGTCCCTCAACTACGTGAAGATGCAGCTGCAACACCACCACGAGTGGCTCACCCTGGGGGCGCTCGACCTGGGTACGTGTGGTAGAGCGAGGGGGGAGGGGGAGGGCTGTGGTAGGGATGGTCGGGGTGGAATCCAGGAAGAGGGAGGAAGGGAGGCAGCAGGCCGGGAGAGAGGGTGTGCATGATCGCGCACGCAAGCTAGGTGGGTAACGAGGTGCTCTTCCCGCGAGCCGGTTTGTGGATGGCGTGTGCATGGCGTGTGGGTAGCTTGCTGGGTGGCTTGCTGAGTGGCTTGCTGGGTGGCTTGCTGGGTGGCTTGCTGGGTGGCTTGCTGGGTGGCTTGCTGGGTGGCTTGCTGGGTGGCTTGCTGGGTGGCTTGCTGGGTGGCTTGCTGGGTGGCTTGCTGGGTGGCTTGCTGGGTGGCTTGCTGGGTGGCTTGCTGTGCACACCCACATGGCTGGCCGGCAGCAACGCCCTCTGGTGTCTGTCGCACACGCACATGGCAGGCTCACCCTGTATCCTTGTGCGCCCAAGTCCCGGGACGAGGCAGAGAGGTGCAGGTCGCTTCTGGCCACACCCTGGCAGGGTGGCAAACCCGCATGCTGTGGGAGTAGCTGTGGCCTTGTACATGCGCTGTGGCCCTTGTGCATGCGCTGTGGCCTTTGTGCCTGCGCTGTGGCCCTTGTGCCTGCGCGGTGGCCCTTGTGCATGCGCAGTGGCCCTTGTGCCTGCGCTGTGGTATCCATCCTGTGCCTAGCCATGACACGGTGCACACCCATCCCTCGGTTCTCCACTTGGCCGCCCGCTGACGCCTGGCGCGATTCACCCCCGCCCCTCCCTGGCCCCGCAGGCGGCTCCTCCCTGGAGGTGTCCTTTGTACCCACACGGCCGCCCCCGCAAGACATCCGCGTGGTGGTCACCGCCGCCGGCGTCACGTACAGCCTCTTTGTGAGTGGGGGGCTGGTGTGAGGAGGATGGGAGGGCGTGTTGTGGGGGAGGTGGGGGGGGGGGGCGTGTGAGGGAGGTTGGGGGGCGGGGCGTTGTTAGCGAGGACAGCCTCCCCCAGATGGATGCCTCTGGCGTAGGTGGGGCCGTTCCCCTCCTGTGGTCACGATGGAACGCATGCAGAGGCTGACACTGTGCGTAGGTAGGGCAGGGACTCCTCAGCAGATAGCGCAGTGGGGGGAGTGGGGGGCGCACCACAGGCCCCTCCACGGCGTCGCCCCATGCTGGTTTGGCATCACCGCAGGAGCATTTGGTGCCATCGTGCTTCCCTGCGGTGCTCCAATGCAGGTGCGCAGGGGCTGCCACTAGCCACACCATAAGGCAGGCCACCATGCGGTTCCCCTGCTGCCCAGCGCGATGCTTGTTCATCGTGCAGGGTGTGTGCGGTGGCCTGCCAACCACCGGCCCCCCTGCACGCATGCCGTCCTTGTGGATGACCCCACGGGCGGGTGGCAACCCCCCTGTGCGGCTTGCTGGCCGCTGCGGCCGTTATGTTCATGCATGCCCTTGCCTAGTCCAGCATGCAGTGTGTGCACCGGCGGCGGCGGCGGATGTCTGGTTCGCTAGCAGCACCCGCGATAGCTTCACCCACAGCGACCCAACAGGGTGCACCGTGCTCATGCATGCCGCGCTCATCACCTTCCGCTGGCGCCTGTCACACCCCTGCAGGTCCAATCCCATGGCGGCTACGGCCTGAACGAAGCGTTTGATGCATCGGTGGCGCTGCTGCTGCGCGACGCCCCTCCTGCGCTGCACCCGCCGCCCTCCGCCGCACACGGTGCCGGCCACCGCCACGCGGAGCCGCTGGGGGAGGGCAGCGCGTCGCACACGCGGCAGCCCCCGCGCTTGTCCCGGCTGGAGGATGGGGGGGCAGAGGGGGTGTCGGGGATGGAGGCGGGGCAGGGGCGGCAGCAGGGGGCACAGGGTGAGCCGGAGACGCGAGCAATTACCGACCCTCATGCACTCAGCCTGGGGGGCGAGGGCGTGCGTGCCTCTGGGGACGGCCAGGGAGGCATATGGCCGCTGGCAGAGCCTGCATGGCCGGAGCAACAGCCGCCACACCAAGGGCAACAACCGCATCGCCAACAGCAGCTGGAGCACAAGCTGGAGGCGCTGATGCTGCGGCTGCCGCATGAAGGGGGGGGGGCGGCGCAGGAACAGGGGGGCGGGGCCACGTCCGTGGCAGGGGGTGGAGGCGCTGCGTCGGCTCGGCGCGATGCGGCCGGCGGGCATGCATCCTCCGGCAGCTCGCAGGGTGGGGGCGTACCAGAGGTGGGCAGGGGGGGCAGGCAGGAGGGCCTCATGAGGGGTCACGCATCCAATGAGCGGGTGGGTGTTTCCCACGTTCTAGAGGCAAGCGGGACAGCAGGTAGCGGTGGGGGCGCGGCCGTGTTGGCCAACGGCGGCGCTAGGGATGAGGCGTCCAGCGACCGTGCCTCGCAGCTGACGGGCCGTGATGGCGACAACGTGCTGGACGGCGTCGAATCAACGCTAGCGGTCGACCGTGGCGCAGCGTCCGCCACCCTGCATGGGGCACTCCATGGCGTTGGCGGGGCCCTGGACGTGCCATCTGGACAAGGGGCCGACGGTTCCGGCCTGGCGAATGACAGGGTGCCGGATGACAGTGTGGAAGAGCTTGACCCGCGACTGAACAACAACGGGGAGGAGGAGGAGGAGGAGCGCGAGTCTGAGGACGCAGAGGAGATCGGCGCAGTTTTTGCGAGCGTTTACGGTCCCACCGAGGAGGAGGAGGAGGAGGAGGAGGAGGAGGAGGAGGAGGCGGGGAGGGGCCGCAGTGACAACCGCAGGCAGCGAGGGGGAAGGGGGCGGCGGGCGGCGAGGGCCCGTTGCTCGCGGATACATCCCGCAGCCTGGATGGGGGCGACCAGGGGGGGGCGAGGGGGGGAGGGGGGGACGGTGCGGATGGCAGCAGTCGGGGCGACGCGGCGACGTCCCGGGCACCTGCTGGGACCCAGGGCACGTTTGCCTCCCACAGCGGCGGCGATGGCGGGTTGAGGCGACGCCGCGGTTTACTGGCGGCCGCTGTGGATGCGGTGAATGGTTGGTTGCTGCCGTACGCACCATCCGACACTCCTCTGGCTGCGACAGCGGCCGTTCTGCGCCCGCTGATGTCATCAACACAGCTGCGGCTGTTGTCAGCATTGACGCCGCACAAGTCAGCGCGGCTGTCGTCGCTGATGTCATCGCAGGTGGCTGACAGGGTGGCGCGCAGCATGACCCCGCATGATGATGAGGGGGCGGACTGGGAGGGATGGGAGGGGTGGGAGGGCAAACTCCTGGGCAGGGACGCAGGGTTGCCCCTGGACCTGTTGCCGATGGACCGCAAAGCAAGCGCACACCCTGGCCATCACTCTGGCGCGCGTCGACGGCTGCTGGGCGAGCCGCGCGCGGTGACGGCGACCACCACGACCGCGCATGAGGAAAACGAGCGGCTGGGCGGTCGCGAGAGGGTGGAGGGCGGGGCGCACGCCCATGGTGGCACCCTGGAAGAGGACTCGTCCCTCCCCGTGGTCTACCACCCGTGCATCCAGCGCGGGTACCGCAAGGAGTACGTCCTCATCAACCCGCCCGCGCACTACGGCGTCATGGGCCGGCCGGAGGATGGGGGGCGAGGGGAGGCCAGCGGGGGGGCGGTACGTTGCGGCCCTAGCGGGGGTTGGAGGGGTGGGGGGGTGCTGCCCTGATGTACAAGCTTGCAGGCATACCCTACCATGGGGCCCCGTGCATGCCTCTGCGTGCGTGCGTGCCCTACGGTGGGGGTATGCGCATTCCCTACCGCGCAGGCATGCGTGTTTTGCTGTACGTTGCCACAGCTTTCAGGAGCTCAGGGCGCCTGTCGCTCAGCACAGGGCGCCCGTGGCGGGTGCTCAGCACAGTGCATGGGGCGAGGGCCAAGTCGCTGTCCGCTGGCACGTTGGGTCGGCCATGGCTGCTTTTATGCCATTTCTTTTCTGCACTGCTGTCGTCGACGGGTGTCTGCCATGGTGTGTGGCGCACCTAACCAGCAGGGCACAGGGACGGCATGGGTGGACCAGGGACGGTGGCGATGGGGGCGTCTCGGCCCCACTGGTGTTTGGCACATGGCATGTGCGCCGACCCAGCCTGTGCACCCTGTGCGTGATTGGCCCTTTCCCTCGTCACCGACGTTATCTCCGATACAATAAGTAATGCCTGGGATATAATAGCCAATGCCTGGGATATAATAAGCGATGCCTGGGATACAATAAGCAATGCCTGGGATATAATAGCCAATGCCTGGGATACACTAAGCGATGCCTGGGAGACAATAAGCAATGCCTGGGATATAATAGCCAATGCCTGGGATACAATAAGCAATGCCTGGGATATAATAGCCAATGCCTGGGATACACTAAGCGATGCCTGGGAGACAATAAGCAATGCCTGGGATATAATAGCCAATGCCTGGGATACAACAAGCAATGCCTGGGATATAATAGCCAATGCCTGGGATACAATAAGCAATGCCTGGGATATAATAAGCAATGCCTGGGATATAATAGCCAATGCCTGGGATACAACAAGCAATGCCTGGGATATAATAGCCAATGCCTGGGACGTGTCCAATTGAATGTGTGCTGCTTGCGACCCTCCCCCTCCCTGTGCCACCACGTGGCTCCTGCGCGCGCCGCCACCTGTCACCCCCCCAGAACGTGTCGGCGGTGCTGCTGGTGGGCGACGCCGACTGGTCGCGCTGCTGGCAGCTGGCGTCGCGCGTGGTGCACCGGGCCGACGCACGGGGATGCTCGCGGCCCCCCTGCGTGCTGGGCCACTACCAGCCGGTGCGTGCCCAAGCATCTAGAGTAGCTGCACCCGGCGGTGCGTGCGCGTTTATGGGCCAGATCAGCGCCCCGTAAGGGCGCCCCTGGGGGTGTTAGTGGCACCGTCCCATCAGCGCCAGGTCGCTTCTGCCATGAGGCAGACGGGAGTGTGCTAGCAAGAGTGGGCGCTGGGTGGCCTCCTCGCACTCCGTCCCAGCCTGCCGTTGCCGTCAACTTGTGTGGCTCGTGCATGGTGGCTGGCGTGCATGGTGGCTGGCGTGCATGGTGGCTGGCGTGCATGGTGGCTGGCGTGCATGGTGGCTGGCGTGCACTGCGGCGGGCTTGTGATGACGCCTTTGCCCGTGCATGCGCTGTGTGGGCCTTCCTCCCGTGGTCGGTCCTTTTATGCTGGCTCCCCCCCCGCAGGCGGCGCGGGGCACCTACGTGGCGCTCACCGGCTTCTTTGTCGTGTACGACTTCTTCAACATCCCAAACACGTACGTGACGTATGTAGGCGATGTACGTGACGTACTTGACGTAAGGGCCGAATGTAGATGTACATGGATGTAGCGCATGGTGCAACAACAACATATACACTGTTTTGGCATGAGGTGAGCTCAAGGTGTACGGGAGGCTAGCCAGCACCGAGTGGCACCAGTTGCGCGGCCGACATGCCACCCTCGCAATGCCGCGCTTGCCTCACAGGCGAGCATGTCCCTTGGTCTGGGCTGGACGTGGCCGGTGCTAGTGCATGCTTGGGCTGCTACTGGACCCCTCGCGTGCGCGCCCTATGTCATTCCGTTTCCGTCTCCCGCTGACACGTGGCGGCACGGGTGGCAGCGCAGCCGGCCGCACACGTCACACCTTTATGACAGCCGTGATGCTGGCACGTACGGCATCATTGTCGTTCTAACGCGCCAGGCTGCTGATGCAGCTGGACGTTGGGAGTGTGCACAAATAGTTTCCCGTATCATGGTTTTGCAGGCACTTGTCACCGGGCCGCCACTTGGCTGTTTTGGGGCCGGCAGGCCGGTCTGCCAGGAGAAAGTTTGTAGGATGTGGCTCTTGCCTCCATGCCGTGTGTACGGAAGTTTTCCTGCCCGCGGACGCGCGCGCCTGCCCCCCCTGCTTGCTTTCTGCCTGGCCGTTTGGCTCTGCAGGCGATGTCTGCCTGGGCAGCACGTGCGTGTGCGTGCCGGCGTGGGTGGATGCCGCGGAGCACTCCCACAGATGCTCACCCGTGCATCTGTGGGTGTGGGGGGGCGGTGGGGGGGCCATGGATCGTGCCTCCCCCTTGTGGGTGCCTCCCTTGTGCGTGCCCATCGTGTGTGTGCACCTCCCTGGTGCCGCCACCGCAGGGAGGGGCTGGACATGCTGTTGGAGAAGGGGCGCCAGTTCTGCCAGCGCGCGTGGGCGGATGTGGACGAAAAGATGGGCTACATCAAGAACACCGACCGGTAAGGGTGGCTGCGGGCTACATCAAGAACACCGACCGGCAGCGGTGGCCATTGGCTAGATTAGGAACACCGACCGGTAGCGGTGGCCATTGGCTAGATTAGGACCATCGACCGACCGGTGGAGTGTGTGCTACATTGGGAACGCGCAGCAGGGCGGTGCACGGCACGCGCTGCACCCTGGGTTGTCATCATGACGATGCGTGTGGCATCGGGGCAAGCATCCACGTCTCGCGCGCATGCGGCATTCATGGGGCGCATGCCTCGGTGCCAAGTGGCAGCAGGTGGCACGCGCGGCCCATGAATTGGCTGCGGCACGGCGGCGGGGCCGGTCTTCGTCGCCGCTGGGCCCATCATGCGTTCTGCGTTGCCAAACATGTTGTCGTAGCATTGGCAGGTGCGGGGCTCTCCTAGGGTCCGCACTCTCTGCAGATGTTGCCGTTGACATCAAAGCCCTCGTGTGGATGGTTTGGTTGGTTTTGTGCCCAAAGCCCGCCCACGGCAACCATTCCTGACAACAGCGGCTTGTTCGGGTGCCACGGTGCCAGGGTGCGCTGCTGCTGCCAGGGAATGGGCTAGACCATCCCATGTACAACCGGGGGGGGCACCAAACAAGGACTATTGGATGGCTGGGCTGCTCCTAGCCCAAGGGCCGTAATAGGTAGATGCAGGGATGAGCACCACCTGGCGCCTCGTTGGGATCACCACGTGATGTGTTCTGGCCTCCTATTGTCGGGATGTGTTCTGGCCTCCTACTGGCCTCCTATTGTTGGGATGTGTTCTGGCCTCCTATTGTTGGGATGTGTTCTGGCCTCCTATTGTTGGGATGTGTTCTGGCCTCCTATTGTTGGGATGTGTTCTGGCCTCCTATTGTTGGGATGTGTTCTGGCCTCCTATTGTTGGGATGTGTTCTGGCCTCCTACTGTTGGGATGTGTTCTGGCCTCCTATTGTTGGGATGTGTTCTGGCCTCCTATTGTTGGGATGTGTTCTGGCCTCGTATTGTTGGGATGTGTTCTGGCCTCCTATTGTTGGGATTGTTCTGGCCTCCTATTGTCGGGATGTGTTCTGGCCTCCTATTGTTGGGATGTGTTCTGGCCTCCTATTGTTGGGATGTGTTCTGGCCTCCTATTGTCGGGATGTGTTCTGGCCTCCTATTGTTGGGATGTGTTCTGGCCTCCTATTGTTGGGATTGTTCTGGCCTCCTATTGTCGGGATGTGTTCTGGCCTCCTATTGTTGGGATGTGTTCTGGCCTCCTATTGTTGGGATGTGTTCTGGCCTCCTATTGTTGGGATGTGTTCTGGCCTCCTACTGTTGGGATGTGTTCTGGCCTCCTATTGTTGGGATGTGTTCTGGCCTCCTATTGTTGGGATGTGTTCTGGCCTCCTAATGTTGGGATGTGTTCTGGCCTCCTATTGTTGGGATGTGTTCTGGCCTCCTATTGTTGGGATGTGTTCTGGCCTCCTATTGTTGGGATGTGTTCTGGCCTCCTATTGTTGGGATGTGTTCTGGCCTCCTAATGTTGGGATGTGTTCTGGCCTCCTATTGTTGGGATGTGTTCTGGCCTCCTATTGTTGGGATTGTTCTGGCCTCCTATTGTTGGGATTGTTGGGATGTGTTCTGGCCTCCTATTGTTGGGATTGTTGGGATGTGTTCTGGCCTCCTACTGTTGGGATGTATTCTGGCCTCCTAATGTTGGGATGTGTTCTGGCCTCCTATTGTTGGGATGTGTTCTGGCCTCCTATTGTTGGGATGTGTTCTGGCCTCCTATTGTTGGGATGTGTTCTGGCCTCCTAATGTTGGGATGTGTTCTGGCCTCCTATTGTTGGGATGTGTTCTGGCCTCCTAATGTTGGGATGTGTTCTGGCCTCCTAATGTTGGGATGTGTTCTGGCCTCCTATTGTTGGGATGTGTTCTGGCCTCCTATTGTTGGGATGTGTTCTGGCCTCCTAATGTTGGGATGTGTTCTGGCCTCCTATTGTTGGGATGTGTTCTGGCCTCCTATTGTTGGGATGTGTTCTGGCCTCCTAATGTTGGGATGTGTTCTGGCCTCCTACTGTTGGGATGTGTTCTGGCCTCCTATTGTTGGGATGTGTTCTGGCCTCCTATTGTTGGGATGTGTTCTGGCCTCCTACTGTTGGGATGTGTTCTGGCCTCCTATTGTTGGGATGTGTTCTGGCCTCCTACTGTTGGGAATCGTTCTGGCCTCCTATTGTTGGGATTGTTCTGGCCTCCTATTGTTGGGATGTGTTCTGGCCTCCTATTGTTGGGATGTGTTCTGGCCTCCTATTGTCGGGATGTGTTCTGGCCTCCTATTGTTGGGATGTGTTCTGGCCTCCTATTGTTGGGATGTGTTCTGGCCTCCTATTGTTGGGATGTGTTCTGGCCTCCTATTGTTGGGATGTGTTCTGGCCTCCTATTGTTGGGATGTGTTCTGGCCTCCTAATGTTGGGATGTGTTCTGGCCTCCTACTGTTGGGATGTGTTCTGGCCTCCTATTGTCGGGATGTGTTCTGGCCTCCTACTGTTGGGATTGTTCTGGCCTCCTTTTGGTTGGATGTGTTCTGGCCTCCTATTGTTGGGATGTGTTCTGGCCTCCTATTGTTGGGATGTGTTCTGGCCTCCTAATGTTGGGATGTGTTCTGGCCTCCTATTGTTGGGATTGTTCTGGCCTCCTATTGTTGGGATGTGTTCTGGCCTCCTATTGTTGGGATTGTTCTGGCAATGGCGCCTGCTTCTCCCCACATGCACCGCGCACGCATGCGGCGTACCTGGGGCCACGAACAGATCACGAATCGGGCACAGTGCTGCCCCATGAACAGATCACGAATCGGGCACAGTGCTGCCCCATGAACAGATCACGAATCGGGCACAGTGCTGCCCCACGAACAGATCACGAATCGGGCACAGTGCTGCCCCACGAACAGATCACGAATCGGGCACAGTGCTGCCCCATGAACAGATCACGAATCGGGCACAGTGCTGCCCCATGAACAGATCACGAATCGGGCACAGTGCTGCCCCATGAACAGATCACGAATCGGGCACAGTGCTGCCCCACGAACAGATCACGAATCGGGCACAGTGCTGCCCCACGAACAGATCACGAATCCGGCACAGTGCTGCCCCACGAACAGATCACGAATCGGGCACAGTGCTGCCCCATGAACAGATCACGAATCGGGCACAGTGCTGCCCCATGAACAGATCACGAATCGGGCACAGTGCTGCCCCATGAACAGATCACGAATGGGGCACAGTGCTGCCCCACGAACAGATCACGAATCGGGCACAGTGCTGCCCCATGAGCAGATCACGAATCGGGCACAGTGCTGCCCCACGAACAGATCACGAATCGGGCACAGTGCTGCCCCACGAACAGATCACGAATCCGGCACAGTGCTGCCTCATGAACAGATCACGAATCGGGCACAGTGCTGCCCCACGAACAGATCACGAATCGGGCACAGTGCTGCCTCATGAACAGATCACGAATCGGGCACAGTGCTGCCCCACGAACAGATCACGAATCGGGCACAGTGCTGCCCCACGAACAGATCACGAATCGGGCACAGTGCTGCCCCACGAACAGATCACGAATCGGGCACAGTGCTGCCCCATGAGCAGATCACGAATCGGGCACAATGCTGCCCCACGAACAGATCACGAATGGGGCACAGTGCTGCCTCATGAACAGATCACGAATCGGGCACAGTGCTGCCCCATGAGCAGATCACGAATCGGGCACAGTGCTGCCCCATGACGGGCACAGTGCGGGGCCATGAGGAGGTGAGACACATCTGATGTGATGCATCTCACCTACGCACCTGTGTATTTTCCAGCCCTCTTGGGCACGGACCCACCCACATGGATTGCCAACCCCTGTGGCCCGCCTCCCCCTGCGTGTCCTGCGGCCTTGCCTCTCCTGTGGACTTGCCTGTCCCCCCCCCCCCAGCTACTGCTTCCGCGCGCCCTACCTGGTGCTGCTGCTGCGTGAGGGCCTGCGGCTGCTGGACTCGCAGGTGAGGCCGCAGGCGATGGGTGACGGATGGCGGGGGGGGGGAGAGCAAGAGGGGGTTGAAGGTTGAGGGGGCGGGGGAAGGTTTGGGGCGCAGGGTGAGGGTGTGACGGCGCTGACATACAGGCATCACTGTACGGTGAAATGGCGCAGATGTGATTAAATTATGTAAAAGCATGTGACTGCGTCGGATGACAAAAAGGTGCCGATGGGATGTCCCGCGCTCATGCTGTGCGCGGTAAGACAGCGCGAGGGCATGAGCCTAGCATGGGCTATTTCCGCGGCTGGGAAAAAAAAAAAGGCTCCCCGTTACTTTCTGGTGCACATTTTTGGGCCTGAGTCCCACACGCTTGGCACCCATGCACGGTTGGAGGCAGGGGGTGGGTGGAGGCACGGTGTGGGTGGAGGCAGGGGGTGGGTGGTCACAGCGCCCTCGGCACAGCGGCAATGCCGGTGCGTGGCCGTGCCAGGTATCCCACAAACGCGCGGGCTTCCCTTGTACTTGCACATGCATGGCCATGACCCTACCCTCATGTGCTGGCATGTGCCCCCCACCCCCCCACCCCCCACCCCTTCCCTGGCGGTGTCGCAGGTGCAAATCGGCAGCGGGGACGTGGGTTGGACGCTCGGCTCGGCGCTCTATGAAGGGGGGGCCCTGCACGAGGCCACCGGCACAGGACTCTACTTCGTACGTGTGCGCGGCGTGGGTATGGGTGTGGGTGGGTGTATGTTTATGTGTGTATGTGAGAGGGTGGCATGGGCATGCATCCAGCCCTGATGAAATGCTACCGCCAGGGTGTCAGTGACTCCTACCGTGTCGGCGGGCCTCCCCGAGTCCGCGCATGAGACAGAAACTCAACGATGGCAAAGACCAATTGGCGGCAGGGCGCGCCCCATCCCAGCGGTGGGACAGTGGCCGCCGCGCGAAACGGTCCCGCCGCGCTGGGTTTGGTGTCCCACTGCGATGAGCTTGGGTTGGGTGCCCCGCCGACATGAGCCGGGGAAACGGGGTGTCCCACCGAGGCAAGTTTGGGTGTCCCACCGAGGCAAGTTTGGGTGTCCCACTGAGGCAAGTTTGGGTGTCCCACCGAGGCAAGTTTGGGTGTCCCACCGAGGCAAGTTTGGGTGGCCCACCGAGCAAGTTTGGGTGTCCCACCGAGGCAAGTTTGGGTGTCCCACCGAGGCAAGTTTGGGTGTCCCACCGAGGCAAGTTTGGGTGTCCCACCGAGGCAAGTTTGGGTGTCCCACCGAGCAAGTTTGGGTGTCCCACCGAGGCAAGTTTGGGTGTCCCACCGAGGCAAGTTTGGGTGTCCCACCGAGGCAAGTTTGGGTGTCCCACGGAGGCAAGTTTGGGTGTCCCACCGAGTGAATTTCATCCCCGTACCCTATTTGGGTGGCCCACCGTGTTGAGTTCAGGGCCTAATGTCGCGCGCACCTATGTAAAGCGTATCCACCACCCTGGGTATGAGGCAAACACTGGCCCGCCTGCCTGAGTTTGGGGACCCAGGAACCCACCGATGTGAGACTCCACGGTGCGAGAACAGCCGTTGTCCGGCACCGCTTCCTGGGCCGTAGGGACCCCTAGCCGGTGCGCGCCCTCTCGTGGCTCGCGGACATCCCCCGCGCGCCCCGCTGCTGGCGCGCCGACGCCACAAGCAGTCCCCCCAAGCCGTCCTCGCACACACTCGCCGCGTCGAGGGATCAGGCATGTGTGCAGCCGTTGGGACGCATGGAGGGGGGGGAATGGGTCTGTGCGTGCTCCGCCGCCTCCAGGGCAAGCATTTGGAGGTGTGGGATGTACAGGCGAGGCGCCCAAGGGTGAGCGCGGGCACGGCAACCCGAGCTTGCGGTAACGAGGGGTGCATGGCATTCCTTGCTGCTTGCTTTTGTTGTTATTTTCCTGCACCTACCCGGTGTGCTTGGGTCACCCGGAAGCTGAAGGATTCGCTCTCTTGCTGACAGCCGTGTTGTCCCTCATCGCGACATTGTTGAGGCACGGGTGGTCTGTGGAACCATGTTATGGGCTTTGACATCTTTGTTCTTGGAACTGTGATCGGTTGCTCCCCCCCTCCTGCGCTCCCTTCGCCCCCCCACCCCCCGTCCTGCGCTCGCTTCCTCCACCACCACCGCCGCCCTGCGCTCGCAGCCCTCCGAGTACCCCGACAGCCTGACGGGCGCGTGGGCGCTCGACATGGGCATCCTGGCGGTGCTCATATTCCTGTTTGTCGCGTTTGCGCGTGTGCTGGGGTGGCGGCGCGGCGACCGCTCCACGCGCACGCCCTCCACCTCGCTGTCCCTCTCGCCGGCGGCCAGCGACAGCGAGCGCGACAACGCGCCGGGACGATTCGCGCTCTCGCCCGTGGCCGCCGAGGGGTCGCGCGGGGGCGGAGGGGGGGCCGGTGCGTGGGGCAGCAGCGGCGCCTCGGGCGGGTTTTACGCGGGATGGGCTGGAGGTGAGGCATTGTGTGCACGGGTGGGAGGTGGGGAATTCTGGGTGGGAGGGGCGCATGCGCTTGGCCAGGGGGTGGGGTGCGTGGGGGGGGGAGGAATGCGCGCGAATCGTGCAGGTGTTCAAGATTTGATCATTGTCGGCGACAGTAATGGCAGAAAGGAGTGTGAGGTTCAGGTATGTATAGCACGGCTGGTGTGCACAACTCCACGGACTACGAGAGAGAATCGGGATCATCCCAGCAGCGCACCTTACTTGTGTTGCCCGCACGTGGTGCCCGCGGGGTGTTGGTTGGGCGGGCCACCCGTGGCACGATGCCCCCGCGTTTGCTCGAACCAGACTGCCCGGCTGGTTCCGATGGCGTACCCGGCGGCCTGGCTGGTCCCCGCGCGCCGGATGGTGAGGCTGGCGAGCAACGGTTCCCCCCCTTCTTGACTTGTCTCGTTTCGCACCATCAGCCGGCATGTGCCAACGATGCGGCCATGGTCATCAGGGGCTGTGTGCATGGGACTAAGCATGCGTAACAAATGCACTCGAGGTACTTGGTGGTTACGGGTCGCTGGCAGCCTGGCCGTGGTTGTTTTCGTGAGCCTGTATCCTCACAGAGACAGCCAGGAATCCCCGCCCCTTTTGAACAGCAGCAGAAGTCTTCTGTATACACGGATCGTGTACGTTGCCTGGCTGCCATCTTCGTGGTGTGTATGCGTCGCATGGCCCTCGTGCGGCGTGATGCGCGCGCTGGCTGCCGATGGGTCACGTGCCCATGGTGGGTGATGCACGTGGCCTGCCTCTTGGCAGTAAGCGCAGGGGTACCGCAGAGTCAACTACATTTATTCAGAGGTCCATCCTCCGGCAGCTGAATGCCATGGGATGCTATGGCCAGCTGCCAGCTGTCCTCGGAACGTCTCGTGTGCAGCTGCGTGATGCCTGGCTGGGGTGCCTCGTGATGCCTGGCTGGGGGCGCCTCGGGCGCTTGCAGCTATGTAGGTTTGGGTATGCTTTCATGGTCCAGCACGTAAAACAGTGCGTGTGTTGTTTCTTGCGCCGTGCTTGGCTGGTTTCACCTGAGACAGGTGCTACAAGGATTGCAATATCAAGTGACCCCATCAACGGGGCTGGTGGCCAACCCCAGATGACGCAAGCGCCTGCCTATGGAATGGAAGGGATGGGAAGGAACGGGGCGGCGGCGTGCACGGTAGCCAGCACTCCATCCGGGTCGCTCAAGCTGGTTGGTCTTGCAGGGAGCAAGGCGCCGCTGATGCGCCGCAACCAGTCGCGTGACGACCTGGAAAAGGCGGGCAGTGCTCCACAGTGGGAAATGTCTGCAGCTGGCGGTGATTCTGCATGACAACGCATTTCTTGTCTCACACAAGGATCGTCTCAATTCATTAAGGGGAGGTGGCACCCCAAAACCCTTAAAATTTGACATATGGTAATATCACTTGAAATCCATTTGCACAACCCAAAGTTATGATTGGGGGCACTAAATAACATCTTTAGTGAGTTGTCCATGCACTTGTTGGGGGTACTACCCCCATATATACGCCAATAATGCGCTATAAATAGAAAAAGACGCTAATTAGGGCTGGGTATGCCCAAGCCAATGCACTTATTTGTTGGCTACCAAAAATCAAGGTCATATAGTTCCCTGAGTTTGTAGCTTGCTGAGCTATTTACATCATGGAAATGGCAAAACCTTGAACAGTTATTAATTTTCCCGTAAAACAGGTCATTTTTTACCGGACATTGGTATTAAAACCCGCATAAACACTTCCGATAAGGCCACAAAATCAACAATAATTCCGGCTAACAGGGGGACAACTGTCTTCCAAGTCCCAGGTCATTCCGACAAGTCTAGCTAAAGTTATTGCGTTTGGCGCGTTATAACAAAAATGCCCGCTAAAACAAAAATTGTCACTATTTTAGCCCTTGCTAGCATCCTGCACTAGGCAGGCAGGGCAAAACCAATCCCCCTTGGGCTCCTTCCTCAAGGGGGGGTCAGCGCAGCACCCATGCAGTCCTCCCTTGCACCCGAATGTGCTGCATAGCAAGAAAGGGACACCGTCAATTTCGTCGGGGGAGGCACATGCAAGGCAAGGAATTTCATCAACATCATCCTCATCCTCACTACTACCTTCCCCATGGCCCCCCTCCTCCCCCCTTTGCATAGCATAGTGGCAGCCACTCTTGTAGGTGGAGGGGTCGCTCTTTGCCTTGTTAAAATACACCTTTGTCCTAGCACACTTCCTCTCTAGCTTGTCCAACTTGAACTCAGGCGTCTTCTTGAGCTCGTGCTGCCGTTCCCGCTTGTCAATCAGCTCATTCAGCTGTGCAAGTGCAGCTGGGGACGTGGTGATGCCCAGCTCATCCGCCACTCCCATCACCCACAGCTCACCCTTCTGTGCACGCAGAATGCCCACTGCCATGGACGCAGCATAGAGGTTTCCAGGAAAGCCACCCTTGCCATTGGGCGTGCTCTTCACCTGCATGCTATGTGTAAACTCATTGGCATTGGATGAGCTGTTATGGCAGCACCCCTTCATCACCTCCGGGCTAGTGTAGTCATCCCACACCTTCTTTACCACCTCCATCACGTTCACCTCTTCCCCCTTCTTGTTCGTGTGCACACGTGGAATCCACGGCTCATCTTCCCCCCACGCGGGATGGTTCACCCCCCGCTTGTAGAGTGAGCACCATTGCTCTCTCACCACAGTCTTGTTGTCCGCTTGCAACTTATAATTAGGGAACATCCAGCACCTGGTGTGGTTACCAAAGTTGTGTTCAAGATAATTCCCAAGTGCAGCGGACAGCCACGTGGCACCCTTATGCCAGTTGATCCTGATACATGCACTCAAGCCCCTGCACATTGACACAATATGCTTCTTGTCAGAAAAGACACCTTGGTGGCTAGACAGGTGATCCTTCTTTGCCTTAGCCAGCGCACCATGCAAGCAAATTCGCAAGTGGTTCAGGTCCTCCTCCTTCTCAGGCACAAGACCGTGCTGCTGGAGCCAAGGGTCATTTCTGACTTGGTAGTGCCAGCTGCTGTCACCGTCACTAGTCACCTTTGCAACGTGCAGCCTTTGGCTCTCAGGCTTGCTGCCCTTGTCCACCTCATCCACCCCAGCCCTCTCCATCACTTGGCCCGTGAACACACCCGCCTTGAGTGACCCAACATCCCGCAGCATCGCCACCGCCCCCGCCCCCTCCATGCTTTTGCTTGTGCCGATGTGCTCATGATTGAGGAAGCACATGTGAGGCTTTGGGGCTAAAGGGTTGCCCTGCTCATCACTCTTGCCCCTCACCGCCCAACAAAAGGAGCACCACAAGCCAGAGATGTGGTGGGCGATAACTACCTTGAGCACATCGTGAATAAGGAGCTGCTGCCCAAACAAGGACTTGAACCCACGCGTGATCCAGCTCCCGTCAAATGTCGCCCTAGTCAGCCACCTCCCATCCTTGCCCAACTTGAACCTCTTTGCCTCCATCTCAAACACCCTGACTGCCTCGCGGTTCTCCATGATGACCCGGTGCAAGTAGGCTATCACCACCTCGCACGTGCGTTGCACATCCTTGCGCCACACGCTCCCATACGAAGGGAAAGACATGCCAAAGATGGTGAACAAGCGCAGCAGCTCAGGGCGTGGGATGGCAAATATGACAGAGGCTATTGCACACAGTGCATTCACGGAAGCACGTGAAGTGCCAACGCGTGCCAGGCCACTGTCAAGCTGGGTGCCTTGCTCGTGCTTCCATGGCAAATTATCGGCAGCACGGCAGTACGGGTTCGTGCACCACAAGACCAACAGCATAGAAGAGCATGGGCCAGGCGTCCTCCTTTGGCCAACCAAAACCCCCCTTGCATGGCAGACAGGGCAGCCCATGACAGACACCATTTGCTCCAAGCAGGTTGCATCAAAAATAATGCGTGACCAAGCAAGGCTCTCTCCTTGAGGTGGGACAGGAGGAAGATCACGCACCCTGACATGGTTTCCCTTTCTATCAACCTTCTTGGGTGAAGGATAAAAAGCGTCAGGCGGCGAGCGCTTCCGGGAACCGGTTTGCCCACCTTCATCACCGGGCGATGAAGCAACATCCGGGGAGCAAGAAGGACGTGCAGCACCAGATCTTCCGCGCTTTGTAGTCGCCGCAGGCGTTGAAAATAGATCGGCACTCGGCTGGCCACCGTCGCACTTGTTGGTTTTGCTGCCTTTCGGTCGCCCTAAACCCGACCTATTTAGCGACCCCGGAGGCCTCCCCGCCCTCTTTTGGGAGTCTCGGGCGGCGGCTGCGCTGGCCCGGATTTTGTGGCTTCCCATGCAGCAACTCTAATAGCGCACAGACTCCTTTTTCGCCCCATATCCCCCTCAACCCGGCCAGCACCGGCCAGCGCTCATCTGTCTCCGGTTGGGATAAACCCGACATATTGCATGTCGGGGTCAGGGAAACGGTCGCGAATTGCATCAAACAGCTCCCTAGGAAGTTCCTTGGCACTTCCGTCGGCTTCTCGCCAGCTCAGGCGCTCAGCTACCCACCGATACGCGGCATGGCGGAATTTATTAGGTGGGTCAGTTCGCGATTTGGGGGGGTCGTGCTTGCGTGACACTGCCCCGAGCGACACTAATTTATCCCGGTCGAAAATGTCATCCAGCGATACGCTGGAATAACCGTTATTATTTTTCCATGCATTTGCGCCGCTAATACATCTGGCTTGCAACGCACTTTCGCGTCTAGTGACCGCCATCGCGTGTTCGTCCGACGTGCACTCGTGCACAACTCACGTTTTTCATTTTCGCGGTACCGGGAATTTTTTCGGCGGGAAAATATTCGGCGCGCCACGTCCCCTTAAAATGTCTCGCAATAGGATCGTGGCAAACAAGTTAGCCACCCTGCTAGTCATGCAGCCAACAGGAAACATGCTTTTTCTGCACGCGCACAAAAAATCGGCTGTCTCAATAAATATTCGGCCAGCACCTGTTGAGGATGGATAGCTGCACATCCGTATCAGACGATGACTAATACCTAGGTTGGCATTTGAACAGCATATCTTTCATTGCCGAGTGGTGCTACGTCGCTTCCCCCAGAAGCCAGGTGAGACGTCAACCTCTCTTGCTGACGAGCTCAAGAACCAGCTTCTTACCCTCATGGGCCTGGTAGGTGAGGTAGAACTGCGTGGGTGCCACCGCCTTCCCCACTCACGGGACAAGGCGGCCCCCCCACCAGTCCTACTCACCTTCCCCTCCCCTGAGGATAAGCAGCGGTTCCTCTCTCGTCGCAAGCGGTTGCACGACCTCACCTGGACGCTGGATGACGACCTCACCCCCGCTCAGCAACAGCAGCGACGCGACCTGTGGCCGGAATACCTCCGCCATAAGCAGGACCCCCAGAAGCCCAAGGTGTACTGGAGGGGCGGGGACCTGATGATCAACCACAAGATGTGGACGCCCCCAGCGGGCTAGAATAGCAATAGCCCTAGCTTGTAACCATTGGCGTCACTGCCGCTAAGGCAGCCATGCCTAGCTGTGCCAACACACCTAGTCACGTGCCGCCAACGCACGGTACACAACCAGCCATAGCCTTAGCCTAGTCCTAGTACAGCCATGCTACGCCCTGGCTATGTTCAGATTACTTGCCCACGCTCCTTGCTATGATATGCTCACATGGGTCTTATTGCACCCACAGTTTGCCGGATCGTTAGCCTGTCCTTTTCGCTAGCCGCGCCCGATTGCAGCTGTGGCATGCCTTTGGCATGAAGGAGACTGGGGGTCTCTGCCCTTTCTCCTGTAGTGCACACACAGGGATTAAAAGCACTTCGGTGCTCCGTGACTCCCCAACGGGAGCACGAGTTTAATTAATTAATTAATTAATATCTTTCATTCAATAAATCTAGTCATGTGCGCAGATTTAGGGGGCGCATTTTACCGTCATCATGGACTCGGCACTTGCATGCACTTATCACTTAGATTGATGCCATATCTGGTAAAAGGTGGCAAAATGCGTCTGACTTAATGACAACACCTGGACGGCCTGGTATTTATCCATGTGCATCATAGATCGCCGTGCTGGGCATTAATTAACTAATGAATGAATTTACACGTCACTGTGTCAGGTGAGCATAAGTCCTCAGGGAAATGAGTGTGGGATGAGGTGGATGGTGATTGGGGCTACCAGTTGCCCGCCTAAACCGCGGCTGCTAGACGGGACGGAGGTCCCGTTCCGTGATTGCTTCAATAGACCCGGTCGTCGCTGCGTTGGCCGAGTCTGTGGAGATGAGCGCGCGGATGCAGGTACTTTTGTCTACCTTCTTGGCCCCTGGTGCGGTTGCGCCTGTGGTGCCTGCCGCTGTGGCAACCCCTACCGTTGCTGTCGCCGCGCCTATCGCTGCCGTACCTGCTGCTGTCGTTGTACCTGCGGCTGCTGTACCTGCTGCTGTCGCCGTGTACCAGCGGCTGTCGTACCTACTGCTGTCGCCGCACCTGGTGCTGTCGCGCCTACCGCTGTCGCGCCTACGTACGCGCGACCAGGCCGCGCCTACCGGCGCCGTTGTCGCGCCCCCGCGCGAGGAGGTCGCCCCTACCGCTGCTGCTGTCGCGCTCACTCGCAGTGACGCCGCGCCTATTCGCCCCGTGGTCGCGCTTGCGCGCGTTGACGTCGCCCCTACCCGCGTCACCTTCGCTCCGGTTAGCCACCCTGTGGTGCCGTCCAGCGTGGTTGCTGCGCCGCTGCACGTGGTTCCGCCGTCAGGGTCTGGTGGACCCCCTCCTACATCTACGCGTGCCACCCAGTGGTGATGTCCTGCCGCCGGCCGTTTCGGCCAAGCTGATGGAGGACCAGGGTCGCTTGGACGCCGTTGTGGTGCAGCGCTCCTTTTTCGCCAGGCTTAAGGTCTTGCGCCAGGGCGACCAGTTGCATGCTCCGTCTGTGGCACACAACTGCCCGGTCGTCAGTTCGGATCAGGTGGCTGTGGGCCGGGGTCTGTCGGTATCTGCTTGCCGGGAGTTGCAGGTGCCTCCGCGTGTGTCGGTGGATGTCTCCCAGGTGCCCCGCTCCCTTGCGGCCAGCACGCAGTATGACCTCCACGCGGGGGCTGTGACCCACTCGCAGGACACTGACGCGCCTCCGTTTAGCATGATCGTGATTCCGGATTCTCTCTACGAGGGCGACTGCTTGGTCCGTCGCATTGCCTTTACCGTTGGGCGCGTCCTCAGAACGACCGCCTCACCTACGCCTATTGGGCGTGGGCCTACCCAGCGCCTCTGCGCATTCCTGCCTCCGACGCAGTCTTTCATGCACCGTCCGCCGCGTACCCCGGGCCTGCTCGCCACCCACTTGCAGCCGTCGCTGTTGTGGGACGCGTGTCGGCAAGCCCCGCTGCCGGGTCAGGGGTTGGACAGTCGGTGTGGTCCCCCCCGTGCGGGGCCCTACCTGTCTACCTTCGGCTCCCGCCAGTGTCCCCGACGCTGGAGGGGCCGTGAGATTCGGCATATTCGGCTGTGGCCAGCCAATGTTGACAGGCTTGTGGACCTGTTCTTCACGACCGCCCAGCTCCAGTAGCTGACCTTGGCGAGCCGTGCGTACCTTTGTGCCCTGTGTGTGTGCGTCGTGGAGCCGTTCTTTGCCCAGTTTTCGTACGGGCACATCGACTGGGCTCGGATGCAGGTAGTGATTACCCAGCATCGGTATTACTGGGCGTTCCTGGGTCTCTTCCCAGAATGTGTTTGGGAAGATGTGTATCTGAGGATTGACGTACCGGCACGATAGTGAAGAGGATGTCGTGCACTACCACGCCTACCTAGATGTTTTGGTAGCTATGCGTGGTACCTACCAGGCCGATGGCCAGTAGATAGAGGGCTCTAGGCCCCACCTGGGTGTGTTGTCACCCCGGTATGTAGCTAGCGCCCCCTACCTATAATATCGCCGGTTGGCCTAGGTCCTTAGTACTTAGATTGAGCTGTGTTGTACTTGCTTGCCCTTCCTAGTGCCGTCCCCATATCCGGCAAGCTTATGCAAGGCAGTCAGGGGCCCTGTCTACGGGTGACGGGTACTAAGGCCCTGCACCGATTGGTGGTGGACTCGCGGTTGACTTGGCTCACTCTGGAGAACTAGGAAGCTGACTAGTTGTGTTATTGGCGCGTGGGTGCGATAGGTGTTTTATTCCTACCGACCTACCTCTGTTTATGATCCAGTGTTTTATACTCTCATGACGTAGGGAGAGGGCTCCCTACTTTTATGGGGGGGAGGTGCTACGGCACGTAACAAACTGTTGTTAGTTCTGCCGTAAATTTGGCGTTACGTCCGTTTGATTTGGTTGATCCTACGGTAAGTTAGGGCCTATCGACCTGGAGTCCCGGTCGTGTGGATGGTCACCTAGTATTTCAGTTACATAGTGCCTGTGGCGCCATGCTGCGTACTTTTTGGCCTGGACCGTTGGTTGTGACCGTTGGTACTCTGTGTGATCTGCACCAGCACTGCCCTACGTGGCAATAGAGTGTTGTCCTGCGTAGATCCAACCTACAGTGTGATCGTACGGGAGAGGGCCACGTCTGGCCCGAGCACGCACGAGGCTGTTGTTGGCCAATTTAGGTGTTGTAATTTCCTTGTGTTGAGAGTTCGATCTGGGTTATGGCTTCTTACAGCTAGTCGAACCACGTGGTTGTGTTCTTGTCCGATGATGTCTAAGTAAACGTGCTGATGGCTCAGTATGGACAAAATTATCGTAAAGCATTAGAGTCGGGAGTTCAAAGATCTTTCAAAAAGCAAAACAGGGTTACTGACCGCTACCGGGTTAGTTAGTTTAGGCCAGGTTAGCCGGGGCAATTGGGTTAGAGGCTGTGGTGGAGGTGGAACCCTGAGTCGTAACAGCTGGCCAACCTAGTGATCCCAGCCCAGTTTGAACACCGCATTAATCCTCCCTCTCTCTTGCTTGGACTGCTATGCAGAACAAGAAGAGGTGGCAGACCATTGGACGTCCAGGCCCACACGCCAGCCCCTCATGTGGGCAAGCCCCTCCCCCGGCTGGCCCAGGAGGAAGGGGCCCTTTGCTGGGTAGAGACTAGCTAGGATTTTATACATTAGTTTAGAGTTAGCTTAGTTAGGTTTCGCGGCTTCGCTCACCCCCGGCATCCATCCAGCAAGGGAATATACGTGCTACATGATCTCCCAACGGAGTCATGTTATAAATTAAATTTTATTTTTATTTTTTGTAATAAATACTAGTTCTAAAAGTTCAAACCGCTAGTACAGTCATTACCGCGTTATCATTACCGCGCATCATTATTTAATCATGCATGCTGTGCCCATGCATTTGAGAGTTGCTCTCTGCTGAGATGCCATGCACACTAGCCATTGCCTAGCCATAACAACCTTCCACCCCATGCCAGGCCTTTATTAAGGTATGATACATCATGGTGGTGCAGGTGCACCTTGTGCACCCAGAGTAGGTTGCGGTTTACATCCCCCCACCTGCAGGTTGTAGCTCAGAATGTATTAGCCCTTAAACTGAACTGAGTCCGTTTTCGTGGCGCCAGTTGAACTCGCGCCACTCTAACGGACTGAGTTTGTGGCAGAACCATGCAGGCGCCGCGCCAAAAATAATTCAACGGTCAAAGCTGGGGGGATCGAAAGATCTAGACGTAAGCTATGCCTGGCACTATTCAGACCGTACTTCGGACACCTGGCCAGGGAGATATGCTTGAGCAAAGTTAGGGGGGTACCATGGTCTAACGGGACCGACGTGCATGAAAAATATTGACGCGCACGGCTATGGCGGTGCACACAACTGACTGGTACGAGAGAATGGCTTGACATAATGGACTCAAATTTTGTAGGCATGATTTTAAGTCCTAAAAACTTTATATCCGTAGCCATGGAACGTTTGAAGATGCGTAGATGGGTCTCGGGGTGCTGGTGGGCGCAGCAAATCATGTTAGCGGCCAGGCGGTGACAGTGCGAGTGCTGCATGTTGCTAGTCGGAAATTTTTGAGATATTTGCGCATGGATACACGTTTGACGTTGTTCCCAACCAGATTTGCTAGAACTGGCAGCCAGGAAAGGCTCGAGGCTATGTCCATGAATCGGGCGTGCTGGCTCCCGCAGGAAAGGTAATCTGCTGTTCCGACCTGGTACGTTCTAGCCTCCTAGCGTGTTCCATTAACCGTATCTGGTTGTATTATCGTTTAAAACTAATATCGTGCAGCCTGGGTTATAATCGAGGGCTTGTGATAGTCATTTTGTTGTTTTGCTGCCCCTACGCATCGGCTTGTCATGGTTGTGGAATACCATCAGGTCAAGCAGATTTCGGACCATGTTTGGTCGCTGTTAGCTGAGGCTGCAACAGAAATAGCGTGATAACGGTTGATATTGGTTATTAATACGGTAACGTTGATTACCCAATGCTTTTCCTGGCTTAAACAGCCCGAAACAAGTTCTTTTCATACCAGTTTCAGGCATGGCTTCTTGTTTTGCTGGCCAACGCCCACCTTCTGATTTTGCATCCATGCATTGCATGTGACAAACATGGAGATATCCAATACCTGTTTGCATGGAAGCATTACCACTGACTTGTTCCTTTTGTTTTCTTTATTGTTGCAAAGAACGTGGAGGTGTTTTGTCATTCATTGGGTGCGTTAGTGATGTAGCTCCTTGCCAGCCCTTTGACGCGCGCTTGAGTCCTTGATATGAGCCTTTCACCTATTTTTTAGCATGCGGTGTCTTATATGCTGGGCATGATGTTGGCATTGCTTTTGTTGCCATCTAGTTGTTGTTTTGTGCCACTTTGGGATAGTAAACCTATGCGGTAGTGCTAGCAACCGTCCCAAAATGTCTTGCACCGTTATAACGGTCTGAGCTATTTTGGGCTGTTTGCTAGCTAGCCGGTGCAGTTCTGTGGCATTTCATGTTTTGAATGCATTGATGGCATGCCTATGATTATGATAAACTGCCTTTAACTGATTCGGCGTAAATGGTCGATAATGCATTCTATATGTCTCCAACCCCACGTGCACTGTACCCCCCTGGGGGGGGTGCTATTTATAGCACCAGTGGGGCATGGATATATGACCAACCACATGTCCCCAGTGTTATTTGATATATATTATAAAAATATAATTACTTACAGCAGAGGGAAATCACTCAAACCAAAGCAAAACGCCCAGCTATAAACCTATATACAGAGACATGTCAAAGCTCTATACGACGATAAGACCAATGGAAACGCCTAACGGGAGGAACCTAATAGCCCTGCTGCACCGCAAAATCAGCCCGCGTACGGCGGAGCATGATGTCAGCCACGGCCCGAGTCAGCGCCACCGACAAGCGCTGACGACAATATGACGTCCAGGTCTGGCCGACCATGGGGCCCGCTGGCCCTCCAGGTCCAGCCGGTCCTCCCGGAGCCGGCAACACTCCTTGAAGAAGGCGGAGGTCAGGGGCCCCATGGCCCCAAACTCCTCCAGGACGAAGGGCGCCACACGATGGTGCCCGACGTCGCCGTAGGCCAGGAGCTTGGCCCGCTCCGCCCGGTCCGCCGTGTAACCTGCCGTTTGATATATATTAAAAATATAATTACTTACAGCAGAGTGAAATCACTCAAACCAAAGCAAACGCCCAGCTATAAACCTATATACAGAGCCATGTCAAAGCTCTATACTACGATAAGACCAATGGAAACGCCTAACGGGAGGAACCTAATAGCCCTGCTGCACCGCAAAATCAGCCCGCGTACGGCGGAGCATGATGTCAGCCATGGCCCGAGTCAGCGCCACCGACAAGCGCTGACGACAATATGACGTCCAGGTCCGCGCCGACCATGGGGCCCGCTGGCCCTCCAGGCCCAGCCGGTCCTCCCGGAGCCGGCAACACTCCTTGAAGAAGGCGGAGGTCAGGGGCCCCATGGCCCCAAACTCCTCCAGGACAAAGGGCACCACACGATGGTGCCCGACGTCGCCGTAGGCCAGGAGCTTGGCCCGCTCCGCCCGGTACGCCGTGTAACCTGCCTGTTACGTCCCAGCCCAGACTCCTCTAGCCCAGGAGCTACGTAGCGAAAGACCCTCCTTGCCGGAATTAGGAATAATTCAAGGTAGGATAATGTAGGTTGCGCTTCACGACGTGAGTCGTGAGATATCTGGCATCACGGCTTGATACCAAGCTGATTTGTACACACTTATAATGGCTAGCAAGACCAATTACAAATGGATAGTTGCCCCGGGCTCAATGTGTAGGCGTATTCGCACTTATCATTCATCAAACCAAGAGGACGAGACTCTCGTCCTCGGACTAATTTAACCTAGGTTGGTTGCGGCGCAGATACACGTGTTATTTAAACGAGCGAACAACCCTTGGCGGGTTCAGTTCGGACAGCCTGAGCCGGAGATATACCCAAGCTGCTTGCAGAATCAAGCACTTGGAAGAGGATTAAGCTTATCCTTTAAAAAGCTATGAAGAGGATTAGGCTTATCCTTGAAAAAGCCATGAAGAGGATTATGCTTATCCTTGAAAAAGCACTGAAGAGGTTATTGCTTAGCCTATTTGAAAAGCATGTGTGGTCCTGTCGTGGGAATTTTTTTTCCCTATGTGATCCTCTTTTTGCCTTTTTGGCTCTTCATTTTTTCGAGCTAAAAAGTGGGGGGGAATATAGTGGATCACACACAAGAGTACTCTATTGCTATGGATATGCCTTCCAAGTGATAGGCTAGGATATAATGGCACGCAAACGCGACAACCAAATCCTACTGGCCAATCCAATTCACTCATTCCACGTAGGATCCGGGCCGACATCGACCCCCAACTACAGGATCCACGCCTAGAACCATAGACAGACAGTCCCAGAACTGGCGCGGCGCCACGGCACCGGCCCCTAAAAGGTCAGCCTAGGACCAAAATAACTAGTCCAATTCACACAATAGCCAATATTCATAAAACTCAGTACAACGGCCACAAGGCCTTAGTAATTTATTCCATTGTTACGTCCGACTAAAAGGGCCGGGACGTAACACTCCTCCCCCCCCACGGGGGTCGGTAGTCCCTACCGTACAAAGATAGGATAAGGAAGCAAAACAAGACTACTATAAGAGTACTATGTCCCGACCTCGGTTCACCCGCAGGTCAGTAATACCAGTTCCTCTAGAGGTTGATACACGTGACCAACCCTGACGTAGTAGCCAGAACTCTGTGGATTGGACCATTCCACTATCCGTCCCAAAAACTGAAATATCTACTCTAGCGTCCGCCGCTGGTGGCCCGCCGCTGCTGCTGGGCCTCAAGGAGAGCCCGTCGCCCCACGGGGGTCATATGACGGGTCATCACCCCGGGGTGTGCACATAAATCCCCCTCGAAGGCGATCTGATATGGGGACGTCTTCTGCCGACCCATCCTGGATAGCTCCACCCACGTACCCCGGGGCCACATGGCCAGGAACCCAGCAAGATACTGGGGGTGGGTAAAGAGAAGGGTCAGCGCCGACCAATCCACCACCCCACAGCGGTGCTCGCGAACAAACTTCACACCCATCATAAAAACCTCTGTGCGCACGTGATCCTCGATGATAGTCACCCTCGGAGCCCCTACAACATCAGGCACCACCCGTTCCAGGAAGGCACGCCCTTCCGCTGGGGCCACCTTTGGCGGCGTCACCACGTGCCCCACCCCGTCCACCTGATATCTCCAGTCCCACCAATCCTCGGTACCGAACCGCACAGTGTGTGTCAAAATGTAAGACAGGTGGCAGGCTTAAAGATCGAATAATGCTTTACTGATTTTATATATTGACTTTGAGTCGGCGTACAAACGGGTAGCCATGACAATTGCAGGGGCAACATTAAGTGGAAAAACACACTGTCGCAGTATCCGTCGATCTTAAATTAATCTACGGTATAAGTTAAAGTGCATCCAGCCGCCACACACAAGTGGGTGGCTTACATCAACACTAAAATGATGCGTCAGATCACTAGTATGCAAGTACAAGGACATTGCGCCTCCAGGGCAGCACTTAGTGAACATAGGGTCGGCGCGTAGCGCGGAGCCAGGCAAATTTTGTCAGACGGCTACAGTACCACTGGCTACAGTACCACTGGTTACAGTACCACTAGGGTACGGATGTCAGCTAACTAATATATTTAGCTAACTAATATATTTAGTAAAATGTAGAAGAAAGTAGTCATATAAGTTCCGGTATACCCGAAACTAGCACACTCAATAAAAAGACTGTCAGGCATATTGGGGCATATCCTGACACCCCCCTTGCATACAATGTGCCTGTTCCCCCCCTTGCTCAGAGAGACCTATAGCTAGTGAGGGTATAGCCGGGTACACTCCCCTGGCACCCCCCTTACACGGCTATCTGGTTGGAGCTGAGAGGAGACTGATGACTGTAGCCCCCAGGTGTCCCTGGGAGTGCGCCACAGTGGCTGTTGCTGGGAGAATGCCGGGGACCCTCGAAAAAACTTGGTTGTTGCTGCTGTTGCTGGTAAAATGCTGGGACCCTGGAAAGACATCCGGTGGCCCCCAGGTGTCCCTGGGAGTGCGCCACAGGAGAAAAGAACACAGGTTGACTGGTTGATGCTGGTACTGCAGTACTGGTCACTGCTGGCTGCTGGCATGAAGACCTGCACCTGTCACGTCTGTCAGGGTGGGCGACTAGCCGCTAGCAATGCAGGAGGGCCAGAGGACGGGTTGGGGGGGCTGGCTGCTGTCGCCTGCTGCAGTGCAGGTTGAAAAGCTCCAGGGCCCACGTCTGGTGCTAGCTGGGCCCAGCTGGCTGCTACCCCTTGTTCCCTGTCCCGGGGGAGCTGGATAAGACGTTTAGAAGCAGAAACCGGGGGGGAGGTCGTGGGCCTCGTGGGAGGGCGCCGGTGGGGTGTCGGTGGTGTGGTGGGCGGCGGGCCCGCCGGTGTTGCCGCGAGTGTTCCGTAGGTGAGGGTACTTCCACCAGCAGGTGGGCTCCTGATGAGAGGTGCGACCGCAGTGGGTGCAGCTGGGCCGCTGGGTCCCGCCATTGTGACCGCCACGCCCCCTGCCACGCCCGGTGCCACGGCCACCGCGTCCAGAGTGGGAGGTATGATACACCCCGGTGGCCTCCGCGGAATCTTTGTTACCGTGCACAAGGTCCCAGGCCTTAAGAAGTGCCGCCTTAGTTTCCTGTAGGGTGATACCGTCCCCAAGGTTCAATTGGGCAAGGGACGGAAGCAACTCCTCGGTCACGCCGGCGAGCAGATTCTCGGCCAGATCCTCGGGTGCCATTTTGGCGCCGGTGGCAATCAGGTCGTTATAAGTTAATTCCCCGTCGGTTATATATTGCCGCATTGTGACGCCGGGTTCCAGCTTCATTCGATTTAGCTTGCGGCGTAGTGCTCGCCGGTTGCTCATCTGCAGTTTGAGATGCTCATATTCTTCACAGATGCGATGATATGCCACGCTGCCAGTTTTCTGAGTAACACTGTTTGCCACTTTGAGTGCCGGTCCAACGAGGCACTGACAAAGGGCCGCAAAAAGAATCAGGTCGCGTTCCTCATTGACCTCGGTGCCAAGCAGGACAGACAGCATCCCGAATGCTGTCACTACGGCCAGAAAAGGAATCTTCGTGTTATCCCACTTTACTGGGTCGAGGCCGTCGAACTGTGTAATATTTTTGCAGGCCTGTAGAATGTTGAGATCTTTCGTCGCTTTCGTAGCTGCTGCTGTCGCGGCTGCGGACATGATTGTCTCGGCAAGGTTAAAATCTGGTCACAACCGAGTCTCGGCAAGGTGAAAATCTGGAGACAGCCGAGAAAGCCGGAGACGCTCAATCCGTAATGGTAAAGATTAAGACTAATATGCGACGATGGTTGAGAACAGCAAATACGAGGTAGAGACGATCGTCTAAATACTGGAGTTCTTGAATTTCGATACAGGGAAGCCCGTCTAGGATATGCACGACTGGCATAAAGTGCCGACGTCGGATTCAGGGAGTCAATTTGCCCGATAAATGGGACCAGTTGCAGCAATTTAGTTGGCCACCCCGCTCGATACCATGTCAAAATGTAAGACAGGTGGCAGGCTTAAAGATCGAATAATGCTTTACTGATTTTATATATTGACTTTGAGTCGGCGTACAAACGGGTAGCCATGACAATTGCAGGGGCAACATTAAGTGGAAAAACACACTGTCGCAGTATCCGTCGATCTTAAATTAATCTACGGTATAAGTTAAAGTGCATCCAGCCGCCACACACAAGTGGGTGGCTTACATCAACACTAAAATGATGCGTCAGATCACTAGTATGCAAGTACAAGGACATTGCGCCTCCAGGGCAGCACTTAGTGAACATAGGGTCGGCGCGTAGCGCGGAGCCAGGCAAATTTTGTCAGACGGCTACAGTACCACTGGCTACAGTACCACTGGTTACAGTACCACTAGGGTACGGATGTCAGCTAACTAATATATTTAGCTAACTAATATATTTAGTAAAATGTAGAAGAAAGTAGTCATATAAGTTCCGGTATACCCGAAACTAGCACACTCAATAAAAAGACTGTCAGGCATATTGGGGCATATCCTGACAGTGTGCCCCACCGTCTGGGGAAAACGAAGATCGTCGGGTTGCGGTAAGGGCAGTGGAGCCTGTGGGAAGAAGGTGATTTCTAGTTGTTCCCAGTAGGCACCACGGTCGACCGCGCACCAGGGACCCGCTTGAAACACCAAAGGAGCGGGCAGGTGCATGCCAGGAGGGACCGGGAACAGAGGTCCCTCGAACACCACACACAACTTCTCCGTACGAGGCCCCGGCCCACCATGCCTTACTGCCCTTCCCGGAATCGTCCGTATGAAATCCCCCATCGACCACTCCTCGTGTGAAGACCCCGGAGCCCTGGAAGCTGCCTCGTAGCCCACTGAGGTGGCGACTGACTGATCGCCCTGGCGCCCGAGCTGGTCCAGCATACGCTGTATCAGACCCTGCCCTGATTGCACCGCTGCCACGAGCGTCTCGATGGTTACCACGGGCTCCGCCGGCACCATGACACCCGTCACGCTGGGACCTTCCGCGGCAATCCGTACGGTATGTAGACACGGTCCCTCCGCGGGAAGGTGCGAGGGCCGATTCGAGGTGGACTGGGTCTGCTGGGTCCCTCCGCAGGACGTGACATCGACGATCCGGCTTGGGCAGGCCGGGGACGTGGCTCCAAGGAGACCAGGAAATTAGGCTCCGGTGGAACCACTTCCGTCCGGGAACGAGGCTCCAGGGAGACATGAAAGGTAGGCTCCTCTTGGCCCACCTCTGGCAGAGTGCCCGCGGGGACCACATCAGAGGGCCCCTCTCCGGTCGGCCGTTCGGTCCTAGCCGCCACGGTCTCCGTCGCATCCGTTCGCGGTCGCCGGCTCTCTCGCTCTCGCTCCAACTCCAGCGCGGAGTTCCACGTGCGCTCCCAGTGACGAGCCTCCGGGCGACGAGGTGGTGGTGACGCTCGGCGAGCGGTTCGTACCTCGGTCCCTGAGTCCGAGCGGGAACGCGAGCGGGAGGGCGGTGATGGCGAGCGACGACGTGCCGGCCGCTCCGGAGCACGTCGAGAAGCGGGTTGACTGCCCCCACCCCATCCGGTAGCCCTCGGAAGACTCCGCGTCTCACGCCCGGGAGGTCGCCTCCAGCCCGTCGCCGGCGGTGGCGCCTCATAACGCGGCACAGGACAGGTTCCTGCGCCGCTCCCCTGGGAGCCCCGAGAGGGCGGATCCCGCGGAGGGGAACGAGAGGGAGGGCGTGGAGGATGGTCGTCGGAATCAGAGTCATACCCCTCACTCCCATCGTCCTGGTCCTCATCATCCATGGCCACTATGCGATCCAGCGCCTGCCGTAACGAATACTGCCCCTCGCGCAGACATTTTTCGCCCCGTATCGCCCCCTCCATCGGAAGGTACCGGGGAAAGTATTGTACCAGCAGTTTCCGCACTGCGGGTGGGAGTAGGAGGAGCAAAAGCCGTGGAAATGCCAGACCCGCTTCCAGCGTGTTCATGCACGCGTGACAAGAACACTCCCGCTCATGGGTTTCCCACTCCGTGCCAACCACCACGCCGTTGTGCGCTGCAGTGCGGGTCTCGATCTTGAACCCCACGTTGCGCCGCACGAACCCCCAAAAAGTATCCAAATACTCAGGGCCGACCCGCGCCATAATGGAATCAGCGCGGAGGTCCGAAGGCATCCGGTTACGGCGCCGACGTCGGCGTTCCAACAAGGCTTCACCCTCCCGACCATAGTCGCGCAAGAACACTTGGGGATTACACGTCTCCTCGTGCAGCTCCTTCACTAGCTGCAACGTACGCGTGTCCGGTGCTCCGGGTCTGGACGATGTTTCTTGCCGGCGCTCGCGGCCAGATGAAGGTGTTTGAATTGGGAGAGGAGACTAATGGGTTTTACACAATGCCTTGTGCTTGGCCTTGCTACCCACACACCTTGCAGGTGCTGAAAGAAAGAGAGGTTGAAGACAATTTACGTGGAAGAATAAATGGCTTTATTAGAATATAATAGTTGGAGAAGAGCTTGAATGGAGGTTGAATGGAGGTACCTGCCCTTAGGGGGCAGTTTCCTTTTATACCTTTTAGGCTAGGAAGGATGACATCAGCAATGACATCATCACAGAAGCTTGTAGAAACATCCTAGCATATTCCTAGCATATTCCCAGCATATTCTCAGCATATTCCAGGAATATTCCTGGCATATTCTTAGAACATTCCTAGAACATTCTAGACATGATCCAATTTGAGCTGGCATAATAGCTAGATGCCAAGTGTCTACGTAATAATGTGCCACATAACATGATTAATAAAGTGACACATCTCTTCTCCTTGGAGTGACAAGTGTCATGCAATGAGTCTACCCACTTGTCATCATGTAAGTGATAACATGTGTCATCATGAGCTGCCAACACTTGTCAGCTCATGGACCAAACACTTGTCCAATAGGCCATAGCACCACTTGTCAATCAAATACGTGATGCTACTAGGCTGACTCAGGTTACAAGTCATCCATGTCCAAGTATAGGACTATGGCACATGAATATTGATCAGCTCATTGAGCCCGATTCATCTAGCTTATCATAGCTATCAAATTCCCAGTCCATATGGAATAAATCCAACAAGAAATAAATCAGGCTGGGATACATTGTGGTCAGGTGGATATAATATCCCTAACACCCCCCTTAGCCACATGGGCACAATGCAAAAGATGACTGGGTAGGTGGAATCTCAACACCCCCCTTAACCACATGCTCGTAGCATGCCGTCCAGTTGCTACCATGGTGCAACTGAAAATGAAGATGCCGTCCACGTGAAACGCTTGAAGCTCCAACATGCGGTCATGAGCCGCACTACCGCCACTGATCCCCCCCCCGGCAACGCGAATGAGTGTCCAACCATAGCAGCGACGCACTAGCTGCCCATCCTGGATGGCTGATACCCAACCCTTAGTTGGAAAAAGTGCTCTAGATGCTACATTCCCCCCTCACTCAAAGCGGCTGCCCATGGACACAATAGGGGCACACAGTCCCACACATATAATACGGCAACACATGCCAACAAAGAAAGTCCCTATGAGCTAACCCAAACGGTATAGAGGTAGGGCAACGGCAACAACACGTGCTGTACACACACGGAGCAACATAACATACGCCATCTCACAAAATAAATGACACCAACATCACGTTTTACGCCAAATAAACGGGGTGAGCAAACAAACATATTGGCAACAAATGCCACACAAACAAGGTACAATACAACCTTCAACACAAACACAGTGGCCATAACAGATAAACACGCTTCATAGCAAAGAAAACAGGACGTGCAAAACATTACCGCCACAAAGGCGAACACAGTAACGATTACTTCGTCACGATTCACAAATCAATGCCCGAGAGTAAACATTACGTCCGACATTACAGGCTATGCCGAAATGCACAGCCAAATTCGACACAAAGGACGTAAGCATTTGCATACAAGCAATGCTCTCAGCACAAAACAAAATAACACACGCGTCACAGGCACTTTACTTACGAAAACAAGTCGTAGACGACGATACAACGGCGCTTCACTACGCCGCAGACTAGTGCCACAAATAGCGTGCAAAAACTCTGGATATACACTCCAGGTACGTAGAAAACGTCTCGTGGGAACAATACCAAAATGCGTGGGCCATCGCCACTGAACGCATGGCAAAATAAACACATAATTGCTGGAAGAACACAAAGAAAGAACCAGAAACGCAGGCTTACGGCGCCTCACAATTTCCAGCAAACACGACACAAAAGTCGACATACAAGTTCATTTCCCACAGACAAAACATTAGGGCAACCTTGAGAAGTGGGGTCTGTGCATCCTGGGCGACAATTTCCAAGGGTCGTTGCAGCTAGCGCAATTGCAAATGCCATGGCCTGGCCGAACACCGTCAACTGACCGACGTGATGCCTTGGCAGCATTTTGCAGTCGACTTGACCGTTGGTGCTTGACCGCACTTTGGCTGACAGGTCGCTGTCCACGACGTGGTCGGCTCGCTCGAGGCCTCGCGCCAGCACCGGACTTGGCAGTCCAGGACTTGGAAAAATTTGCAGCTTGGTCGATTTCGCCCTCGCGTCACGAATTTGTTCCCCCTCAGTTAGGCTGGCAGCGTTCGAGCGCCGCGCCTTTGGTCTGGTCGCCGGACTTTGGTTACTAGCACCAGTATCACCTGGTATGCTGGCGGCGACAACGCGCTCCGCCTGCACTGGGCTGTTCTGGACCGCAGTTTCTGGAAGTACTTCAGCGTCTGACACGGACTTCTCCATTGCGCTGGAAACTTCTCGAATTGGCGTGAACTTCCACTGGGCCGGCGCAGAGTATAAAAAGCCACGCAGTGTGCGAGTAATGCCCAGTAGGCCGCCCCCGATCCCGCATACACGGGCAAGCATGGCCAGTATGACCGTTAGGCCCACGGCCAGCCACTCCGCCGCGTGTCCCGAGGCACGTGAGATGCTGCGCTCGCTGCTCGCCATTTTCTGCCCTTGACAGGCAGCGTCGACGTCCTTGAAGCTCGTCGCCGAAGATTTCAGCTCTGGGATGGCGTCCATCGCTGCGTCCGCACCGCGCGCGGGCAAAAAGTAGGTGTTGTTCCTCGTCACGATGCTGCAGGGCCTGCTGTCCAGCACAGCAACCCGCTGGCGAGGTCGACGTTGTGGCCATCCTTGACGAGCTGGCCGACTGATAGAAGTCGGGTGCTCAGCCTGGGAACGAGCAGCGCGTTTTGGAGGTGCACGTCCGCGTCCTGACCCGGCAGCTTCAGTTTGACAGTCCCGATGGCTGTCGCCTTCAGTTGGCCGCCTGAGCCGGCGATTTCCCTGTCATGAGGGTGCAGGCACACGAAGTCCGACGGGCATGGCGTCATGTGACAGCTCGCTGCGGAATCCAGCACCCAGCTGGTCGGTGCTTTCTTTTCATACTGCGTGAGTGCAGCAGCATCCGACGGCGATGGCGACTCGGCGATGGTGGCGAAGACGAAGCCGGACCGCTCCGCAGCCTCCTCGGTGATACGCGCCTCGCTGGCACCTGGTGAGTGCTCCTTTCTCGCTTGGTTCCGTCGCGTTGCCTTGTTCTTGCGTTCTTGCTTCAGCTCCGGATGCTTCTCCCAGCACTGGGTGTCCACGTGCCCGGCCTTCTTGCAGTAATTGCACCGCCTCTTTCCTCCACTTTTCTTCGTAGTAGTGTGGAAAACCTGGCCGTTAGGGGAGCCCTCCTTCTTTGCTTGAGCAGAACGCCTTCCGTGCAGTAGCTCCTCCGCCTCCAGCAGCGCAGTCTTGACCTCCTTTAGCGAATCCTCCTCTCCAGTTAGGACCTTGACCAGGTCACAATAGGCCGATGCTAAGGCCTTCAACACAGCCTTGATTTCTTCCCATTTCCTCAGAGACCGCCCATCAAACGTTGTGATGGACTTGCTTGTTGCCCGGAATTGCTTGTAGCACGCTTCCTTGGTAGCCATGGTGTCTTCAGTCGCCAATGGAACTGGATGTCTCTGGGTTCACAGTGGTCTTCTTGTTCCTCAGTAACAAACCTCCGATACCATGTTTGGATTGGGAGAGGAGACTAATGGGTTTTACACAATGCCTTGTGCTTGGCCTTGCTACCCACACACCTTGCAGGTGCTGAAAGAAAGAGAGGTTGAAGACAATTTACGTGGAAGAATAAATGGCTTTATTAGAATATAATAGTTGGAGAAGAGCTTGAATGGAGGTTGAATGGAGGTACCTGCCCTTAGGGGGCAGTTTCCTTTTATACCTTTTAGGCTAGGAAGGATGACATCAGCAATGACATCATCACAGAAGCTTGTAGAAACATCCTAGCATATTCCTAGCATATTCCCAGCATATTCTCAGTATATTCCAGGAATATTCCTGGCATATTCTTAGAACATTCCTAGAACATTCTAGACATGATCCAATGAGCTGGCATAATAGCTAGATGCCAAGTGTCTACGTAATAATGTGCCACATAACATGATTAATAAAGTGACACATCTCTTCTCCTTGGAGTGACAAGTGTCATGCAATGAGTCTACCCACTTGTCATCATGTAAGTGATAACATGTGTCATCATGAGCTGCCAACACTTGTCAGCTCATGGACCAAACACTTGTCCAATAGGCCATAGCACCACTTGTCAATCAAATACGTGATGCTACTAGGCTGACTCAGGTTACAAGTCATCCATGTCCAAGTATAGGACTATGGCACATGAATATTGATCAGCTCATTGAGCCCGATTCATCTAGCTTATCATAGCTATCGAATTCCCAGTCCATATGGAATAAATCCAACAAGAAATAAATCAGGCTGGGATACATTGTGGTCAGGTGGATATAATATCCCTAACAGAAGGCCCCGTCTGTCCGCCACCATCAGACTCCCGAGCCCCCGGCCCCTGGCGCACCCCCTCGGGCTGCAGGCTCTCCACGAGCTATCTGCGTCCTCGCCCCCACTTCTGGTTCTGGGACCTCAGGATCGTCGGGTATATCCATGTCAACCAGATCTCCCTCGCTGGACTCCCCGTCTGCTTCCCGGATTTCCGCGTCTGCAGCCTCCACGGCGCCGACGGAAGTCTGGCCCCTGGGAAGCGCCTCCGCGGCGTCCCCCTGCACAGCCCACACACAAGATGCCAGGGCGTTAGTCGGCGTGTACCTGATACCCAGCTCACACACCACTCTCACCCTACACCCTACCGGATGTGGTCTGCTAACGCAACTGGTGCGTCTTCTTATATGCTTCTAGTAAGCGGGCGCACCCCGCTAACTCAGTAGCGGTGCGCCAGGAGTCCTCAGACTCATGCTGTGCGAATCGCCATCGCACCCGGTATTGTCGCTGGACCCCTCGTCCCCGTTTGACATCCCGGTGTCCCACGATCGCTGCCACCTCGTCCTCCTGTTCCCCCGTGTCCGGATTGAACTCCAGCGGGGCTGGGGGATTGACCCTGCCCTGAATGGTATTCTGGTGATACAACTTGAGCTGGTCACGGTGGAAACGGTTGGACGTGAGGTTCCAGGACACTGGGATGTCCACCTGGAACATGACATCGTCGAACTTGGTGAGGACCTTGTAGGGACCCAGGAACATGGGACGGAGCTTAGTCTTCAGCTCCTTCTCCACCTTGTGCGAAAATCGCCCGATCTGCGGGCCCTCAACCAGAACCCAATCGCCCACCTCGATGGACGGCGTCCGGTGATCCCGCTTGCCGGCCTTTCTCTCCAGATACCGCTCTGTCGCTGCGCGGTAGCCCTGAACTGCGCTGTTATGCGCCTGGTGCATCCGCTGCAGCAACCGCTCAACCCCCTGAAGGGTGTCCAGCTTGACCTGATCCTCTCCAAGTTCGGGGCTCCCAAGCAAGTCGAGCGGTGTGAGAGGGTGTCGGCCGGAGTTGAGGAAAAAGGGAGTAAACCCATGGGCGGCCTGGGGGGCATTGTTCAGGGAAAACTCCACCAAGCCCAGAAGTTCTTCCCAATTGCTGCCCACCGTGTCAGTGTAGTGTCGCATGGTCTCTTGCACCGTGCGGTTCAACCGCTCCACCAGGTGCGACGACGAGCTGTGGTAGGCCGTACCCAGCGACACCTTGGTGCCCAGTCGCTCGAAAAACTCCTGCCAGAATTTGGCCGTGAAGAGCTTGTCGCGGTCAGAGATGAACTGCCGGCTGAGCCCGTGAAACCGAAACACGTGCGTCAGGTATATCTTGGCGCGCTCCTCCGCTGTGAGGTCGACCGGACACGGGGCCAGGTGACACATGCGCGTCAGGCGGTCCACGAACACCAAGACCATGCTGTTGCCGTTCTTCGTCTTCTTAAGGGGAGGGTCCCATAGAAATATATCAAAACTTACCCCCCCTAATAACTACAGAAATGCAACTGACAACCACTGAATGATGTTTGGGGACCATAAACATGATGTTTGGGCATGCATACCACCACTTGTTGGGGGTACTACCCCCAGCCATACACCGGCTATGAGCTAAAAATAGAAAAAAACGGTGTCCGGGGCACATCTTGCCCAGAACAGTGGGAGAACCAGTTGCATGAAAAAAGTAATACCCATATAAAAATGTCATGGGACATGTTTTCTACCTAATTGGATCAACAAAATCAGCACATCCCTTTGAGTTATTAATTTTTGGGCCAAAAATACGCTTTTTTAGGCGGGGCGTCCCCATACACACTCATAACACATCAATTAGGCCTAAAAAGTAATAGTCAAATTCTGTCATGACCATAGAAGGCACTGTCAAAGTTTGGTGGCATTCTGAGCTCAGTTGTAGCAGTTATTAATTTTGGCAGTTGGCCACCTGTGCAGACGCTAAGGAAGGCATTAGTGAGTATTAAGGCACACTAACACTTCCTATGCCATCCAAAAGGCTCCTGACCATGCCCAATTCGACCACAATGTACAAGGAGGTGGCTGGGCACGTCATGTGCCCTTGCCTTACCTCGACACGGGCAACCTGTTGCGTGTGTGCACAACAATGAGGCAGGTAGCTCTACATGCCTAGCCAACACTTCTAAAGCATATTTCAGGTTTATGGTGTGGGCATCATCCCAAAACCAAGCTCAAACACACCCTAGAAAGCCATATCCACTAATTGCCCAACAAGGGTAACAACAGACAGTCCACAGAGAAAGCAGAATTATCATACATGCTGCTTGCCAAGGCTTCTTACCATGGTTACCTTGCCTTGCTAGCATATGAATTAGGGCTCTCCCATTTTAGTGGGAGAAAGGCCAACAAGACAACGATAACCCCTACCTACGTGCAGTTCCACCCATGCAGTATGCCCCTCAGAAAAACCACTGCCACCTTTCTTTCCAGCGCAATTGTTTGCCAAGAAACAAACTCAAGCTTGTGAGCCTCTAACCACAATGAAGCCTCTGCTAAGAAAGGCCGCGTCAATATTCACACAAAACTGAGTGCTGTTAGCAATCTCCTTCCAAGAAACCACTCAGCAAATCCCTGACAACTTGACGATATGCCACGGTCACGCTTTGACACATCCCAGCCATGCAACGTACATAAAAACCACTGAAAGGTGCCAGGAATCTGGCGATGCGCAGCACGGAATGGCATTATACCTGGCGCTAACTGCACGGAAAAAAGCCGAAAACTTGCGTTGATAACCCATAAAGGAAGCGAAACATTCATAGGGTCACGTTGATCACACGATCGTACCATTACCGGAACTGTCCTTCGCCCAGCGGCGCAAGAAAGAACAACCTTCCATGGAATAATAAGACGCGCATCCCGCGAGCCTGGAGAGTGTCTTACCGATCATGACGGAAATCTTGCCGAAACCCAGCAAATTTTTAAAAGCTTTACCAATAACGATTTAAACGCATCCTTGACGCTAGGTAAAGCCCATAAAACCTGACAATCACCGCCGCCAGCGTGCATTCTAATTTATTCCTCTCGACGAAAACATCAGATTGGACCCCCGTGGCGATGGTCATCAATAAAATCATCGACACTGCAAAAAACGCGAACTCCGCTACGAAGTAGTATCATTTACTCATCGTCTTTAAGATTCGCTCAGTTTCTCTGCATTCCGCGAGCTATCTTTTTCTACTCTGCCTGAAAGCACGTCGCCATGGCCAGCTCCGGTAGGGGTGCGCGCCCCGTGCACCACTTTTTCACGGTACGGACGGGTACCGCGAATTTTTCGGCGCCAAAATATTCGCGCCGGGACCGTCCCCTTAAACGGCCCGATGAAGTCCATCATGATAGAATCCCAAGGACCCATAGGATCCGGCAGCGTCTTAGGGACTGCCTGAGAGCCCGTGTTCCTGGACTTCATGATCTGACACGAGGGGCACTGGCGCACATACGTCTCGATATACTCCTTCATCCCTGGCCAGTAGAAGTGCTTACGGGCCCGGGGAAGGAGGCGGTGACTTCCTTGATGTCCGCCCAGAAGGGAGTCATGGAGCTCGTGAAGCAAGGCAGCCCTACAAAGCTCAGGAACATACAGCCGCCATTCCTCCGGCTGGACACTCACGAACAGGCGCCCATCCTGGAACTTGCACGGGTAGGCACCCATCTGCTGGGGATGCGCCCGGATGGCTTCAAGTGCCGCTTCCTCCGTGACCGTGAAACGACTGATCAGCGTCTCCAAGTCCGACGTGACTGTGAACGCGTCCGCAGCCGGTTCCGCCGCATTAGTACTCGCCTGGTTGACGAATTCTGAGAAGACTGTGGGAGGGCCGAGCGGCTGAAGCTGAAAAATTCCCTGGGGCGGCACCACGTGACTAAGGGGCACGCGCGCATGCGACCCCTCCCCCTCCCCGGGGGTGTCCACGTCCTCGTGGGCGCTTGGTTGAACCGTCTCCTCCAGGAGGGGTGACAAGTCATCCATGGTGGTGTGCCCAAGATGAAACAAGTGGCGGGCCCGGGGAGACCGTGGTTCCACACCGTAGGCGGTCCCCGGGGCGGCCACTGGTACACAGGTGGTATGCAGCACGTCCATGTCCTCGTAGAACCAATAGTCCGCCCGTCGCGAGAGGGCGTCGGGCACCACATTGTCCGCGCCCTTGACATATTGGATCTTGAACGGCGCAAACTGTGACAGGTACTCCATCCACCGCGCCTGGCGGGGCGTCAGGTTGGGCTGCACCAGGAGGTGGGTGAGCGGCCGGTGGTTCGTGTGGATTACCAGGCGATGGGGGTCGAGATCCCCCTGCTCACTGATGGCCATCGAAAACTGGGCCCCCAGGAGATGATGACGCCACGTGTGGCAGCTGTAGACGACTGCCAGGAGTTCCTGCTGATGCACTGGATAATTCCGCTCCGCCGGAATCATTGTGCGTGAGATGTACTCGATGGGCTGAAGGCCCTTGCCTTGGTCCTGCAGGAGAACACCCCCGATGGCCACCTTGCTGGCGTCAGTAGCCACGACGAAAGGAAGGGACGGATCCGGCAGGACAAGGACCGGCGCTGTGGTGAGGTGGCGCTTAAGTGCCTCGAAAGCCTGTTGGCACTGCTCAGCCCAAAGGAACGGGGTACCCTTCTTGAGAAGAGCGTTGATCGGGGCGGCGATGGTGGCAAACCTCGGGATGAACCGCCGGTAGTAGGATGCCAACCCCAGGAAACTGCGCACCCCTTTCACGTCCGTAGGGACCGGCCATTGCTGGACAGCCTCGATCTTCTCCGGGTCGGTCGCGATGCCGTCCGCGGACAGGGTATGGCCCAGAAACGGCACGCAGCGACCGGCGCGCACCTTGGCCTTCCGCGCCGACAGGTGTTCATCTTCCATGATCTGCAGCACTGCGTCAACATCCTCCAGGTGCTCCTCGAACGTCTTGGAGTACACCAGGATGTCGTCCAGATACGCCAGCGCGCACGTGCGCTTGTAGGTCCAGGGCGGGCGCGCCCCCTTCTGCGGGTCCGCCAGATCCTGGGAGACCTGCGGCAAGTGGGCTGTGCCCATCACCGGACGGAGGATGTCGTTCATCAGCATCTGGAAGGACGCAGGCGAATTACACAGCCCCATTGCCGCCACCCGAAACTGGTAGTGACCGAAGGGCGTAGCGAACGCGGTCTTGTGGCAGTCTTCTGGCGCGATGCGCAGCTGCCAAAACCCGTCCGCACAGTCGATGACGGTGAAACACGTAGCCCCCTGGACGCGGTTGAAGATGTCGTCGATCCGCGGTAGAGGATACCGGGACTTGACAGTGATGGCGTTCAGCTTCCGGTAGTCAGTCACCAGACGCCACTTGCCCCCTGGCTTGGGAACGAGCAGCACGCCCGCTGAGAAGGGGCTGTTGCTGGGTTCAATGAGCCCAGCGTCGAGCAGTGAAATGAGGATCTTCTTGAGCTCCATCAGCTCGACTGGGCCCATGCGGTACATGGGAGACACTGTCGGCCCGGAGCCCTCCTGGAGCTGGACACGGTGTAACACCGATCGATTGGGAGGGAACTGGGGGGTGCGATCCGCGAAGAGAGTAGTGCGCTTCTCCAGGACGGCGTTGAACCGCGCCAGCTCGTCCGGTGTGAAGCCGGCACCGATCTCATTAAGCATGACCTGAGTGCTGTCCAGGTCTATACGGTACATCGCATACTCCTTGCCCTTCCGGAGCTGGCGCGCCAGCATCTTGCCACTCATCAGGATCTGGGACGCTGGTCGAGGCCCGTCCGCCGAGCGCTCGTGTGTAATGTTATGGACCTCAGCGGCCTGTGCCCTGTACTCGCTGTCGGGACACCAGAAGGAACCGTCCGGGAACCAAACTACCCGTCGGCGCACACTGATGTCCACATCCTGCTTGTCCAACCAGTCCACTCCAATGATGATGTCGGCAGCGCCCAGCGGCGCAATAGTCGCCACCAGGTCCACCGGCGTGCCCTGCAGCACACCCTTGATGTCTGCTAGGCCCGGCGATTGGTGTCGCCGGCCGTCCGAGTAGGTGACATACACTGCCGTGGTGTGTGGTCGTGGTACCAGGCCCAGCCGGCGCACCAGGGCCTCGTTGATGAAGGACGTGGAGGCACCGGTGTCAACCAGAAACTTCACGTCCATGATCGTTTTCTCCTTCAAATACGGATCAAGGACGGTGGGAGGAACCAGTAACCCTCCACTGAAAAGAAACAAATGTCGCGAGCCTCCTTGAGTTGCACACGCCGCCGGTTGAGTGGGCGCGTCGGAGGCCACGTTGTTGACGTCTACCCCTATTCTAGTTGACTCCGCGTCTGGACTACCATCTGATTTTTCTACCCTATCCCCTACCCCGGGACCAAAGCCCACGGGCAGGGCTACTACTCCCGAGGAGCGGTGGGACGGGAGGCCGCCTCGCCCGACCGCCCGCCCTCTTCCCCCCCCTCCTCCTCTTCGTCAGCCCCCTCCTCGTCGTCATACTCGTAGCCCGCCACTGCATGCGTCTGGCCGGAAGAGGAGGACTGTCGCCGCGCCTCAATCTCGTTGACCGCGCGCAACACGCCCTTGGTAGAGCTGGTCGCGGGTGGTCGCGGCTGCTGGTACTGCGTCGGGACCTGTCTGGCATGCTGCAGGCGAGCCGCACGCTCACCCGCGTTGCGGGGTCGGTCCCGGGGACCGGAGGAGTCGGGGCGGCTGCCGAAGGCTGGACCAGAGAAGCGAACGCTGGGTTCCCCGTCTCCTGCACCACGACTGGCGTGCTTGCCCCGGAGCTTGGGGCAATCGCGCTTGAGGTGCCCCACCTCGCTGCACATGAAGCATCGCGCCTTGCTAGCGTCGATCGCGTTGACACCCTGGTCAGTGTAGCCCTCATCAGGGTCGTCGAGGTACTCGTCCTCCTCCTCGCCGGCGAACTCAGTGGAGTACATCTGATTCACCCGTCGCGGGGGAGCTGGCCTGAAGAAACGGCGCACTGAGGGTGCACGCCCGCGAGCCACCACGTCGGCCACCTGTAGTAGAAGATACCTCTGGATATTCAAGATGTCCCACTCCTCCCAAGGGACCTCAGCGTAGTGCTTGAATACCTCGTCCTGCAGCTCGGGACAGAGTGCCTCGATGAACCTGATCTTGTACTCATACCAGGTCATGTCGGTCAGATAGGCGGCGCTGGACTCGAACTTGGACAGAAACTCGCGATATGGGGTGGTCCCCTGGCGCAGCTTGCCGAAGGCGATTCGCTCGTGGAGTACAGCATCTGGGGGCACCAGCTTGCGGCGCACCCGGTCCATCAGCTCCTCCACGGTTTGCGGGTATGACTGGGACGCGATGCTCTCACAGTTCAAGATGCTCACCACCGAGGGGTCCATGCAGGAGTTAACCACCAGCGGGATCAGATCACAGGTGGCCAGCTGCCAGCTGTGGTGATTGCGCCAGATGGTATACTGCTGTTGCCACATGCGTCCCCATTCGTCTACCTCGCGCGGTTTCATGTCCGCGTGCAGCTTGGGTACATTCTTGAAATTGGGCATCGGTGGGGCCTTTACCGCGTTGGTGATGGGCCCACCGACGTCTACGTGGGGGATGGAGCCGAAGGCGGGGGGCTGCGACCGGGGGAGAGATCCGGACCTGGACGGCGTACCATGAGTCCGCCGCACCTGTACTGATGAGGGATGTTCGTACCCCGCATTACAATTCGTTCAAGTGGCCCGCCGGAGCGGCTGTACAATTTTTCCCAGTGAGCGCGCTGCCAAGTGTACTTGTGGGCAAATTTTTAGGTGCCCCGTCACTTCGAGGTACTAAAAATTAGGCTACGGTACGAATTCAGCGAATTTCAGCGAATTTTCAGTCGAACCAAAGGAAGTGACGCCAAGTACCAAAAAGTTTCCGTTACGAATTTTCAGCCCAACACTCGCGCAAAATGAAGTGACGGCAACTACCAAAAAGTTTCCGTTACGAATTTTCACTCCCACACGTTTGCACAAGAGGAAGTGACGGCAACTACCAAAAAGTTTCCGTTACGAATTTTCAGTCCCACACTTCGCGCAAATTTTAGTAGGGCTGCACGCAAGCTACCTTTCAAAATTTTGCGCTAGTATGGAACGCATTTCATTCGTCTGGAGGAACGCTGCCCGCCTACTACCCCCGTTCAGAAAGTTTCGCCGAAATTTACTTGAGATTTGGAAATCTGAACGTGCGGTTGGAGTTTCGCGGGGAAACCCAAGTTCCCCAGTAATTCACCAATGACGCGCTTCGAACACTTGCCCGCTAAAACCTAAGCAGCCGCTCCGGCTGGCCACTTAAACGAAACTTGATGGGTCATCCAAGGCCACCCTGCTGAAATTAAGGTTGCCAACAGGCGCAGGCGATGGGACCACGCTGCTGTCAAGCACCCGTGGGCGCTGCGGTTGAGGTGCCGGGCGCTGGACGGGCGTGTGAGTCTCCTCGCCTCGGGCAGTGACACTGCTCCTGTCCTCCCCTGGTCTGGTCCGTGGTCTATGAGTACCAACGGGCGGGCCCTGCGTAACTGGTTCCTCGTCAACCTCGCCAGTCCCTTCCAGATCGTCGAACTCGCCATCTGCCCCTGGAATCTCCCCATCCTCATCCGAATACCGTAGCGCCGTGGGTAACAGGGACGTGCTGCCGAAGGACACTCTGCGTCTGCCCCGGTGTGTGGGGCCCGGTGGAGGTCCCTGGGGACGCCCCCGCCCCTCCCAAGGATGCGATGGCCGCCCGGTGACTGGCTGCTGATAGCGGTAGTGCAGGGTATCTTCATTCTCGTCTCCCTGCTGCTCAGGATCCGGTGGTAGCCATTGTGGTCTCGTCTGGGGTTGTTGTTGCTGCATCCGGGGTTGCCGTTGTTGCCGTTGCTGCTGCTGCTGCTGCCGTTGCTGCTGCTGCTGCGAGTCCCCTTGTAGTATCTCTTGGTCACTTCTGTCATCTTCCTGCCCGGTTAAGGCGTCTAGATTGTCCCCATCCACTGGGGACCTAGAGCTGGATCGTGAGGAGCCTTCCACAGGTCTCTCCATGACCTCACCTGTACCTGTCTCTACTTGGACGTGCGGTGGTACCTCTAGCCCTTCTGTACCGTGCTCGTGGTTGTCTACAGGTTCTACCTCTCTGTTATCTGAATCTCTTTCCCTAGTCTCGTCTTCTGTCTCTCTGGCGTTCCTTGTTTGGTACCGTGTTGGCATGGTGCTCGTACCGGTACCTTGCACAGCAGGCAACACCTCCCCAGGAAGAAAGAGAGGGAGAAAGAGCAACCACGTGCTATGGATCTATAGATATAGAACCTAGTATTACTTCCTAGTAATAGTATCCTCTACTGTTTGCTAGGGCCAATGGTCAGCTGTGAGAAGGTAACTGTAACTGCTGTCCCCTCCCCCTGACTGCTGAGCTTGGGTGGCTTGGAGCATTCACGTGTGGTGTGCATCCCCTCAGGCAATGGCATGTGTTCCCTAACAAACCTATCTGCATCTGTAATGTTATCAAACCCTTTCCACTTAGCACTAGAGCCTTGGGACAATATCTTATCTTTAATGTGCTCCTCACAAGTCTTCCAACTGTAGAATATAGCTGGTCTACCCTCATCCCCGTCATGAGCTACTGCATAGTAAGGAAATCCAGACTGTCCACCCTTATTTATTCTGTTACGTCAGTTAGCATATTGGGGCACCAATGTGCTAGATGGATGCAGGCTGAGGAGACCTTTCCAACGCCGTGTCAACCGCCTAGAACAGACAAGGGACTAGAAAGTTATCAAGTCCCGAAGTACTGCCGACCGGTGGGCGAGGGCGGGGCACACTCAGGGCATAGTGGACAGGACACGTGGCGGGCCGTGCCTGCACAGGCTTAGCCTGTACTCTCACGTGACTAGGACACAGTGTACTGAGGGCTCAACGGTACTGTGGCTAGTAGAAGCCAGTAGCCAGCCAGCAGGTCTGCAAGGATGTAAGTCCTTGCAGGACTGTGGCAGGTCCTGTGCTGTCCTAGACACAGGATAGCCAGAGATTCCTGTATGCTGCCTGCAACGAGGATGCAAGGCAGCGATACGAGGCTCTGGCAATGTAGCGTTGCCCAGCGTTGCTCATGACCGAGGAACAAGGATGGAACGAGGTTGCATATAGCTCGGGGCTCAACGAGGCAACGAGCGTCTTCACACACGAACCTTGGTCGTCACGAGGAGTGGCGAGCCTATCGAGGGTCGTAGGCCTGGTGTGAGGATAAAGGTTGCTAGCCAGCAGCCTAGGGTCATTCCAGCCGGCAAGGACCAGGAGCTCACAAGCTCTGCTGACGAGTTGCTGCGCAAATCGTACTATTGCTTCCAAGCGCTTTCATGTCTGGTTCATCGTCAAGCAGCCACGGTGCTGGTGAGGCGAACGAGCAGAGAGACGCGCAAGCGTTTTTCCCCTACCGTAACCAAGCAAACGCTCCAACATTCGTGCAAGCGGCCTACGTAGCGAGGCACTTGGCAGAAGAGGGGTGGGTGGCGGTGAGTGGGGGAGGCAGCAGGCCAGCGGCGGCGGACCCGATTATACAACGGGCTCGCGTCGTGATTTCTCCAGGTGAGACGGGGCGAGTGGCGGTGGAAGAGTTGGTGCGCATTGAATCGTGACGCGCTAGCTGAAACTGCTAATCGTGTGGAGGTCGCGTATCAGGGCGCCCATATCACGCTTGCCGGTCTCGACCTTGCCAGGGAGGCGCTTAGCCAGATCGTGGCAACAGCGCTCGGCAGCACCAGACTGTTCAACCACTGGGTGGCGACAGCAGTGCTAGGAGAGGGGGTACCAGACGCCGACATCATCCGGAACGCGCGTGCTCGGGAGGCGGTGAATCCTTGGAGCACGGCGGAGGTATTTGCCCAAACCATTGAGAATCTTGTTGCTGTCCTTTTGCAAGAGTGGAGAGGGTACGCAGACAGGTTCTATATTACCACGCAGCCTTTCGGAGTGTACTCCAGGCTTGATACACCGAGGCCGGAAACCACCACTGCGTGGGGTCCGGAGGTGGAGATTGTCACAGGGGTCGAGAAGACGCCTGAAGACGTCCATTTCGAGTGGACTGACAAGCCAGAGGGCTCCGTCAAGCGCTCAGCCCAGCAGATAAACGAGGGCGACGGCACTACCGAGACCTACGAGGCAAGGCAGAGAGCTGATCTGCATATTCCTCGTGAGGTGACTCACGAGTACGATCGTTACGGCCGAGGCGAGCAGAACGAGCTTGTCGGCGGCGGTAAGCGGTGGTTGCGCAATCTTGCTTGGCATCGCAACCCAGGTGAGACACAACATCCAGTCGAACGCAAGGAAGACGGGCGACCTGTGACCTGCGTGCTGGGAGAGTTTAACCCAAACCTCCAGATTGTCGCAGAGGCAGCAGCAGCCACATCGGTTGCTGAGGGTGTTGAGCAGCGTCCAGACCGTGAGGAGGGGCAGGCGAGTGCAAGCCAGGAGGCGGCCTCGTCTGGAGTAAGTGCGTGAGCCTGAGAGGGTTCCAGCAGCCATATCTGCGTGTGTTTTCTGTGGTATTCTATAATGCTTCGTAACACGCGCGGGGGCGGCAGCGGGAGCGGGGCGGGAGCGGGGGATGGCGGGGGTGAGGCAAGGGCAGACACGGGAGGCCCCGCCAACGTCGTGCCAGAGGGACAGGCAATCCCAACGGCAGAGGGCGTCAATGGCAGGAGGGCATCCAACCGGAAGAGGAAAGAGGTGGCACAAGGGGAGGAGCGTGCAGGGTGGCCAACCGACGGCGTGGTGCTGACGGGGGAGGACCAGAATGATGCTGAACGGCAAGCACCTGGTAAGAGACCATGTGTGCCTCCGTCTGGTGTTCCTGCAGCCAATGTTCCTGCGCCATTGGCACCAGTAGGAGCTGCTATTATTGGCAGTGACCCTCGTGCTTTGCCTGGGACTAGACCTCATATGAGTGCTGTGGCTGTGATGAATGGCCAGAAGCCTCTCAAGCCTCCTGTGGGACAGGAAGAGCTAGACAAGTGGTTGGAGGATATGGAGCTAGTTTCATGCTCTGTAGATCCCACTGTCAACCTTGTGCAGGTATTCCACACATCCACGACTAATAGGGATTCAAGTGAGCGTGTGAGGGACAAGGCTAGGCAAGCTGTCAAGGACAAGCTGACTTGGTCTCAGTTCCTAGAGGGCCTACGTCAGGAGTTTTCTGATAAGGTACTCAACCTCACTAATCACTATAAGTTCAGCTATGATACCTTTGAGATCAAGGGCACAATAGCTGAGGAGCTGCAGCGGCTCACACGCATCAGGGAGAAGGGGGCCAAGCATGGCTTCATTCTGACTGATAGAGCAGTGGCAGATTACTTCCTGGATCGCATGGAGTTGGATGGAGACTAGGGACGACGAACAACTGCGAAAGCTGAGAGCGAATGATGATTGTATTACAATAATACAATGAGAGAGCAATGGAAGCTGAGAGCTCAGAATGGAACGTCTGGGCAAACTCGGGTGCTGTGGCACTCCCCAGTGCTACGCCTATATGCCTATGGCGGTGCTACCTGCAGCACACGACCAGTGGACAACTGTACACTGCAATGCCATGCGACCACGTCACTAGCATCAACTACACTCGGCCCGTCCAGAACCGGATAACCCGGGTCTGGCGGGTCGAGCTAGAGTCTAGGCACAGTCTGGCACTAACCGCACGTCGGTCCACATGACACCTCAGTACCGTACACCCTGCCGTACTGTACTGAGGTGTCCCGCTCAGCCGCGGTAGGCAATACGCGGCGCGCAGGCCGGAAATCCGTGTGTCAGCCTAAGCATCTCATCTAACTCCCATTATGTTTTCCTTTCAGGTTGAAGGCTAGCGACTTCAAGCCTGACCCTGCCCAGCTAGGAGACTGACTCCAAGCTGACTGAGGTGCTGAGCAACTGACACCCATACTGCAACATCTGGACTGAAAAAGATGGGCCCCAGAACTCGTGCAATACTTGTGATGGCATCACGTTTAGCTCAACATGCCCGGGGAGTTCCTCCTCCTCGCGAGCTCACAAGGGAGATAGCTATGCCTGTCTGCCTATCCAGGGAGTGCATCACCAGCCAAGAAGCCATTGTAAAAAATGCCAAGGTAACCGTTTAAGAGGTTCCATGTTGTTCCATCATCATCGCCCACTCAGAGAGAAAATACCCAGCCAGGCTGGGTCAACTGAGCTCAGGTTACCTGCAACCTGAGGAGTGACAGTGGACAGGTTTATTGCACCCTGCACTGTCCATGTTGTACCTGCACAACATGTGAGGACCAGCCACCCCTGCCCTGCACAGAGGGGGCTGAAGTCCGAGTGACAGGTGACAGGACTATGACATCCTGGACCTGGCCACATTGCACCTGCACAACGTGTGAGACCAGCCACCCCTGCCCTGCACATGGGTGACTGAAGTCCTGGTGACAGGTGACAGGAATATTTCATCCTGCACCTGTGCTGAGCACGTTGTACTAGACAACATGACAGCACCCATGCCTTTACTGCCACTGAACAGTAAGGCCAGGTGGCCCAGGATATCCACAGTGAACTGGGGTCCTGGGTAACCACCTGTCAAGGGAGCTTTGACCCTCCACTTGAATGGGGGCACCTGAGCCACTGAGCTCAAGGCCAATCCACCAAGGCATACGCCCTAGTGTATAAAGGTGTGAGATACATCCCATGCCCACCTATGAAGGTGTGCATAACGAAATTCCATGGTGTTGAAAAAATCAAAACAGATTTTATTGGGCATAGGGCACGCAGATGTATGAAAAACAGACTCCAACCAACCCCCCTGCTGGAAGCCACAACCTACCCCTTGGACCTGCCCAAGGGGTACTGGGTGACCTAGGCGGCCCTGGTGAACAGGACCCTGCTAGGCGTCCCCCCTATGGGGCAGGGTTGCCTGCTTGCCATAGGGGTTCATCAAGTGGTACAACAGCTGGTATTGTCAGCTGCCTGCTGAGGCACTTTAGTGAGTGCATCAGCAGCGTTGTGTTTGTCCTCCACGTGACGGGTGGACTCCCAGTAGGTGGACTCCTGTTTCAGGACCACCCAGTCAAGATCAGTGTGGACAGCATAGGGGTTAGCAAGGAAACTGAGGACTGACTGACTGTCAGTGAGCAAGTGTGCCACCACCCCAGCATTGCTGCCTGCTTGCATCTGCAACCAAACCAGCACATGATTCAAGTACCTGGCATGAAGCACTGCTGACACCACTGCCCTGCACTCAGCAGCATTGCTGCTGACAGCCTTGCGTCTATGCAACCGGCTGTACCATGAAATGAGAGACAAGGGTGCATCATCATTCTGCACAAAATACAAGCCTGACTCCCTTGCCTGCATCTTGGTAATCTGCCTGGACTCCATGGAACTATCCATCATAGCTTGGATGTGAATGGTTTTGTGGAGATCCAAGGAGTGCAAGATAAGGGGAGGGCCTTCCTGGAGAGTTTTGGTGATGGCTTTGTGACCTACTTGCATCAAGACATCATCATCAACTCTGCTAACCACAGCCAGGTGAGGTGCACACGTTGAGCACAACCACCCCAGCTTGCCTCTAATGGTAGGACAGGCTCCAGGTTTGATTTTTGTTTGCAAAACCTCCAAGCAGCTGTGCATGTAATCATTGGGAGAGTAAGTGCACACACCCACTGGTTTTGATGCTGCTGGAGTTGTAACATTGTGCCACAAAATTTTATGGCAGTGGTGCCCAGCTCTACTTGCTTGCCAATCTCAAAATGCTGTGACACTTGTTGAATAAAATCATCCACAGCACGCCTTGGCCCAGCAATCAGCTGATCATCCCCATGCCACACAAAGGTGAGAATGCCATGAGGGTGTGGGACCACAAAGAAGCAAGGGTCTATGTCATCATATCTAGCCCCTAGCTTTTCAAACACAGCCTGAGCTGACATCCTGAAAATGCGAGGAGCTGATTGCAGCCCTTCAACACCTATGTTAGCTTTCAGGTACTGCTGAGGGATGTGTTTTGCCCAAACTCTGGGAGTGGAGACTACATACACCTGACCATGCCACACTTGTTGTGCTATCTCAGGTGAGCCTTTCAGGAAAGCCCTTTTAATGTCTGTAGCCTTACATACATAGTCATCCCCATCATTGAGATGACCCACAAAGACAGACAGCAAGATTTTTAGGGATGTTTGCTGAATGCCTGGCGTGTACAACTCTGCCTCTGTCAGATCAGTGGTGCCCTTGAACTCTGTCACACAAGGTCTAGCATGAAAATGACTGACCCATCTGCTGCTGGCTTATGTTTACACACAAACTTCAGGCGCAAGTGCTTGCACCCTGCAGGCTTTTTGTCAATAGGTGTGACAGGTGGAGTATGAGAAGGACTAAGAGGATCTGGCACTACCCATTCTTCCCTGGCCTTGTTAAAGGCCTCCACCCATTTTAGGAATCCTATGTGTGTGCGACAGTCTTGCTCTATCTGTTCATAAGAAAGAGGAGACATTTTAGCCACATCATGCTTGCCCAATCCAAATGAGTTGGGATGAAGTTTTTGGTTGTGAACCAAGTCTGCCACACAGGGTTCTTGCCCTGGGGCATACTTGGGTGTAGCAAATTTTACAGAAGCAATGTTGGTGTTAAGAAGTTTTTCAAGAGAAATTTTGAAATGATTCAGATCAACACCACCCATGTCCTGGATGGATAGTCTATCACTGGAGATGAGGACACCAGGGTAACAGAGAAAAGGATCCCCCAACAAAGCATTCCCTTTATAACCTTCCAAGACCTGAAAAGGAGTGGGATACCGAGTATAGTCAACATGACCTGACCTAATACCTTGAGGGATGACTGCCCTGAGAAATCAGCCACATGGTGCCAGGGTGAAGGTTCCAAAGGCAATGGGGCACAGCCAGGGCACTGATAATGCTGACCTGGGCTTGTGTGTCCACTGCAACCATAAATGGGCTATTGTCATTCTGCCCAACCTTCCCCACCTTAGCTGATCCTGCAGCAGTTTGAGCTTTGGCTCTATGAGCTGCTTGTAAAATGCGAACAGCGTCTGCTAGGCTGCGTTTGGAAGGTGCAGCTAGTGGCTGAGCTATGTTCACACTTGAAGAGGTGATAGGTTGCTGATCACCTGTTTTGCCAATGTGACCCTCTGCTGCAGGGGGCCAAGCCTGCAGTGACTGCCTGCAATCATCAAGGGTGACCTGGGTGTCACAGTGGGTGTGGCTCTCACACTCACCAGTGGGTGTTCCAAACAACCACTCACTGGGCAACGCTGGGATGCCAGGCAACTGTACAGGGCTGTCGGCCAACAGCTCTTCCTCCTCTGCCACGTCTGACACAGTTGGAAAATACAATTTCATCCTGTGAGGTGAACACCTGTGAATTTTCCCGTGTCATTGTGTTTAACTAACACTGTCCTGCCAGTGGTGTTAAACTTTAGGATGGTGGCTGGCCCATGCCAGGTACCCACCTTGCCTAGTCCCGACTCCTTGTAGAATAGGACCTGATCCCCTTCTCTGAAGGTGGGACGTGGATGCTTTGCATCCTTGACAGCTAACCTGCTAGCTGTCTGTGCTCGCTGTGCGTTGTATAGGGCTAGTACCTCAGGTGGATAAATGCCTGCATGCAATCCATCTGGTGTAATGACCACCCCTTGTGGGGTTTTCATGAGTGGCCTCCTGTTGAGGACTTGGCACAACCTGGTGGACCACAGAGCTCTGTCAGCATATGACCCACTGTCAGCCAGCAGATTGCCATCTTCTTTGGCTACAAGGGTTTTAATGGACCTGATGGCCCTTTCAATAATGCCTTGCCTCTCATGATCTTCTAGCCCAGCCAGATCAATAGCCTCACACCCTGGTTCATTGGCAAGACACGTGAACTGCTGATCCAGTAACAATGCCTCCACAGGGTAGTACCTGGCCTGAGCAATCAAGAGAGCCCTGAGCAACTGTGTCTTGTCCATTCCAGGTAATGGTTCAATGGTTGTGTACCTTGACCATGCATCTTTAAGTGCCAAGTAAGATTGTCCTTTGATATGAAAGACATCTCCTACCACCCTGCCCTTGCTCTTAGGTGGGGTAGCTACATGCCACTTAGGGGGTTTGGGTGCATTGAACTGACAATGCTGGCAGTGGGATCTGACCACCTGGCATGCACGTCTGAGTGCTGCCCCCCCTATTGCTGCTGCCACCACCTCTGCACTCACTTCATGCCCATAAAGGAAATGCAACTGCAAAGCAAGCTCCTGAAAACTGATCTGAGCATCCTCTGCTGGGGACACTCTGCACACCTTGGGAACCATAGATGTGAAGGTTGGTTTAGAGACATAATCTTCTGAAACCAGCTGTAGCACCTTTCCAGAACTGCTCACTGCTCTGACAGTGGGGCATGCAGATGAAAGAGGTGAAGCAGGCACACTCAAGCCAGCATGAGAGGGAGACTCACACTTCTTGCCGTAAGGAGGCCGCTTGCAGTCCTTGGGGTCACCGTGGGGCGGCCCGTGGCACTTGTGGCACAGGACGTCCAAATGCCCCAGCTCGTCCACGTTCTTGCGGCAGGTGGGCCGCAGGTGGTACTTCATGCCACAGCGGGTGCACCGCTGAGAAGACTTGTCCTCCTTGTCCTGCTTCTTGTTGTTGTTGTTGTTATTGTTGTTGTTGTTGTTGTTGTTGTTTTGTTGTTGTTGTTGTTGTTGCTGTTGCTGTTGTTGTTGTTGTTGCTGGAGCTGCCCCCCTTGGAGGGAGACTGCCCCTTACCCTTGCCCTTGCCCCAGCCCCTGCCCTTGCCCTTGCCCTTGCCCTTGCCCTTGCCCTTGCCCTTAAACATTTGTCCCAGCAGGGACTTGACTTCTGCCATAGTGACAGGTCTCTTGCTCCTGTCTTCCCTCTCCCTATCCTCCTCCTCCCTCTCTTCCCCCCTGACCCTCTTTACAGAGGTGCCCATGGCCCCCTGGCTAAGGGGAGCCAAGGCCAGCTTGATATAATCCAATGCCTCCTTCATGTCCTCCCAGTACTTTGCCATTCCTGTTGCAAGCATAGCGTAGGTGTTTTTGTCAAGTTTGAGTTTCTCAAGGAAGGAACGCAGCAAGAACTTGTGATCTAGCTGCTGGACATCAGGACGTGCTTTGATGGCTAGCTCATATTTCTTTGTCTCAGCCACATAGTCCACTGATGTGACCCTGTATTCCTCTACCCACCTGAATGCCCCATAATGTCCACAGATGAGGGGGTGGAGAGGAGGTCAGTTAGCTCCTTCATGAAAGCCTCCCAAACTGCCCTAGCCTGCGTGTCCTGCCACTTGGGATACCTACGCTGGAAGACAAGAATGAGATTCTGAATCTGAGAGAGGACTGATGGTAAAATCCCCCTGCATGAGAGATCCAAACCAATTCTTGACATTCAGTTCCTCCCTAGCCAGCTGAAGAGAGAGAAGTGCATGATTCCCCTGCTCCCTAGTATACCCCTCAGGCAGCCCCCTGACATTAATCCTATCCACAGGACGGTTTTCATTGTAAGTGGGCAACCTGGAGGGGGATGCAGGGGGAGATGGTGTTGCTGCTGCAGCATTCACAGGAGAGACCTGCTGAGAGGGAAGTGCTACTTGAGTGAGCTGAGCAGGATGGGCAAACATGGGCTGTGTAGGAGGGTTAGACAACATAGAGGTGGGCTGGGTGGGGGTGTGAGTATGTGTGACTTCCCGCCTCCTGCTGCGGGCCTCCTCCCAGTCATGAAAGGTGGGAGAGAGAGACACGTCATCGTCAGTAGGGTTAGTAAGATCATGATGCAGCCAGGTAGGCAGCCACCTACCCGCCCCTTCAGGATGGCGTTGTGCAGGAGCTCCAGACGCACCAGACGCACCCTGCTGCCCTGCACCCTCCTCCCTGAGAGGAGAGCCTGCAGGGCAGGCAGCAGGTCGTCGCACACCCTGCGTGTGCCCTGCTTGGAGGTTGGGCAGGCCCAGGATGTGCGTGATGATTGCACACACCAGGCTGCCCGCCTCCGCGACGTGCATCTGCTGGCTCCTGTCGGCCAGCCCACGGAAGGAGGCTGTGGCTGTCTGTATGGCACGCCACACGGCCTCATCACCAGGGTGATGAAGTCGCGACCTTCCAGGTCGCCCTCCAGCAGTGCTGGTTGCTGCCCTGCGGTGGGACCCTGGGCCCCTCCGGCCCTGCCAGGGCTTGTCCTTGTTGCGGCTAGAGGGGGCCTGCCCCCCAGAGCCGCTGGAGGTGCCCGTGACACCCTCCATGGGGGCTGCATCCCCCGCCAGCGCCGGAGGCGCCGGCGTCGCTGCCGGGGTCCCTGCGACCCCGGGCGCTTGTGTCGCCGCCGGGGTCCCTGCGACCCCGGTGGCCTCCTCAGCCACCTGGCCCCCCACGCTGGGCGGGGGAGCCTGCGGCTGAGGTTGGACCCTCTGACCTGCCAGAGGGTCCTGGGTGGCTTCACCACCCATGGGCGTGTTGGGGGCGTCTGCCGCCCCGCGCTCCGTCGCAGGCGGCATCGCAGCCGCCTCACGCCTATCCGGGCCCCAGCCAACTGGCGTGACTTGGGGCCACGGCCCCAACGGAGTCAGCGGATCTCCTGTCGGGCGACCACGCGCAGCGCCTCTCTCTGGCGCTGCCTGGACGCCCACTGATCAACAGTGCCGGGATTGTGCCTCGGCCGATTGGCGAAACAGTACAGCCAAACTGCCACCTGAACCAGAGAACTGCATCCTCAGCCGCCCCTCGACCAGCGTTTGTACCCGATGAACCTCTATCGCGTGCATCTCCTCATCTGGAAGCATCTGAAAACGTTGACGTAAGATCCGGCCGTTCATCGAAATGAACGCGGGGATGTCGTCCTCCCCAATGGGGAGAAAATGGGGGGGCGCCCGAACGCGACCGGGGGCGGAACATGTTCCCCATACCGGTCAATGTCCATGATGGCCATCTGTCGGCCCACGGAAAGGTTGCCAGACGTCGCAGGTGTCTGCGACGAAAGCTCAAGCGAAGGCCGAGGCCTCGCAGGCTGCACCTCGCCATCCTCCTCGGAGGAATCACTCCGCTCACGACCCCCGTCACCTGCGACGGGGGCATTGCGTGCCCGGGGGACCTGCCCCCCAGGTGCCATGGCGGACGAACCGCCTATGGCAAACGGACGACCGCTCGCCATCCCCGGGCGCCGGGCCCCACCTGCGGGCCCCGACGCCTGGGTTGGTCAGCGACCACCGTGCGGAAGGTGACGTTGGGCGTCACCCTCGCATCGTTGGTGGAGGGCGTGCCCTCCGGCGAAAGGCGGGGTGAGGTGCGCCTGGCAGGCGCCTTCCCCTTGTTGTTGTTGCCGTTGTTGCCGTTGTTGGAAGCCATATCTTTTTTTTTGCTTGTAAAAAAAATATCGAACTTTTCAGTCCAAGTTGGATGGAGACTAGGGACGACGAACAACTGCGAAAGCTGAGAGCGAATGATGATTGTATTACAATAATACAATGAGAGAGCAATGGAAGCTGAGAGCTCAGAATGGAACGTCTGGGCAAACTCGGGTGCTGTGGCACTCCCCAGTGCTACGCCTATATGCCTATGGCGGTGCTACCTGCAGCACACGACCAGTGGACAACTGTACACTGCAATGCCATGCGACCACGTCACTAGCATCAACTACACTCGGCCCGTCCAGAACCGGATAACCCGGGTCTGGCGGGTCGAGCTAGAGTCTAGGCACAGTCTGGCACTAACCGCACATCGGTCCACATGACACCTCAGTACCGTACACCCTGCCGTACTGTACTGAGGTGTCCCGCTCAGCCGCGGTAGGCAATACGCGGCGCGCAGGCCGGAAATCCGTGTGTCAGCCTAAGCATCTCATCTAACTCATGGGGCTGAGTGTGGATGGGAAAAATGCAGCTAGGATGTTTGCTGATCAGACAGATGGGACGTGGCCAGCCTTGCAAAAGGTTATTTTCAATATCCGTCCATCTGACAATGCTGCTTGCAAGGCAATCCAGGTGACTGGTGCCCCTTCAGCCTCCGCTCATCAGGTCCATGGTGACGCCCCTGGGCAGGGTGCTCAGGGAGAAACCAGACCTAGTAGGCGTCAGAGGGCTAACAGGCGCAGGCAGAATGGTAACCAGGGTGGCAAGGGCCAGCAGCAGGGATCCAAAGGCAAGGGTCAGCAGCAGGCTGGTGGTCGCCAGTGTGGTCAGCAGAACAAGGGTGGCCAAGGGCAAGGCAAGAGCCAGGGCCAGGGCACCCAGGCCAGTCAGAGCAGCCAGAACCAGGGTGGCCTGAAGAAGGCTGCTGCTGGGAAGGATGACAAGTGCTTTGGATGTGGCAGGACGGGTCATTGGCGACGTGACTGCCCAGACCAGGCCAAGTCTGCTGGAGCAGGCTCTGGCCAGGTGGGTAAGCCATGACTGGAGATGTTGTCCCCTGTAAATAGTCAATCTCCCCTAGTGGGACGAACAGTTGTACATAGTAATGGGGGTGTCCCTCTTGTGCAGCAGCAAGGGGTTGGGAATGATGAGGTGCTTCCACTCAATGATTGCAATAACGCTGCTGCAGCAGTGGAATTCCCTGTGCCTGTGGCAGGTGCAGGGTCTCCAGTTGCTGGGGTTGACTCTGGGAGTCAAGCCGCCAGACTGGAAGGGCCTGCAGCTTCTGTGGGAACCGGGGCTGGCTCTGGGAGCCGAGCTACCTTGGAGGAGGTCCCTGGAGCAAGAGAACAGCAGGTGGGTCGTGCTATCCCAAGCACACAGTCTTTGTCACGTTCCTCTCTGTGCAGCCAGGCTGACAGGGGGTTGAGCTATGCTCAGGCTGGAAACACTCTACACCATATCTTTGGCCACTCTAAGCAGGCAGAGATGTTTGCTTGGAAGATTGGCAAGGAGCCTTTGCTAGAGGCCTGCAGTGCAGCTGCTCAGAATTGTGTCTGTCAGGAGAATGCTGTTCGCCTCCCACAGTCCCATGCCAGAGAGCCTGCTAGAGAGCGGGGGGATATCCAGGTGGACATCCAACACATCAGGGGCATGTATCTGTTGGTGGGGGTGGATAGGTTTAGCAGATATAGGTTGCTGACCATTCTTCCTGGAATGCAGGAGCATCAGCTGTTGATGGGTCTCCAGTCTTTGTTGCCAGGCTTTGGGGTGTACACCAAGGTGCAAGCTGACTTGCAGTTTGACTGCTTGATCAAGCTGGCTGACCAGCTTCCGTGTAAGTTGGTAGTGGTCCCTAGGGAATGCCATGGGCAGCAGGGAGCTGTAGAGAGATCTATACGTGAAGTAAAAACAGTGGTGCTAGCAGCTAGGAGTGTGCCTGTTGTGGCATCAGCTCTAGAGAAAGCAGCTTGGTGTAAGGGGATTGAGGAGCAGCTTAACCACAGGGTAACCTATTACTATGATGGTGTGGCAGTCTCTCCCCTGGCATTGCAGTTTGGTATGCTATCACAGGACGTGGTGGCAGCCTGCCTGAAGAAGGCAGACAGGGTGTTTTCCAGATTGAGGCGTAAGGACAAGGGTTGGAAAATGCTGAGGCCCCAGGTGGGACTGAGGGTCAGGATGTGGAAGGAACCGTCATTACCAGGCAAGCGTGGCAAGTGGCAAGATGGGCAGGTAACCCATGTTGAGGAAGCTAACCATTCTTGTCTGGTGGCTTTGGAGAGTAATCCCAAGCACGTGTACAGGCTATCCTGGGCTCACGTCAAGGAGAGAAGGCCAACTGCAATCTGGCCTGAAGACGGCCCTGATCCTCCCTTGGAGGGAGATGAGCAGGATGAGAGCCAGGCAGCAGATGCTAACCCACCATGCTTGGATTATGGTCTGTCCTGGATGGATGAGGGTGAGCAGGAGTCTGCTGAGACGTCTGTCACAAGGCCAGAGGTGGCCAGGGCTGCACCACAGTCCAGGGGGCTGCTTATGGCGGACATCATTCGAGCTCTGCAGAACAGCAAGCGTGATCCCAAGGTATCTAAGCTCACGGGATGGGGGTCATGTGGGGCACCAGCACTAGAAGTGGATACCAACTCACAGGTGTCCATTCTAAGGGTAGAGGATGCTGCAGGCTTGCAGTGGTCATCCCCTAGCTGCCTAGCTGTGTCTGATTTCTCTGGGAATGTGTCCATGAAGATCTTGGGAGAAGTGAGTGTGCCTATCCTGGGGGTGCCCACCACGTTCAGTGTGGTTGAAGGGTATCAGGGGCCTGCCATTCTAGGTCAGAACTTCTTGTGCTTACCAGGGGTGAGGATATCCTCTGAGGAGCTAGCATTAGAGGGGCAGGGCCGCCTTCCCTTGCAGAGATATCGCTACTCCCAGGGTCTTAGTGTGGCTGTAAGGGCTGTGAGGGGTCTAGAGGCAGAGGGTCCTGATACAAAGGAGCCCATTGCTGGGGACCTGCTGATCCTCCCTACTACGTTTGACCCACGTGAGTTGGGTGTGCAGAGGTACCAGATCCCAGGAACGAGTCCTGTACCTTGGCGCAAGCTAGTGGAGATGATGCAAAGCCCCAAGATGGCTAAGGCATGGACTCTTGGCTTTGTTGCTTCTGGGCATGAGTGGATAGTTGCCAACTGTGCAGAACCTGTGGATGTCCTCCCTGAGGATCACCAGCTGCTCAGGTTGATGTTTGTCCTCAAGCTCAAGGAGGTAGATGGCGTGCAGCTAGGTGCCACATGTTAGACCAGTTGTGACTGAGTACCATGGCACTGGACAGTTAGCAGATGAGGAGCTTTACACACCAGGGATGCTGCATGATACATGGAGGATTTTGTTGTGCATTTACTTGTCTTTTCTGCAGAAGGGGATACCCTATAGCTCTGTGTTGGTAGATTTCAAGAGGGCTTTTCTTAAGGGTGATCAGCAGGAAGCACAGGATACTTGGCGCACAATACCCCCTTTCTTTGTTAAGGTGCCTGCAGTGTGGAGGGCAGAGCTGAAGACGAGGTATTTGAGGATTCTCAAAGGCGTGGAAGGCCTTAGATCGAGTCCCATCATCTGGAGGAAGAGCTTGGAGAAGTACCTCAGGTCTGTCTGTGGTCTCTCAGTCTCTCCAGTTGATCCTTGTCTGTTTCAGGGTAGCTATGAGGGGCTGCCAGCATTTGCCTCCCTGCATGGTGATGATCTGCATCTCCTGGGCCATCCCACTTGGCAAGAATTGACTCTGGCCAGGATCCAGAAACGGTTTGAACTGGGTAAGATCCAGTACATGGTTGAGAATGAGCCCATGGTGTTTTGTGGAATGCAGGCGACCTTGGTACATCAGCAGGGTACATGGTCCATCCAGCTGGAGGGTGGTAAGGATTATCCTCAGCAGATCATAGATGCCTTGCAGGAGCCCATCACCCAGGCCAGATGTGCAACAATACGAGGTATGTTGGCATGGCTGGCCAGCATTTGTGCTCCTGACCTGTTGGTCCTGAGTCGGTTGACCGATTCCCAACTGGTTGAGGTGGGTGCTGAGAGAGTGGTAGAGGCTGTTCGCATGTCTCCCCCTCTCATGCTGGGTCCTTTGGATTTGTACAGGCCTTTTGACATGATGCTCTATGTGGACAGTTCTATGGATAGTAGGAAGGTCACAGCATCAAGTTTCGTTTAAGTGGCCAGCCGGAGCGGCTGCTTAGGTTTTAGCGGGCAAGTGTTCGAAGCGCGTCATTGGTGAATTACTAGGGAACTTGGGTTTCCCCGCGAAACTCCAACCGCACGTTCAGATTTCCAAATCTCAAGTAAAGTTCGGCGCAACTTTCTGAACGGGGGCAGTTGACGAGCAGCATTCCTCCGGACGAATGAATTGCGTTCCATACTAGCGCAAAATTTTGAAAGGTAGCTTGCGTGCAGCCCTACTAAAATTTGCGCGCACGTTCAGATTTCCAAATCTCAAGTAAATTTCGGCGGAACATTCTGAACGGGGGTAGTTGGCGGGCAGCGTTCCTCCAGACGAATGAAATGCGTTCCATACTAGCGCAAAATTTTGAAAGGTAGCTTGCGTGCAGCCCTACTAAAATTTGCGCGAAGTGTGGGACTGAAAATTCGTAACGGAAACTTTTTGGTAGTTGCCGTCACTTCCTCTTGTGCAAACGTGTGGGAGTGAAAATTCGTAACGGAAACGTTTTGGTAGTTGCCGTCACTTCATTTTGCACGAGTGTTGGGCTGAAAATTCGTAACGGAAACTTTTTGGTAGTTGGCGTCACTTCCTTTGGTTCGACTGAGAATTCGCTGAAATTCGCTGAATTCGTACCGTAGCCTAATTTTTAGTACCTCGAAGTGACGGGGCACCTAAAAATTTGCCCACAAGTACACTTGGCAGCGCGCTCACTGGGAAAAATTGTACAGCCGCTCCGGCGGGCCACTTGAACGAATTGTAATGGGTCAGGGGCCGTGCAGCAGCATTAATATCCCTGGTGCAGGAACAGTCCTCTCTGGTCTGCTGGTACAGTCGGTTGCAAAACAGGGTAACTCCCAGCAGTGACATTGCTGAGTGCAGGGCAATCTGTGAAGGGCTTCATACTGCTCTTTACTTGAGGGAGCTATTTTACCAGCTATGTCAAGTGGCTTCCTGTCGATTGCAGATGCACACACTGGTAAGAACTGACAGCATGGGCATGGTGCAGTTTGTGCACAGGCAGCTGGCCAGGAGCAGGGACCTTGATTATTTGTTGCTCAAGGAAATGTCTTGCTTAGCTAACATTGAACATGTGGCTGGCGTGGACAACCCTGCAGATGCTCTCACCAAGCTGGAGGAGAAGGCTGAGCTGCAATACCCTTTGCTTCGTGGGCTCATGGCCTCCAAGGGGGGAGGGCCAGAGTAGACCAAACAGCCTTGCTCTAGGTGGGAGGCATCCCAGTGGGCCATGGGCAGCCACGTGGTGGCTGACAGCAGGTCCTTCAGAGTTCAGACACACTCTGCTGGACAGGGGTCAGGGTGGAGTCACTCCCCTGGCTGAGAATTTCGCCTGGCTCTGTCATGGAGCTGCAGAAGAGTCTTAAGGACTTTGTACTGGGCCTTGGGTCTTCATGGAATGGACCCTGCAAGGGCAGCCCAAGTGTTGGCTCTAACAGGTTGCTGTACATTTGTATATATTCTCTGTAACCAACCTGTTGCATATATGCTAATAAAATCCCTGGTTGTGTGACCATGTTGGACATGGTTGCCAGGGGCCTCACTATGGGTTATACTCCTTTATATTAAAACATAATCTTGTTATTGTCATGTCTTGTTGTTTGTGATGCTCAGTTCCAGGAGCTGATCCAAACCTGGAGGATATGGGGTGGGGTTCGATTCCCCAGCTGACCTCAGCCTGGCATGTATGAATCCTGAGTTTATCCCTCAGTGAGGACATGGGCTCCCCATGTGTTGGCTAACATTTGTCAGGGCTCTCTCAGTCTTTGGAAGGATTTAAAAGATAAAGGAGGCTCCGTGGCGGGCGCCATATGAACGGGCGCCTGTGATAACTGGATGACCAGGAACTCACAATAGTACGTTCATGGACTCCTCTATCCAAACTCCTCTGACTAAGTGAAGACCTAACTTTAATCTACACCAGGTTCCCAAAGAAAGGGTTGGGATGTCATGTGGGTCAGAGGGCAACCTTTGAACCAATGAGCAGGCCTAGCTAATATTTGGAGGCACCTCAGGTTCCAAAAGAAAAGGCAGGTCTGGTCTCTGGGAGGGATCAGATGTCTGAAGGATTGTGGGGACAGTGGCTGATAGGTTCTCAGGCTGGTCCAAGCTCCAAAACAAGAAAGGGTTGGAGTTAGCATATTGGGGCACCAATGTGCTAGATGGATGCAGGTTGAGGAGACCTTTCCAACGCCGTGTCAACCGCCTAGAACAGACAAGGGACTAGAAAGTTATCAAGTCCCGAAGTACTGCCGACCGGTGGGCGAGGGCGGGGCACACTCAGGGCATAGTGGACAGGACACGTGGCGGGCCGTGCCTGCACAGGCTTAGCCTGTACTCTCACGTGACTAGGACACAGTGTACTGAGGGCTCAACGGTACTGTGGCTAGTAGAAGCCAGTAGCCAGCCAGCAGGTCTGCAAGGATGTAAGTCCTTGCAGGACTGTGGCAGGTCCTGTGCTGTCCTAGACACAGGATAGCCAGAGATTCCTGTATGCTGCCTGCAACGAGGATGCAAGGCAGCGATACGAGGCTCTGGCAATGTAGCGTTGCCCAGCGTTGCTCATGACCGAGGAACAAGGATGGAACGAGGTTGCATATAGCTCGGGGCTCAACGAGGCAACGAGCGTCTTCACACACGAACCTTGGTCGTCACGAAGAGTGGCGAGCCTATCGAGGGTCGTAGGCCTGGTGTGAGGATAAAGGTTGCTAGCCAGCAGCCTAGGGTCATTCCAGCCGGCAAGGACCAGGAGCTCACAAGCTCTGCTGACGAGTTGCTGCGCAAATACGTCTAGGCATGTTACATCATAGTCTGGCAGCGGCTTGCAAGCAGGAGAGAAAGGGAATCCCAGGCTACCTCTAAATGCAGTGACCTTAAACAAACGAGGAGAGAGCACGGAGTGTAGCACAGCACACGCCCCCCAGCCTTCCGCGGCAAAGGGGCTATACAATAAATACACGGAGGTAAACGCCGTCAACACAGTCGGCAACAGCCAGACGGTATCCACCCCCACAACAGGTAAAACAACGAATGGTCGTCATCCGCAACTTCCATTCGCACCAACGACATTCACAACCTATAGAGGCACAACGTATAACAAGAACCCCCTACGCGTGCGGACCCGGAGAGAAAGCGAGCACGCAAGCTAGCCTTCCGCAGGCATCGCTTGCAAAGAAAGAATCCTAACTAGGGGACGTACCATATTCGATGACGTTAATCCCTCCTGAGCTGGCCGCCACCCGGTGTCGTTGAAGGCAAGCCCTGGCCGCCACTAGGTGTCGTTGAAAACAGGAGAGCTGAACGCTATCGTTTACAGCACCTCACCACAGGACTATTGCTAGCCCCGCCGAGTATCCCAGACTGGCCGCTTGCTGCCTAGGTCGTCGTTGAATCCCTTTACGGGCTGGCCGCCGACCAGTCAGCAGTCGTTGAATTCCGGAACCTCTACCTACGTCAAACTCCGCCTTGGTATCCTAATTGGCTCACTAACCCTCTCCGCGAGAGTTAGCTAACCTTTCCAGCACATTTCCTCCGATAACAAGTGTTACGTCCCAGCCCAGACTCCTCTAGCCTGAGCTACGTAGCGAAAGACCCTCCTTGCCGGAATTAGGAATAATTCAAGGTAGCATAATGTAGGTTGCGCTTCACGACGTGAGTCGTGAGATATCTGGCATCACGGCTTGATACCAAGCTGATTTGTACACACTTATAATGGCTAGCAAGACCAATTACAAATGGATAGTTGCCCCGGGCTCAATGTGTAGGCGTATTCGCACTTATCATTCATCAAACCAAGAGGACGAGACTCTCGTCCTCGGACTAATTTAACCTAGGTTGGTTGCGGCGCAGATACACACCAAATCCTACTGGCCAATCCAATTCACTCATTCCACGTAGGATCCGGGCCGACATCGACCCCCAACTACAGGATCCACGCCTAGAACCATAGACAGACCCAGAACTGGCGCGGCGCCACGGCACCGGCCCCTAAAAGGTCAGCCTAGGACCAAAATAACTAGTCCAATTCACACAATAGCCAATATTCATAAAACTCAGTACAACGGCCACAAGGCCTTAGTAATTTATTCCATTGTTACGTCCGACTAAAAGGGCCGGGACGTAACACTGCCGTTTGATATATAAGCATGCTTCCTTCCAAGGGTGGGCCAGAAAATATTACTTGGCTAGATTAAATTTTACTAAATTATAACATGCCTCGGTTGGGAGATCATCTAGCACATATTCCATGCTGGATGTGTGGAGGTGGAAGATGCCGCGTAATCGAACGAACCTAACTCTAAGCTATCTAGGCTAGAAAATCCTAATTACACTACTCAGCGAAACGCCCCTTCCTCTTGGGGGGGGTGGCTTGCCCACAGGGGCTGGCGTGTGGGCTTGGACAATCGTCTGCCACCTCTTCTTGTTCTGCATGGTGGCAGTCCAAAGAAGGGAGAGGGAGTGGATGCGGTGTTCAAACTGAGCTGGGACCACTAGGTCGGCCAGCAACATCTGGATGTACTTTCATTGCAGCTTTACCTAGCTTCCTGGGAATGTCCTTGGGGCCAGGCCAGGTCAAGATGTGCCGCCCTGGTTGGCCAAGCCGCTGGGGGCCGGCCAGACCAACTGAAGGGCGCTGTCAACCTGGCTGGTGCGAGCAAGATGTCGACCTACAAATGCTATCCTACGCTGCCTAATCTCGTCCGAAATACGAGGCATACGTCCCTGATACAAAGACTCCAATGACCTATGCTTGGAAAACCCTACATTCAGGACCTGTCGGAGCATCCTGTAAACCGTGCCGTCTAGCTTAGCCGCCAGTGTGTCCGTGAGTGTCCACGCCTCAGCGCCATATACGTAAGCACCGTGAGGACGAGGACCAGCTTGAAGAGCATGCGCTTGCGGTGCTCGCCCAGGCCCTTCGAGCGCCAGTAGGTGTTGAGCGAACGGAGCCTGGCCCAGGCCAGGCCAATGAGTTAAGCAATCAGCCCGGCTAATTGCTTTTATACGTCGAAGGTTCACTTCGACTACTTGCGCGCGCAAGTAGTCGAAGTGAACCTTCGACGTATAAAAGCAATTAGCCGGGCTAATTGCTTAACTTAAATTTGACACGCGGGAAGAGGATCGTTCGCTCGCCGATAGCCCACTGCCAGCCCGCGCACTCACGAATTCCCAGCCTCCGCAGACTAATTACGCCGGCCCCCTGGACTCCGTAATTAAGCCTAATTACGCCTCCGGCCCCTGGGCCGCGCAATTAGCCCTGCGCACTCTAGGCTCCAGCACCCGGCACTATTCCTTCAAGAGTGATCAGAATATTGACGCCGCAATATTCTAACTCCAACCCTTTCTTAGTTAGGAAACCTCAGGCACTGCCTAGAAGCTCGGCAATTCTGGCATCTGCGCCTGGCGGAATTATTTCCCAAATAATTCGCTCCGGCAGTAAAACCCCTGACCTCACGCGTGCGGCAAATTTAAGTTAAGCAATTAGCCGGGCTGATTGCTTAACTCGATGCGGATGTCCACATCGTCGGCGGTGTCAGGGAGCATGCTCCCCAGCAGTTTGAAGCGGTCACGGAACGGGACCTCTGTCCCGTCGAGCAGTCGCGGCAGCGGTGGGCGACTGGAGGCCCCAATCACCATCGCCTCAGTTTTGACACTAATCTCCAACCCCACCGCCCGCGCCTCCAAGCCCAGACAGTCGAGCCAGGTCTGAATGTGCTCGGGGCGCGCGATGAGGGTGGTGTCGTCCGCATAAATCAGGTCGGCCAGGTGGTAGCCAGTGCCATGCTCGCGCTCATTAAGGATGTCCAAGCCGGGCTCGAACCCCTTAACCCTTGGATGGTACTGATACCTATTTCTAGTTACCAGTTTTACTCGTAACTACAAATCGTAACCAGTTTTAGAACCAAGCTGGCGCGAATGCCAGTAGATATTTCCGAGATATTTTTAGGTCTGCTGCTAGAGCTAGATGTGTAGTACACCCTGATACCGGACATCACTATGTTCAGACCAAGTTTGCAGGGACTAATTAACGGTTACAGTACAGGGGGGTACCCTGGTTGACAGCTGTCCGCGCGCCTCAAAAATTGACAAAAACGTGGAAGGACGATGAAGACGACGATTGCGGCGGTAGACCATGGCGGACGTTCCTAGTGGCAGTATGTCAGATTTTAGGCTAAAAAGGGGTATCAAGGTGTCAGTGCCTCCGAAATTATTCGGGCTAGAGTGGGCTATCGAGAAATTCGGAGCCGACCATGAAAATGAGAGGATTTCGGGGGAAGTAGTGTCAGTGGCGAGGTGCGGGACGCAGGCGAAGTGCCTGTTCACTGGTGACACGAAGAAATATGACCTAACGAAGGTGCAGATTTTCGACTTTATGGTTGCCACGGCCCCTACGGATGTTGAGAAGAAGGGTAGCAACAAGCAGGGCAACATTTCTGCCGAGGGCAGTGAGAAAGGCGCCGACGACGACAAGGCACCTAGCGCAGGCGACGACAAGGAATCTGAACCCCACATCTCGGAGGAGGGGGGAAGCGAGGACATCACGTACTCGCCGCCCCCGAAACGCAGTCAGCGGGCTCGTGGCAAGGCGAGGAAGGCTCCACGCAAGCAGAGGGCCAAGAAAAAGATCATTCCTCCACCGGAAGAGGCCGCCTCCTCCGAGTATGAGGGCACCGACGACAAGGAGGTGCCGCAGGCAGCCAACGATATTCCGGAACTTGTCGATAGCAGCGATGCATGGCGAGGAGGATGACACGATTCCGAAGCACACGAGGGATGGCGGCAGCTGGACTTTTGATGTCGGCGAACCAGATTTCGATGCTTTGCCCATTCTTTCCCCGCCTGCGCCATGGGAGGGCAAAGCCACCCCCCAGAACCTCACTGCGGACCAGCTCAAGGCCAACGACCCCGAGCAGCTGTTCAGGCTGTTCTGGACGCAGCGGGATGTCCTGGAGCGGATTGTGGAGCAGACCAACCTCTACGCCACACAGAAGGAGGCTGGCAAGGGGGGCTCGAGGGACTGGAAGCCTTTGACATTGCATGAGCTGGGTGAGTTCATTGGCATCATTTTTACCATGTCCCTGCTGAAGCTGCCATCGCGGGCAGATTACTTCTCAGCCGACCCGATCGGGGGGGCTCAGCCACCCATGTTGCAGAACATCATGTCACACATCCGGTTCCAGCAAATCACCCGGTTCCTTCACCTCAATGATTCCACACAGCGCCCCACGGACAAGGGGACACGCGAGTACCGCCTGTGGCAGTGCGACTCGGGCTGGAGCGCCACCTGAACGAGACATACAAGAAGTATGTCAAGCCAGGGCAGCGGGCTGCGCTGGATGAGCGCTCCATCCCCACCCGCCACAAGCGCTGCCCCGTCATGTGCTTCAACCCAAACAAGCCAGAGTCATTCCACATCAAGCAGTTCGGGGCTAATGACTGGCCGACCGGCTACCTTTATCACGTCGAGACCTATGACAAGTTTCCCGAGACCGAGCAAACGCTCAAGGTGGTCAAGCGCATGGTGGCCAAGTGGCCCCACGAGGCCAAGTGGGCGATGGATCGCTGGTATACCTCCCGCGCCGCTGTGGAGGCGTGCCATGAGATGGGACACAGGATGGTGGGCACCATCATGACAAACCGCAAGGGCCTGCCCTTCGAGGGCGTGCGCGCGCTCATGCCCAAGGGCAAGGCGGCCAAGCAGGGCGACTATGCCTGGGGCGTCAACGAGGAGGGCCTCGTCCTCTCGTGCTGGATGGACAAGAAGCCGGTGTGGACCCTGTCCAAGGGTCTGGGCCTGACCGAGGTCCAGGTCAGCCGCCATGGCGGCAAGACATCTGAGCGCGTGACGGTGCCAGCACCCAGCAGCAGCACCAACTACTGGGATTGCATGCACGCCACCGACAAGAACGACCAACTCTGCGCAGAGTACTGCCTGCAGAAGGCGTTCGTGACCAAGATATGGTGGCATCGCCTCTTCACGGGGCACATGGCATGCGTCGCCACCAATGCTTACCTCCTGCACGTCATGATCGCGGGGCAGCAGGGCCAGGCGGCCCTCACCCACGCCGGCTTCCTCAAGCAGCTGGCGTATTCGCTGATACACAACAAGTAGGCTGGGACCCCTCTGTCCCCCCCGCCCCTGCTGCGACGCACGGAGGAGGAGCGCGAGCGTGCCCGCCGGGACGGCACACACAAGGAAGCCGAGCTCATCCCGTTCACGAACCAGGCGCGGTGCGTCGTGTGCTCTGCCAGGGGCAAGACGAAGCGCACGGTGTACTGGTGCAAGGTGTGCGATGCAGCCCTGTGCATGGGCAAGACCAACTGCTTCAACATCTACCACGACTGCAAGGTGGAGGGGCTGGACTTCGGCAACATCAAGCAACGTGCCATGCTGCCGCTCACCGAGCGCGGCGAGGAGGGCAAGCGCTGGGCTGTCAGGAACGGCGTGTCCACGAGGGCTGGGGCTGGGACACAGCTGGTGGGCAACGCCAGGCGTGAGCAGCTGAAGAGGCTGCGTGAGGCACGCACCGCCAACTGAGAATGGTAGCATTAGTGGCATTGACATGGCCTTAGGCCTTACCGCGCCCGGACGGGCGCGCCCGTGTAACACCATGCCGGGATGGTTTTTGTATGTTTTATGGCCTACCCAGTTGTTTATAGGCTGGAATAGATGAGACCATCCATGTTTGACCATGGGTGATGTTTTATGATGTCAGGGAATATGGCACCTGCCCTGTAATGCTAGCAATTGTACCAGCCTAACTGGTACCTATTTGTAGTTACCAGTTATTTTTAGATGCTGCAGCTGGGTCCCTGGGACAACCAGTGATGTGAGTGTTCACAAGCCATGCATGGCTACCAATTTAACTGCCTTTCCAAGGCCAGGTCCAATAAAGGTGTTTAAACCACATAAAATTCATTTTAGGTGTACCATGTCTCGCACCCAGCGGACCCCCATGGGGGGGGTCCTTAAAATGTACCCATAGGACATTGCAACATGACCACCAACATGACCCCCAAGTAACTCAATATATATGTGTGCTTTGGTCCCAATATGGATGTTAAAATTGTTATTAGGTTGGTTTGTGGACCTTATAATGCAAAGTGCAACTGGTAACTTCTTTAAGGAACGAGTTAGACACCATCCAAGGGTTAAGAGCAGTAAAGCGCGCACGTGGCAGCCCGGCGCATGACGTGATCCACGACAATAATGAACAGATATGGGGATAGGACACAACCTTGCCACACCCCGTGGTAAAAGGGGAATGGTGGGGTGGTGCCTTCCGCAGTCCGCACTACTGCCTGTGAGCCCTCATACAGTCGTCGAATGGCAGCAATAAACGCAGGTGGTATACCCGGTCCATGGCTAGGATAGCCCAAAGAGCCTCCCAGAAGACCGTGTCAAAGGCTTTAATATAGTCAACAAAAATGAAGACCAGCGGCAAACCATCAGGGCAAAGGCGACGCACCTCCTCCATCATCCGGCGCGCGACAAATACAGCCATGACAGTGTTACGACCACGACGGAAACCCATCTGAGACTCACCCAGGTGTGGGTCTGGACAGCGCGGCGCCGGAGCCGGCTGTGCAGCATCATGCGCATGAATCGACCTTCAGCGTGGCGCTCTGGAGGCAGACACCCCGATAGTTTCCGGGGTCAGCAGCAGAGCCCTTCTTGTACAGCATGACTCGGATGGCCGGCCGTCTGCCACTCAGCAGGCGGAGGCTCATCAGAGAGCAGGACACGGTCGCAGAAAGCCAGTAGAAGATCCTTCACCGCCGGGTCAGGGGTCTTCAGCAGCTCAGCAGAAAGGTGGTCGGCACCGACCGCCGCGTCGTATACCGCAGCTAGGCGAGCAAGGGCGCCGTCCGATTCCTTCAAAGTGAAGGGGTGGACGACGTCGTTGGTGGCAAGGCAGCCCTCCTGCAAGGCGGGGACTTGGTACTCCGCGGCCGAGGAGGGGGGCGCAGGTGGCGGCGGGGGTCCGGCAACACCGAGACGGGCGGCCGTCTCGGGGTGAAGCTGCGGGGGGGGGCGCGAGCCCCACCTGTCAAGGAAACATTGTGGGCCAACCAGCGGTCAAGGCTGACCGGCGCCGTGCCGTCCCCCGTGTGCTCCACCGGGGTGCGCTGCCACCGGCCGCCGAGCCGGTCGAGGTGGTACCACATGTCCTTACCTTGGTTGCGAGCTTAATTCGCAGGCCTTGGCATCTGCGATACACTGGGCCGCCTGACTGCGTCCTGAGCGTGTGCGTAGGCCTCCACAAGGGCGGCCTTGAGCACCGGCCGGTTTCTGCAGCGGGTCCCGGTTACGCTTGAGGCGGTGCCGGGCGGCCAAGACCTGGGGGTCCTGGCGGTAGAGCGGGCCGGGGCGGCGGCGGGGCATGACCGGCAGGTGCCGGGCCGCCAGGAACGGGGCGCGGGCTGCAAAGCCCGCAAAAATGGCGGCGTTGGGAGCACCCTGAACCAGCCCGTCGACGTCCGCCTGGGCGTCCAGGGCCGCCAGGTACTCCTGTCGGCACCGCGGTTCCGGCGTTCCGCTCACGCTCGGCGTCCGTCCAGTCCTCAGGATCCCCCCCGACCGGGCGTAGAGCAGACCAGTCGGGGCGGGCCACTGAGGCGCGGCACTCGGGGACATGGAACCGGAGCCGAATGGTCCCCCGCACCAACCGGTGGTCAGAGCACACCGCGGGCGGGTCGAACACTTGGGTATCCAGAACCGAAGTGTACCTGGGCAGTTATATACATCGATTCCTGCGGAATCGATACTAAGCGCTTAGTATCGATTCCGCAGGAATCGATGTATATAACTAAAACTTTTGCTTGCGCCGGCAAGGCTAAGGCCGATACTAGTCGGGTCATCGATTGGCTATTCGATTATCGAAGTTGCCTATTCGACCATCGAACTTTCCTATTCGATTATCGAATTTTCCTTATTCGATTGTCGAAATTTCCTAGTCGACAGGGGGTCAGAGGCCAGCGGCCTATCATACTTGGTGCCCAGCGAGCCACCGAACTAGGCCTAGTCGATTATAGCGAGACATCGCGTGGAAGTTAGCCGATTTCGGGGACTTAGCAGATTTTTGGAGCGACGTCGAACAACACAGATGATTAGCCGGTTGAGCACTTCATATCAGTCGAGTAGCTAGCGCTGGTACTCCGCCTAGTCAGCGGAGAGCACTTGCCTTTTTTCGATTAACATAGCACATTAATTAGGCCGAACGTTTAGCGTCCGCAACGTTATTCGCGTTTCTAGGCGAAAAATCCACCCCCGGAACGATCCTAGCGGGATTCGAACCCGGGATGCCGGCGTGTCGCAACAGTCTTAGTTATATACATCGATTCCTGCGGAATCGATACTAAGCGCTTAGTATCGATTCCGCAGGAATCGATGTATATAACTAAGACTGTTGCGACACGCCGGCATCCCGGGTTGTCGCAACAGTCTTAGTTATATACATCGATTCCTGCGGAATCGATACTAAGCGCTTAGTATCGATTCCGCAGGAATCGATGTATATAACTAAGACTGTTGCGACACGCCGGCATCCCGGGTTCGAATCCCGCTAGGATCGTTCCGGGGGTGGATTTTTCGCCTAGTAATGCGAATAACGTTGCGGACGCTAATCGTTCGGCCTAATGTGTTAATCGAATATGGCAAGTGCTCTCCGCTGACTAGGCGGTGTACTAGCGCTAGCTACTCGACTGATATAATGTGCTCAACCGGCTAATCATCTGTGTTGTTCGACGTCGCTCCAAAAATCTGCTAAGTCCCCGAAATCGGCTAAGTTCCACGCGATGTCTCGCTATAATCGACTAGGCCTAGTTCGGTGGCTCGCTGGGCACCGAGTATGATAGGCCGCTGGCCTCTGACCCCCTGTCGACTAGGAAATTTCGACAATCGAATAAGGAAAATTCGATAATCGAATAGGAAAGTTCGATGGTCGAATAGGCAACTTCGATAATCGAATAGCCAATCGATGACCCGACTAGTATCGGCCTTAGCCTTGCCGGCGCAAGCAAAAGTTTTAGTTATATACATCGATTCCTGCGGAATCGATACTAAGCGCTTAGTATCGATTCCGCAGGAATCGATGTATATAACTTGGGCTGCCGTACCACCATGCACGTTAAGTCCAGACAGCCAGGCCTGACGGTCGTTGAAGTTAACGTAAAGGATTTACGTTAGGTGGATAGAGATTGTTACGCTCTTTCCAACGGCACCTTGAACGCCTCATTTGGTTACGGGACGTAAAAATTATGACGTTCCTAGGCTGTGCCGACAGTACCCGGCGCGCCACTGTGGGCGCGTACGGACACAGGATGTATGTTGGAAAAGGTAGAGGAAACTAATGGGTTTTACACAATGCCTTGTGCTTGGCCTTGCTACCCTTTCACCTTGCAGGTGATGAAAGACTGAGCTTGAAGACAATGGAAGAGAGACCAGAAAAAGAGTTTTATTTCATAGGTTGAGAGGTTAGGAATATAGGTTGAATGGAGGTTCAATAGAGGTTCAATGGAGGTTCAATGGAGGTTCAATAGAGGTACCTGCCCTTAGGGGGCAGTTTCCTTTTATACCGTTTAGGCTAGGAAGGATGACATCAGCAATGACATCATCACAGAAGCTTGTAGAAACATCCTAGCATATTCCTAGCATATTCCCAGCATATTCTCAGTATATTCGAGGAATATTCCTGGCATATTCTTAGAACATTCCTAGAACATTCTAGACATGATCCAATGAGCTGGCATAATAGCTAGATGCCAAGTGTCTACGTAATAATGTGCCACATAACATGATTAATAAAGTGACACATCTCTTCTCCTTGGAGTGACAAGTGTCATGCAATGAGTCTACCCACTTGTCATCATGTAAGTCATAACATGTGTCATCATGAGCTGCCAACACTTGTCAGCTCATGGACCAAACACTTGTCCAATAGGCCATAGCACCACTTGTCAATCAAATACGTGATGCTACTAGTAGGCTGACTCAGGTTACAAGTCATCCATGTCCTAGTATAGGACTATGGCACATGAATATTGATCAGCTCATTGAGCCCGATTCATCTAGCTCATCATAGCTATCGAATTCCCAGTCCATATGGAATAAATCCAACAAGAAAAAAATCAGGCTGGGATATATTGTGGTCAGGTGGATATAATATCCCTAACACCCCCCTTAGCCACATGGGCACAATGCAAAAGATGTCTGGGTAGGTGGAATCTCAACACCCCCCTTCAACACATGCTCGTAGCATGCCGTCCAGTTGCTAGCATGGTGCAACTGAAAATGAAGATGCCGTCCTCGTGAAACGCTTGAAGCTCCAACATGCGGTCATGAGCCGCACTACCGCCACTGATCCCCCCCCGGCAACGCGAATGAGTGTCCAACCATAGCAGCAACGCACTAGCTGCCCATCTTGGATGGCTGATACCCAACCCTTAGTTGGAAAAAGTGCTCTAGATGCTACATTCCCCCCTCACTCGAAGCGGCTGCCCATGGACACAATAGGGCCACACAGTCCCACAAATATAATACGGCAACACATGCCAACAAAGAAAGTCCCTATGAGCTAACCCAAACGGTATAGAGGTAGGGTAACGGCAACAACACGTGCTGTACACACAAGGAGCAACATAACATACGCCATCTCACAAAATAAATGACACCAACATCACGTTTTACGCCAAATAAACGGGGTGAGCAAACAAACATGGCAACAAATGCCACACAAACAAGGTACAATACAACCTTCAACACAAGACACAGTGGCCATAACAGATAAACACGCTTCATAGCAAAGAAAACAGGACGTGCAAAACATTACCGCCACAAAGGCGAACACAGGTAACGATTTCTTCGTCACGATTCACAAATCAATGCCCGAGAGTAAACATTACGTCCGACATTACAGGCTATGCCGAAGTGCACAGCCGAATTCGACACAAAGGACGTATGCATTTGCATACAAGCAATGCTCTCAGCACAAAACAAAATAACACACGCGTCACAGGCACTCAACTCATGAAAACAAGTCGTAGACGACGATACAACGGCGCTTCACTACGCCGCAAACTAGTGCCACAAATAGCGTGCAAAAACTCTGGATATACACTCCAGGTACGTAGAAAACGTCGCGTGGGAACAATACCAAAATGCGTGGGCCATTGCCACTGAACGCATGGCAAAATAAACACATAATTGCTGGAAGAACACAAAGAAAGAACCAGAAAACGCACGCTTACGGCGCCTCACAATTTCCAGCAAACACGACACAAAAGTCGTCATACAAGTTCATTTCCCACAGACAAAACATTAGTTAGGGCAACCTTGAGGAGTGGGGTCTGTGCATCCTGGGCGACAATTTCCAAGGGTCGTTGCAGCTAGCGCAGTTGCAAATGCCATAGCCTGGCCGAACACCGTCAACTGACCGACGTGATACCCTGGCAGCATTTTGCACCTGAGTTGACCGTTGGTGCTTGACAGCACTGTGGCTGACAGGTCGCTGTCCACGTCGTTGTCGGCTCGCTCGAGGCCTCGCGCCAGCACCGGACTTGGCAGTCCAGGACTTGGAAAAATTTTGCAGCTTGGTCGATTTCGCCCTCGCGTCACGAATTTGTTCCCCCTCAGTTAGGCTGGCAGCGTTCATGCGCCGCGCCTTTGGTCTGGTCGCCGGACTTTGGTTACTAGCACCAGTATCACCTGGTATGCTGGCGGCGACAACGCGCTCCGCCTGCACTGGGCTGTTCTGGACCGCAGTTTCTGGAAGTACTTCAGCGTCTGACACGGACTTCTCCATTGCGCTGGAAACTTCTCGAATTGGCGTGAACTGCCACTGGGCCGGCGCAGAGTATATAAAGCCACGCAGTGTGCGAGTAGTAGTTAGCATTTTGGGCAACCAATATGCTAAGTGGATGCAGTTTGGAAAGACCTTCCCAACGCCGTGCTGACCGCCTGAAACAGACAAGGGACGAGAAAGATATCAAGTCCCGAAGTCCTAGCCATCCGTGGCCGACTTGGGTGCAGTCCTCTGGTGTAGTGGACAGGACACGTGGCAGGCCGTGCCTGCACAGGCTTAGCCTGATTATCACGTGACTGTGGTCCACGTAGATCAGAGGAGCAGCAGCCTGTGACTGGTGGAATACTGGAGCTGGCACAGGTCTGCAAGGATACTAGGCCTTGCAGGCTTGTGACAGGTCCTGTACTTCCTAGGTTGCAGAGTCTAGGCAAATCCAGTTCGTCCTGGCTCTGCACTGATGCCAGTGGACGTTGAGGATTTGCTTGCACGCCTGCACGTGCCTCGTCACGCCGATGGGAACGAGGAACAACGCAAAGGATATAGCTTGGTCATGGGGGATGACCAGCTATCTCGGAAAGCACGAACCGTGGGTGCCACCTTGGTCGTGGAAGTGCCCATTGTGGTCGTGGCCTGGTGAACAGATTTAAGGTTGCTGCCTTGCAACATTGGCTAAGACGCGCTGTGAAAGATCAAGAGCTCACATACGTTGGGAGCTCTTTCTAACTCGTATTATTGTCTCCTTACTTCTTCATGTCCAACGTGCCGAGGGAACAGGCCATTGAGCCTTCGCAAAGCCAGAGCTCGCAGCCGCAGCTTCGGGTAGGAGCCCCGGAGCGATCACGACCTTTTCATCCCTACGCTCATCCGAGCACCGCATCAACCTTCGTCCAGGCGGCGTACCTGGCAAGGGGGCTGGCGAAGAAAGGTTGGGTAGCAGTTTGCGGAACTGCAGCAGGGCCGGCGGCGAGCGACCCCATTGTGATGCAGATTGAGGCTTCGACAGCTCCCGGCGAATTGTCGCGAGAGGCCGTCGAAAAGTTTGTGTCAATACGGGACGAGCTGTCCTCGACCATTTACGGTCTGGAGGTGGCTCACCAGGGCGGGCACGTGACCGTGTCGCAGCTGGATTTGGCGCGGGAGGCACTGGGCCAGATCGTGGCCATTGGACTGGGAGCAGCGCGACTGTTCAACCATCAGGTGGCAACGTCTGTGCTGGGCGCGGGAGTTGAAGTCCCGGACGTGATCAGGCAAGCGCAGGCGCGCGAAGTCGACAACCCCTGGTCGTCGGCGGAGGTGGTTTCACAAACGTGCGAACACCTCGTGAACATTCTTTTGCAGGAGTCACGGGGTAACGCAGACCGGTGGGTGATAACCACACGACCATTTGGGATTTGGTCAACACTCGACACACCGCGGGCGGCGGAACCAGACGCACACGATCCAGTGGTCGAGGTCATCACGGGTCGGGAGGTAACGCCAGAAGACTTCCATTACCAATTCGTTGATCAGCCAGAGGGGATCATCGAACGTTCATCTCAGCAGATAGATCAAGGCGACGGTACCACAGAAGGGTACGCTGCACGACGTCGTGCTGAGCTGCACGTCCCGCAAGAGCCCGAACACGACTACGGTGGTCGTGGGGCTTGCAACGACAAGCGGGGTGGTGGAACGCGGTGGGTGAGGAACCTTGAGTGGGATCGCTCGAGTGGGAGCGAGCCCCGGATCCCAGTGGAGAAGTCTGCAGACGGGCGACCCGTTAGCAGAGTGTTTGGACCCTACGCCGACGGGGAGGACGCCGCTGGCAGCGACGAGGAGCGGCCAGAGACGCCCATCGCAGCCACTGCTCAAGAGCGAGAGCTGGAGGCAGCGAACCAAGCAGGTGCTGAGTCAGTAGCTGGGACGGTGCCCACGGCATCCCCCAGCGACGCCAGTGCTTGAGTCAGTTCTTCCTTTTTCCTTCGCCTTTATTGTTGTGTCCCCACTTGTATATAATGCCTCGTGGCAAACCGGGCGACGGCGACAAGGGCGAGGAGGGGCACCGGCTGGAGAGAGCCAGGAGCCTGGGAAGGGCAAGGAGGCGCTGGTGGGAGAGGCGATCCCAGCCAGCGACGGCGATGGGGGAAAGCGACCAGGGAGCAAGAGGCGACACGAAGACTCGGTGGAGGAGGCGCGCAAGGCGCGGGCGCTGGGGGCATCTGATGCAATAACGGTGGCGAATGGGCAACCTGCCGTGGAGAAGCGTAAGAGGGACCCCTCTGCTGACGGCAATGGTAAGAGGCCTCATGTGGATGTGCTCTCCCCTGTGCCTGCTGGACCAAGTGGTGCTGTTGTTGTGACACCCGCTGTGGTGGAGCCAGTGAAGGCGCTGCCAGGGTCGAGACCTCACATGAGTGCTGTCACTGTTATGAATGGACAAAAGCCTCTTAACCCACCACTAGCACAGGAAGCTTTGGACAAGTGGCTAGAGGACATGGAGCTTGTTGTGTTCTCCGTGGACCCCACTGTCAACCTAGTGCAAGTGTTTCACTCGTCCACGTGCAACAGGGACTCGTCAGAGCGTGTCAGGGAGAAGGCTAGGACTGCTGTCAAGGATAAGCTAACCTGGGCACAGTTCCTGGAAGGGTTGAGGGAGAGTTCTCTGACAAGGTTCTCAACCTCACCAACTACTACAAGCACAGTATGACACCTTTGAGATAGTGGGCCCTGTGGCAGAGGAATGGGCTAGGCTCAACCGTATCAGGGACAAGGGGGCCAAGTATGGCTTCCTGGTCACAGATAGGGCCTTGGCAGACTATTTCCTGGACCGTATGGGTTTGAGTGTGGATGGGAGGAACGGTGCCCGCATGTTTCTTAACCAGACTGATGGCTCCTTGCGTGCTCTGGAGCTTGTAATCCTCAGCATAAGGAAGCCAGAACCTGCCTGCAAGGCTATCCAGTCCCATGGCAGCAATGCCACCTCCGCTGTGCAGGGCCAAGGTGATGTCCCCGGGTACCCAGCCCGTGATGGGGCAAGGCCCAACAAGCGTAAGCGCTTCAGGCGCCAGAGGCAGGGGCTCAGGGTGGCAAGGGTGCAGGTCCCCAAGGAGGGGTTGGGGGCCAGCAAGCTGGTGGTCAGCAGGGTAAGGGTGGCCAAGGGCAAGGCAAGGGCCAAGCTCAAGGCAACCAGGGCAAGCAGGGTGGGCAGCCTCAGGGAGGCCAGGGGAAGCCTGGCAAGGGTGGGGCTGGGTCTGGGAAGAAGGGTGGAGCATGTTTTGTGTGTGGCAAGGAAGGTCACTGGCGTCGTGAGTGTCCTGACAGGAAGGCCAAGCCTGCTGGGGCAGGAGGCCAGTCTGGGCAGCAGTGACTAGCTACATCATCCCCTGTAAATAGTCAATCACCCCTTGGGGAAGGTGTGCTGGATGTACATAAGGACGGGGGTGTGCCCCTTGTGCAGCACCAAGGGTGTAAAGATGTTGTTCTTCCACTGGATTGCAATAACAATGCTGCAGCTGAATTCCCTATGCCTCATGCAGGTGGTGGGTCTCCAGCAGGTGCTGGCCTGGAGGGCCAAGGGACCTTGCTGGAAGGGCCTGGAGCGGTCCAGGGTGCAGGCCTGACTTGGGGCGTCAGGACGGCCTGCAGGGAAGCCCTGGAACCTCAGGAGTGGATCATGTGTCCCCACACACGGTTCAGACGTCTCGCCAGGTCAGTACTGAGAGAGTGCTGAGCTATGCTGAGGCTGGCCATAGATTGCATCATATGTTTGGGCATTCTGGGCAGGCAGCAATGTTTGCTTGGAAGCTAGGTAGGGAGCCTTTGTGGGAGGCTTGCCAGGCTGCTGCTGAGAACTGTGGTTGCCAGGAGAATGCTGTTCACCCACCTCAGTCCCATGCTAGGGAGCCTGCTAGGGAGCGTGGCGACATCCAGATGGATATCCAGCATATCAGGGGCTTGTATATATTGGTGGGGGTGGACAGGTTCAGCAGATACAGGCTGATAGACGTTCTGCCTGGTATGCAGGAGCACCACTTGTTGTTGGGTATGAAGGCCCTGATCCCAGGCTTTGGGGTGTGCAAGAGTGTGCAGGCAGACTTGCAGTTTGACTGTTTGCTCAAGCATCAGGACCAGCTGCCTTGTAAGCTGGTAGTAGTCCCCAGGGAGAGTCATGGGCAGCAAGGGGCTGTAGAGAGATCCATACGTGAAGTGAAGACAGTGGTGCTAGCAGCAGAGTCAGTGCCACTTGTGGCATCTGCCTTAGAGAGGGCAGCCTGGTGTAAGGGGATAGAAGAGCAGCTGAACCACAGGGTTAACTATTACTTTGATGGTGTGGCTGTCTCTCCCCTGGCCCTGCAGTATAGCTTGTTGCCTGAGAACGTGGTGCAGGCCAGTCTTAGGAAGGCAGATAGGTTATTTGCCCAGCTGAGACGTAAGGACAAGAACTGGAATGTGCTGAGGCCTCAGGTGGGGCTGAAGGTCAGGATGTGGAAGGAACCATCTATTCCAGGCAAGCGGGGGAAGTGGCAGGATGGGGTTGTCACTCGTGTGGAGGAAGCTAACAGATCTTGCCTGGTGGCTTTGGAAAAGGATCCAAGGCACGTGTACAGGTTGTCCTGGGCTCATGTCAAGGAAGAAGGCCACATGCAATCTGGCCTGCAGACGGGCCAGGCCCTCCCAGCTGGGTTGAGGAGCCAGGCCAGAGCCAGGCAGCAGCAGCTAACAATCCTCTGGTGGTGGATGATGGTCTGTCCCTGCTGGAAGATGACGAGCAGGAGGAGGCTGCTGAAGCAACTGTCACAAGGCCAGAGGGGACGGGGCAGCCACCTAAGGCCCGGGGGCCTCTCATGGCGGACGTCATCCGAGCACTCATGCGCAGCAAACATGATCCCAAGGTATCCAAGCTCACGGGGTGGGGGTCGTGCTGGGCAGCTACAATGGAGGTAGATACCAACTCACAGGTGTCTGTCATCAGGGAAGAGGATGCTGTAGGCTTACAGATGTCCCATCCCAGTTGCCTTGCTGTGTCTGATTTCTCAGGAAAGGTGTCCATGAAGATCCTTGGGGAAGTGAGTGTGCCTATCTTAGGGGTGCCCACCACGTTCTGTGTGGTAGAGGGCTATCAGGGGCCTGCCATTCTGGGTCAGAACTTCTTGTGCATGCCAGGGGTTACTTTGACCTCTGATGAGTTGGCACTAGAAGGCAGGGGCAGCCTCCCCCTTGAAAGATATCACTATTCCCAGGGTCTTGCAGTGGCGGTAAGGCTGTTAGGAGTCAGCCAGCTGAGGGTCCTCAAGGTCAGGAGCCCATAGCTGAGGACCTGTTGATAATCCCAACCACCTTTGATCCACGGCAGTTAGGGGTAAACAGGTACCAGATAGCTGCTCACAGTCCTATTCCCTGGCGCCAGCTAGTCGAGATGATGCAGAGCCCCAAGATGGCTAAGGCATGGACTCTTGGCTTTGTTGCTTCTGGGCATGAGTGGATAGTTTCCAACTGTGCAGAACCTGTGGATGAGCTGCCAGAAGTTCACCAGCTGCTCAGATTGATGTTTGTCCTCAAGCTCAAGGAGGTAGATGGTGTCCAGGTGCCACATGTCAGACCAGTTGTAACCGAGTATCATGGCACTGGCCAGTTGTTAGATGAGGAGCTCTATACTCCAGGGATGCTGCATGACACGTGGAGGATTCTGCTGTGTATATTTCTGTCTTTTCTGGTTAAGGGTGTGCCCTATAGCTCTGTGCTGATTGATTTCAAGAGGGCTTTTCTCAAGGGTGACCAAGATCAGGCTAGGCAGACTTGGAGAGATATCCCTCCTTTCTTTGTGACTGTACCTGCTGTATGGAGAGCAGAGATAAAGGCCAGGTACCTGAGAATTCTGAAAGGGTTGGAAGGTCTCAGGTCCAGTCCCATTATCTGGAGAAAGAGCCTAGAGAAATTCTTGAAGAATACTTGTGGGTTTTCTGTGTCTCCAGTGGATCCCTGTTTGTTCCAAGGGTCCCACAATGGCCTTCCTGTCTTTGCCTCACTGCATGGTGATGACCTGCATCTCATAGGTCCACCAGACTGGGTTGAGGCTGTCTTGGCTAAGATCCAGAAGCGGTTTGAGCTGGGTAAGATACAGCACATGGTGGAGAATGAGCCTATGGTCTTCTGTGGCATGCAGGCTACGTTGTTCCAAGCCAAGGGCTCGTGGTTCATCAGGATGGAGGGTGGTAAGGACTACCCACAGCAGATTGTAGATGCATTGCAGGAGCCCATCACGCAGGCTAGGTGTGCTACCATCAGGGGCATGCTGGCATGGCTTGCAAGTATATGTGCCCCTGACTTGCTGGTTTTGAGTCGACTTACTGATTCCCAGCTGGTTGAGGTGGGTGCTGAGAGTGTGGTGCAGGCTGTCATGATGTCTCCCCCTCTCATACTGGGTCCTGTGGATTTGTACAAGCCCCTTGACATGGTTCTCTATGTGGACAGTTCTATGGATAATAGGAAGGTCACAGAGGTCAGGGGCAGGGCAGCAGCATTAGTTACCCTGGAGCAAGATCACACCTCACTTGTTACCTGGTACAGTCGGTTGCAGAACAGGGTTACACCCAGCAGTGATATTGCTGAGTGCAGGGCAATCTGTGAAGGGCTGCATACTGCTCTTTACTTGAGGGAGCTCTTCTACCAGCTATGTCAAGTGGCTTCCTGTAGGTTGCAGCTGCACACACTGGTGAGGACTGATAGCATGGGCATGGTGCAATTTGTGCACAGGCAGCTGGCCAGGAGCAGGGACCTTGACTACTTGTTGCTCAAGGAGATGTCCTACCTAGCTCACATTGAACATGTGCCTGGTGTGGACAACCCTGCAGATGCCCTCACCAAGCTGGAGGAGAAGGCGGAGAGGCAGTACCCCCTGCTCCGTGGGCTCATGGACCCCTTACACGGGCGGCCATAGAGACCAGGCCTTGCTTCAGCTTGGGTGTCCCCAGTGGGCTGCTTGACCAAAGTACCAAGTGGTGACTGGTGCTTACTGGTTGACAGCCGGTCCTTCAGGGTTAGGTACACCCTCCTGGACAGGAGTTGGTGTGGAATGTCACTCCTACCAGCTGAGAATCATGCCTGGCCCTCCCCATGGGGTTCAGAAGAGTCGCCAGGACTTAAGTCGACGCCTTTGGCCTCAAACAGTTAGGCCATGCAAGGGCAACCCGAATGCTGGTTCTTACAGGTTGCTGTATATATGTTTTCTAGTGCTTGTTTCCAACCTGTTGCTAATAAAGAACCTGGTTGTGTGACCATGTGGAACATGGTTGCCAGGGAGCCACATTCTGGGTTATATATGCTTGAATAAAACATAATCATGTCATGTCATTCTCATGTTGTTCTCATGGTTGTAATGTTTCTCTTGTGTAAAGTTCCAGGTCACCTATAAACCTGGAGGTTGGGGTGGGGTTCAATTCCCCAGCAGAGCCACAGCCTGGCATGAGTGATTCCTGGGCTTAACACCCAGTGAAGACATGGGCTCCCCAATAAGGCAGTATTTGTAGGTGCTACCTGAGTCTCTTTGAGCATAAAAGGGAAAGGCTGGCCAAGGCGGGCGCCATAAGAACGGGCGCCTGTGATAACTGTGAAAGATCAGGAACTCACAATAATACGTTCTTGGCATCCTTTAATCCCAGCCATTGGACTAGGTAATGTGCCTTGACTTTAATCTAACACCAAGTTCCCAAGGAAAGGTTGGGAGCTGACCAAGGGGTCAGGGGATAACCTGGGGTGACCTCTGATTCACTGGCCAGTACACCTAGCCTGGTCCAAGGGCGTATATGTTGTTTCCCAAAAGGAGGCAGGACCCTGGGCCCTATCAGGTCTGATCAACCCCAAGGGACCAAGCGGTCTGTGGCTGAGTGGGCACAAGCAAGGTTAGGCTTGTTTCAAGCTGGTCCAGCTCCAAAAGAAGAAAGGGTTGGAGTTAGCATTTTGGGCAACCAATATGCTAAGTGGATGCAGTTTGGAAAGACCTTTCCAACGCCGTGCTGACCGCCTGAAACAGACAAGGGACGAGAAAGATATCAAGTCCCGAAGTCCTAGCCATCCGTGGCCGACTAGGGTGCAGTCCTCTGGTATAGTGGACAGGACACGTGGCAGGCCGTGCCTGCACAGGCTTAGCCTGTTATCACGTGACTGTGGTCCACGTAGATCAGAGGAGCAGCAGCCTGTGACTGGTGGAATACTGGAGCTAGCACAGGTCTGCAAGGATACTAGGCCTTGCAGGCTTGTGACAGGTCCTGTACTTCCTAGGTTGCAGAGTCTAGGCAAATCCAGTTCGTCCTGGCTCTGCACTGATGCCAGTGGACGTTGAGGATTTGCTTGCATGCCTGCACGTGCCTCGTCACACCGATGGGAACGAGGAACAACGCAAGGATATAGCTTGGTCATGGGGGATGACCAGCTATCTCGGAAAGCACGAACCGTGGGTGCCACCTTGGTCGTGGAAGTGCCCATTGTGGTCGTGGCCTGGTGAACAGATTTAAGGTTGCTGCCTTGCAACATTGGCTAAGACGCGCTGTGAAAGATCAAGAGCTCACATACGTTGGGAGCTCTTTCTAACTGTAGGACTATATCCCAGGCGGACATGCTCCACCCTGAGATGGCGGCGCCGCGCCACCCCCTTGAGCTTCCGGGTGGTGGCTGCTGCCCCCCTCGTGGTAGTGGCGCCCTTGAAATTCTTGGCGCATTCGCCACGCTGGGAGAGGCGCTGCCATACCCGCTGCTTCGTCACGTTGAAGTCCAGCCCCTCCACCTGCCCGGAGTGGAAGAGGCCGAAGCAGTTCCGCTCGCTGTTGCTGCAGAACGCCATGTCACAGTGCTCGCACATGACCGAGGTCTTGTGCTTCCGGCCTTGCGCGCAGCACAGTTGGCACAGCACCTGCTCCACCCGGAAATTTGCCCATCTCATGCATTGTTAAGGGGTGCCACTCACGCTCACCTGGCTTGCCCGCCCCCTTGAGCTCAGCATAGTCGTTGGTCTCCTTGACAATCTTGGCCACGACATCACGTTGGGACCAGAAAAGGGAGAACAGCCCGAGGGGCCCAAACTTGAGCTGGGCAGGGGAAAGGTTTTGATAGCAGGCGGTACCCGTCATCGGCGACAGCACCGGAGTATCGGGAAAAGGAAACACACCTGGCTTGCCGAAACCAGATTTCCAGACAGTCTCGGCTGGCTCCTCAGTGGCAGGAGTGTCGTTAGGAAAAACGAATCATCGAGCTCAGCCTCACCGCTCGGCACCGGACCCTCCGCACCCTTCTGGTAAACAAAGTCGTCATCGGAAGCGTCCGAGACAACGCTCTCGCTGGCCGCCGCCTTGGTCTGACGGCGCCTTTTCGGGGCGTGGCTGATGGCTGGGTTCTTCTTCGGGTTGCCGACAGCGCGCTTCCCCGGCTCGCGTCGCTTGACCGGTGTGGGCAGCTCGATATCCTCGGATTTGTCGTCGTCGTCCTCGCCGGCGTCAGAATCGCTATCCTGGCCCTGCTCGCTATCATCGTCACTGCTACCTGCCGTTGGGACCTTCCTGGCTGCGCATTCTTTCACTAGAGCTTCGTGCTCATCTGAGCTGCACGAATATATGAAAATCTGCTCACGGGTGAATGGGTACGTGAGCTTGTCGTCCGGGAAATAGCACCGTGCACCATCTCCGGACCTGTTCACTGTCACTACCTTGCCCGGCAAACGTACCTCGCTGTGTTTTTCCCCATACTGCTCTATCGCCCAGTCTCGTCCGAATTTTTCCACAGGCACTGCCATGAAAATGCCCTTCTTTACCTTGAAAGTCCGTATATCTGCCTGCATTTCGTCCGCCATGTCTACGTCCGCGCTCCCCCCTTTTTTCGCATCCTTCGTTTTCGTACGTTTTTGTCAATTTTTTTTACCGCCCAAACCTGCATGCACCAGGGTACCCTGTTGACTTTGACCAGGGTTTCCACCCTGATACGGTGGTCAAATACGGTCAGACAAGTGTCCTACGGATAGAGTGAATCTAGATCTTTTCGGTGGTCTAGTTGGTTCCCGCCAAAACCTTCCCGCCAAATCCCTACAGGGCGCACAAACTCATGCCGAATGTGAGGCATGAGAAAAACTCGCAGTCGAAAATCGGCACGAGGACGGTTTAGGGGTTAAGGTGTGTAGGGTTGGCCTTAGACAGGCATTGCTCCTTGTTCTCCTCTTGTTGACTGCCCTTTGAAGGCTGGCCTGCCTGGGACTTGTTCTTGTTTTTGTTGTTGTTGTTGTTCTTGTTGCTGCCCTGGCCTTGGGTCTTCTTGAAGGAAGGACACTCTTTCTTGATGTGTCCCCACCCCTTGCACAGGTAGCACTGGATCTTGGACTTGCCCTGGCCACCACCCCCGTTGTCAGACGCGTTACCCTGCTTGGGCTTGCCACCCACCCTCCTGAACACCGACTTGGCATGTGAATGCCCGTCAGGGTCGGGTGAATGGTTGGCCTTCCGCTTGTTATGGTTGCCCCCACGCCCTCCTTGGCTTCGCTCAGCCTCAGGCGCCCTGGAGCTCCCCTGGGCACGCCCACCTGCATGGGTTGCCTTCACAGCTGGCACTCCACCCTCAAACAGCTCCTCTGCCTCGAGTGCCTGTTTGATGATGACCTTATAGGCCTTCAGGGTAGAGTGTGGGGCACAAATGACCTTGAAGGAGCCACGTGTTGCCTTGTCCAGCCCAGAGACCTTCAACCAGTTGGTCAGGGCTATGTTGTCTGCCACGTTGAAACCGTGGGCCCTGCCCTCCTCAACCATTTTGCAATAGTTAAGGAAGTTCTGGATGAGATCTCCCTTGACCTCCCACCCTTGATACTTGTCTTGCCAATGGATGCCGACCTTCTTGCGCTGGTCTTCAAGCAGCTCCTTCAGCTCAGCTACATACAGTGCCCAGGCCTTATTGGCCTTCTTGCACTCCCTGGTCAGGTCCTTAATCTGGTCAGTACACTTGCCAAAAGTGCTACTTCCTATCCAGATCTGATAGTAATTTGTACCACCGTACAAGCTAGGGAACCCTTCCAATCCTTCTACAAACTCTTCAGCCTGTTTAGGCTTGGAGTCTGAGGTCACAGGTTGCAGCTGATTGACAATTTACAGACCCTGGGTAGTAAGATCAAATCCAGACACAGCATGTGTATTATTATTATTCAGAGGTACATTATTGGTTATCTCTCCGGTGACACCCACGTCATCTACGTGAGCTGTCCCACTACCAGCACCCCCGTCTTTATTGCCACTGGCTGGGCCTTTACTACGTCGCCCATCAGCCATGGTATACTACACTGCTGTTCAAGAACACAGGAGCAAAGCAGCAAAACAAAAACCTGACAGCAAATATGTACAAGTCTGCCAAGAAGTGCCACCTGCACCGGTGTCGATTGCGCCGCGAAGTGCCGACGAGTACAGAAAAAAAAAATTGCCGACGTTTGTAGCCCCGTTTAACTGAGGCCACGGAAGTCGCAATACTCGTATGCGTATTCCCCGTCTTCCAGGTCGGGCGTGAGAGCCGGACCCGCGCCGGTGTGGATTAACACAGGCGTGTTAGCCTGGTTTTGCGTCAGAAGAAAGACGGCGAGGCGCCGACGGGCAATAATCCGCAGAGGATGCGTGAAAATGGACAAATACTCCCAGCCAGCTGGGATCCACTCACGCAATGCAGAAAGGAAAGCAACCAGGTTAATAAGGACCTGGCGTTCTCGCGTGCCAACGCCTCGCGTTAGAAGCGACAGCAACGCAATGTCCTGGAATAAGTTGGTAGAAACTGCAGGCGCGCCTCCCGTGCGCGTCGCAGCCCAGTTTTGCAGATTACGCTGGTAGCCGACGAGGGACGAAATAGCGTTGTCGACCTCCTCGATAGCTGTCCTGACCTCGTTCACGGAACGAAGCCCCCCGCGGACCTGGACTGTGAAGGCCGATAAAATCGACCGAATGTAATCCAGATTTCCGCGAATTTCCGGCACCAGCTGCGGCAGTCGCGGATTTTCCGGAAAGTCCCCCAACAACGGCAAAACTGCTCGCTGTCGACGATGTAATTCGTCAAGCGATGTTGTGGCCTCATCAATAAGACTTTGCCACTCCGCAGCAAGCTGCTGCGGATCGCGCAAAGGCGGAACCGGTAAAGGGTCGGCCGGCGGAGCAGTTACCTCCTCATCGGTTGGGATCCGGAAGTCGAAAGAATTCGGCATTTGAGAGAGTTGGTGTGTAATACGAGTTGTGAGTGAATGCCGAAGATCGCCATGGCTCTTGCAGGAAATGTTGCCTTTATTAGAATAATGGAAACACAGACGTAAGTCACGTCACTTCCAAGACTGCACGCAGCACAGACGACAAGGTCGCAGTGCCAAGAGAACGTGCACGCAAGAGCTAGCGTCCTGGTGCTACCAAGTCACACATATAACTTGCTAGGGACGCGTCCAAGTATTCAGCTGCACTGTCACAGCTGAACTGTCAATCAATTGATCACACAGACTCTGGCACGCCTTTGGCGCGCAGATCTATCAATTGTCCATACGGCTATAGTCCTGTGGACCTATCCGTACACTACTCAGCATCAATTGTCTCATAGGTCCTGGCGCGCTACAGCACACCTACCTATCAATTGACCATCAAGTCCTGTACAAGTCCTGTCAACGTCCTGCGGACTATCAAAGTGACACTTGTACATTGTTAGGGATATTATATCCACCTGACCACAATATATCCCAGCCTGATTTTTTTCTTGTTGGATTTATTCCATATGGACTGGGAATTCGATAGCTATGATGAGCTAGATGAATCGGGCTCAATGAGCTGA
>RPFO01000041.1:1681612-1711612 GCA_009746045.1 Mesostigma viride | reverse complement strand
GATCGCGACGGTGCAAGCGTTGAACGCGATCGCCAAGGGGAACAGCGGCTGTGCTCCCTTGCCTTCCAGGCACAGTGCGCCGAAAGGGAGGTTTTTTCCAAACAGGGAGCACACGGCAAGAAGAACGATGCATCTATTGACAGCCCCCCCCCCCCCCCCATGTAGGGGAGCACTGTAGGGCTGCTGCTTTTCAACGATGGCCACTGGGCATTTCAGGGGCATTTGGCGACCCCAGTCATCAGCCACCCATGTCAGCGACAGGCTGCTGGGTATCCACCCTGCGTAGGCTTTGAGGGTTGGTAGCCAACCCCACCCGCCAACTCCACAAAAGGCCCTCCCCTCACCACGGCTGTTGCGCCCGAGACCACCAACGACTCGGTCGTCACTGGCGGCTCCCCCGATGTCTCCCCTGGCTTGCCTGGCGTGCTGGCGCCCCCCCCCGCTCCTATTGTGGGCGCGGGCTGGTCTGCTCCCCCCTTGCCGTACGAGCGCTCCAGCATGTCCGCGGGCATCGCCATCAGCACGCTGAGGTAGGCCACCATCGCAAAGTTGTCGATGGCCACCGCGGCCGCCAGCAGGGAGGAGGAAGAGGACATGCCCATCGCCTGGGGTGGGGGGTTGGGGGGGCCGTTGGGTAGCAGGGTGGCAGGGTGGCAGGGTGGCAGGGTGGCAGGGTGGTAGGGTGGTAGGGTGGCAGGGTGGCAGGGTGGCAGGGTGGTAGGAATCGGTGTGAGGCACGCTCACCCACACTTTCAGCTGCCGCGCAGGCTGATGCCTCAGTGGGGATTGATGCAACCCTTGGATAGGCACCATGATACTAAAAGAACTGGACGGGAACAAGTCCTGTGCCAAGAACATGGGCGCTGAACCGCTGCAAGTGACAGACACGCGCCATACAAAACACGTGCTAAACGGAAAAGGGTGACTATTAGGCAAGACCAGAACCCAGGCCGGTATTCTCATTAGAATACGCAAATGCACACACAAACAATCTGCATAACAGGGAGGGAGAGGGGCGGCTTTGGCAGGCGTGTGCCAGCCAGCCCGCCCGCCCGCCTGCCCGCCCGCCCGCCCGCCCGCCCGCCCACCTGCCCGCCCGCCCGCCCGCCCGCCCGCCCGCCCGCCCGCCCGCCCGCCCGCCCGCGCCCGCCCGCCCGCCCGCCCGCCGCCGCCCGCCCGCCGCCGCCCGCCCGCCGCCCGCCGCGCCGCCGCCGCCCGCCCGCCCGCCCGCCGCCGCCCGCCCGCCCGCCGCGCGCCGCCGCCCGCCGCCCGCCCGCCCGCCCGCCCGCCGCCCGCCCGCCCGCCGCCGCGCCGCTCGCCCGCCCGCCCGCCCGCCCGCCCGCCGCCTGCCTGCCCGCCCGCCCGCTCGCCCGCCCGCCTGCCCGCCCGCCCGCCCACCCGCCCGCCCGCACCTCCTCCTGCCTTTTCCATATGCCAATCCCGTCCCGATGTTGCTTGGATTGGTTGATTCATGGGAAAGGGGACAGGTTGGCACGCTGGCCATAACATTTTACTGTACAAAAGCCCAGCAGGGCACACCTGGAAGATCTACGTGTGGTGGTGCATTCTGCAGCCGGGCGCTAGGGTCAGGGGCACAGTTTAGTTGTCATAGAAAGAGCGAGCACGCCGGACAGACGGGGGGTTAACACGGAGGAAAACTGCGAGTACAGAGGCGGATGAGGTGAGGGTGGGGGACGATTGGGGTCATCTAAGGGACTTGAAGGTAAGAAAGGCAGCTAGAGGAAGTACTAAAGACTGCAAAGATGAACTGAGTGGCGCAGGGTCACCACCTGGCAGATGCGCATGCGTGTTGGGTACAACCATCTATGAGCCCGCTGACCGTGAGGTTGCCGCTCCTCCCCTTCAACTAGTGCTATGTCCATCATACCCCTGCCGCCCCCCCCCCGCCCATAACGACGCTGCCAGCCCCCCCCATCATAACATGCTGCCGCCTCCCCCCCAAATAACAATGCTGCCAACTCCCCATCATAACACAGCTGCCACCCCTTCCATGGCAATGCTGCCCTCATCATTGCGATGCTGCCGCGCGCACCTGCGACGTGGCCGCGAAGTTGAGCGTGCCGCCGATGTAGGAGGAGCACAGGCAGGCCGCAATCTGTGGACGCAAGCAGGGTGGGCGCGTCGTTGATTCAGGGTGTTCAAGTTCAGGTGTGCGTGCTGCCGATACCACAGGTGTACGGTGCAGTCACAGGGTACGCATGTGATGGCAGCATATGACCCAGCGACATCACATGCATATTTCCCTTACAGTGTCCACGACCCAGCTACAGTGCACGCATTCCCCATCACAGCACACGCTCTCAGTCCCTGTTGCTCCCGCCAGCACATTGGTCTGTATCTTACATGTTTGCATACGGAGCCGACTCACCTCGCCGCCGTGTTGCTGTAACACACTTTGAAGCCGTCTTGCTGTAACACGACTTACCTTGAAGCCGTCAGGGCCAAGGCAGCGCCCGCACAGCCCCCATGCGGCGAACGTGCCGGCGATCGTGGCCAGCGAGGCAAAGGCAAAGCCAGCCAATGCAGAGCCTGTGGTGCCACGGAGGGGGGTGGGATAGGGGCAGCATCGTCATGCCCAAGTGCCACCGGAAAAGCATGAGCGGTGGCTAACCGAGAGCATGGCAGGGAGGGAGCGCATGAAGCAAGTAATAGATCTGGCTGGACATGAGTCTTGTGACGTCGTCAACATGGCAACTGGCTGGAGCATCTGGCAGGGCCGTTGGGGAACACGGCAGGCGTTGTAGAGCGTGCCATCTGCCATCGTTATGCTGTTGTCATGCTGTGAACATGTTGTTGTGGTTGTCGCCGTCAATGCGTGTGCCGTGCTCTGCCACATTTAAGAACAGTGACTTTTTTGTGCTGGCAGCCGTCACAGTGGGCGACACGAGGTGACAGAAACTCTCGTGAGGTCAAGTTATCGGCACGAGCAAGAAGTAATACCCCAACAGCGCGCGAGGGCGGGGATAGCGATGCCATGCGTGCCTTCATGGGGGTGGTTGTTTGTGGTGGCAAGGCGTCGGGGCACCCTGGCCTGCAAGGCAGGGGACGTGGACACCTGGACCCATTGCCTAAGCACTATGCATCCAACGGACTACGCGGCATGGAAACCTCCTCACCGCGGTGGCATGCAGGCTGGCATCAGCGCTCATGCTGCTGACGTACAGTTGTTGTAGAGACCGAGGAGCACTGGCGAAAACAACCACCTGCGCTGCCTACATGGAGGTTGCATGCGGTCGGTCTACCCAGCCGGCCACAGGGCCAAACCAGGGCTTCAGCCAGGTCCCTGCTGCAACACAGTGGCCATGCGGGACATGTACCCCGTTCATCCTAAACACGGCTGCACGCACGCTCCTTGCGTGCGGTGACGTTCTTGAGGGTCGCTCGCTGTATGGTTAACTTGTTGCTGTATAGTAAACGTGTTGCTATACAGTAAACTTGTTGCTATAAAGTAAGTTTTGTTGCTATACTGGTACCGGTATTTGTAAGATCTCAGGCGCCCATCACTTAGGAAGCCCACCCTGCCATGGGGCGTCACCGCACCTCACACAGGTGAGGAAGGTCCTCCTTCCTGCCACGAGGGTGCGCATGGCCCCTGGCCCCACAAGCTACATGGGCGCGGCCTGGTCCCACCAGGGTGGCCCAGGAAGCACTGGGGCCACCCTGGGCCACCCTGGTGGGACCAGACCGCGCGCATGTAGTTGTCGGGGCCAGGGGCCATGCCTGCGCACCTAGTGGTGCTGGCCAGGCACGGCCACCCACCTGAGGAGGAGAAGAGGCTCCCCAGGTCGTGTTCGAGCAAGCTGAGGGCGACCGCCATGGGCATAAGCACCGCCCACACCTGCGGGCACCGGGTGGGCACATAGGAATCAGGGGACGGGGGGAATCAGGTTGCTCTCCCCCCTCTGGGACCAGATGCGGCAAGAGGTGTCGATCCTGGTATCACACGTCCATTGTCATCCTGCCCATTCCTCCCTCCCTCCCTCCCTCCCTCCCTCCCTCCCTCCCTCCCTCCCTCCCTCCTCCCTCCCTCCCTCCCTCCCTCCCTCCCTCCCTCCCTCCCTCCCTCCCTCCCTCCCTCCCTCCCTCCCTCCCTCCCTCCTCCCTCCCTCCCTCCCTCCCTCCCTCCCTCCCTCCCTCCCTCCCTCCCTCCCTCCCTCCCTCCCTCCCTCCCTCCCTCCCTCCCTCCCTCCCTCCCTCCCTCCCTCCCTCCCTCCTCCCCCTCCCTCCCTCCCTCCCTCCCTCCCTCCCTCCCTCCCTCCCTCCCTCCCTCCTCCCTCTCCCTCCCTCCTCCCTCCCTCCCTCCCTCCCTCCCTCCCTCCCTCCCTCCCTCCCTCCCTCCCTCCCTCCCTCCCTCCCTCCCTCCTCCCTCCCTCCCTCCCTCCTCCCTCCCTCCCTCCCTCCCTCCCTCCCTCCCTCCCTCCCTCCCTCCCTCCTCCCTCCCTCCCTCCCTCCCTCCCTCCCTCCCTCCCTCCCTCCCTCCCTCCCTCCCTCCCTCCCTCCCTCCCTCCTTCCACCCTCCCTCCCTCCCTCCCTCCCTCCCTCCTTCCACCCTTGCTGGCTCACACCGTGTCATGCATTGTTGGCGCACTTGTGGGTCCATGCATTCGTGCACTTGTTAGAGCCGGGCGGCATTGTCCGCGATCACCTTCAATCACAGGCATTATTAGAATCTATAAGACACACACATCAAAGCACACACCAACACACATGTCAACATTCACCCACACCCATGCACACTTCCAGGGGCCCATTTATTCCGTCCCGGGGATCACGACAGCAGGGACAGGGAGCTTGGCATCCACGGTGGTCCAAACTGGTGGCAGGGGGTTGTAGCACAGGGGCACGGACGCATGGCATGGCATACGTCCGTGCATGCGAGAGCGCGCCACTAGATAGCAACAGGGCAGCAACCCACCGTGTCATTTGTGCATGCCCTCACCGTGTGCTGTGCGTGCCCTCACCGTGTCATACGCCGCACAGCTGGCGGGCAATACACCCAGTGATGACAGCGCCATGCCGGAGGTCATCGCGAGCACGGGGGCTGACAGCCGGGCGCCCCACGCGGTCCGCTCCTGAAGCACCTGCAGGGTGTTGTCCACGCCACGAGGCGGCAGCAGAGGGGAGGAAAGGGGCATACGGTGGCGCTGTGCCAGGTGGTGTCAGGCAGGGGAGGCATGCCAGGCAATATGACCACATGGCTTGGGGCCATTATGCTGCCGGTTGCGAGTATAACTTGTCTCATCTTCCTCGGCAAGAATAGATCTGGGCTAGCGCCGGCTAGGCCATGCGCACAGCGTGGTGGCGCCCTGCCTGGCATGGAGGTGAGCGAGGGGCGCAGGCGGGGGTGCCATGTGGCATGGTAAAAACAAGGGTGGCTGGGTGGGCCAAGTAGCCCACTGGCCAAGTTCCTAAACGACGATTGCCTGTGCACTTGCGGAGATGTGCGGGGCGCCAGGAACCGTCGAGAAAGATAGCATGTATAGGTCATGGGAGGGGGCTAGGGAGCGGCGGCGCCAACAGCCTCCCACGGAGGGCATTCCCTGCCGTGGGACTTGTCAGCTGAGGGGGCGGAGATCAAGCACATGCCGCCGCATTGCCTTGTGAGTGGCATCCCGAGGTTGGGATGCAAGAATGTGGATGGCGCTGACCTGTCCAGCCGCGGCGCACGCCGACAGCGTCACCCACACTCCGGTGCCGTACGTGGCCAGGGAACACGTGGTCAAGAGCCGCTGCCTTGAGATGCGCGCTACGCGTCGGTTGAACTGATACGTTGGCGTGGGGAGAAAATTTTGATGCGGTGCACTTCGCAACCTGACGGCCGGCAACGGGATTAACCCGCGCTCACGTTTAACCCCGAACTTGCGCGGGGACCGGCTACAAACCCATTTGCTGGCAAATGTATCCGTCACCGATAGGCAGGTGCGATCCAAATGACAGCTTCTGAACACGGCAGCCATTTTGCAAGATCTATGTTTAGTGCTAGGACCTCTATTTGCTATATGACCTTCTTATTCCTTCCAAACATTCCAACCATGACGCAGCAATTGATTGTCAACCGAGTCATTAGAATACTTGGGTTTTGAATGGCAGTTTCTATGCGTGAAAGTAGTTTCCAGGAATGTTGGCCATGAATATTTTAGACAATAGGTTGTGCTCGCGCTGGCGTCAGGCGTCCCCGTAGCCGGCTAACTAATGCCTAGCTGCAGCGCCTTTACAAAGACCCGCGCACGTGACGCCCCTAAAATTTCTACCAGTAAAGACATCTTATATTAGTAACTTGGACTCCAGTCTCTTCTCTTTCTGGTCGAGCACTGTCAAGAAGGTGGCACAGGGAAGCTCCTATTCGGGCCAGGATGAAGAAAACTTTTGTGCGGGGGCGAGTGCGGGGGTCCGGGCCAATACCGCACTAAAATCCGACGCGCCCAGACAAGCCGCGCCGGGCCGGCACACGAATTAGCGCGGGAAACAGGGCCGATGGCGTGCATGCTGCCCGGCGTACGGGACTCAATTCCTTTTCTCAGAGAAATAATTCCTCAATGTGCTCTAGGTAGTCACGGTGCAGTGCCATTACTGTGCTAAAGGAATTACCGGGTGCATTGTTAGGGAACGCGAAGTCAAGCTAGCCCGCCCTTTATTAGTATGGCCACGGAAACGTAGTGCAGACTTGAGTGCCGGGTGTGTTCTAATATTTAGACCTTTAGCTAGTGTTGCTATGGTCTCGTCCTAATACCGCTATTACTCCTTGCATGGGTCGCGCCGGTCTTACAAAAGGCATTTGGATGTTTGCCCAAGGTACAATTGGTCGTAAGGTCCTAAGGTAAATTGAGACGACGAACCTTTTACGTCCCTGGGATTCATACCTGTAAGCTTAAGAGTATTGTCAAGCCTGGTCTTTACTAGTCACAATAAAAGCAGGCTAAGCTTTTTTCCCCTCCTGAAACCCGTTGGGCGTGGTCGACTAATGACGGAAGACATTATGGATGTACGCTTACCTGAGAACGGGCGTTTTCTCGTCTGAAAGCGCTGGGTCATACCAGCCCCACTTTCTCCCTCCCCTCCTGATCGACCATCCTGCCTTATGCCTCCCCCCCCCCCACACACACACACACACAACCCGACCCTGCTTCCATCTCTCGTCTTCTATGCTTACCATGCCTTGCCTGCACATACGTCGCTGTAAATTTCCAAGAAAGCATCTTATGAAAATGTCGGGAAAGGCAACAGAACGCTGTAACAATGCGTGCCTTTCCTATATGGCTTTCTGCATATCAACTTGGTTGTATATCTCGTGAGTGAAAGTGAAGGATTTCATATATAGCATAATGTGTCGCATGTGATAATGGTAGTGATGTGTCATTTGTTGTAATGCTTTGTGCTTACGTGTGTTAGGGTAATACTTTTAGTGGATTGAAATAGTGTACATTGCTACTACATCTCGCGATTGGCTTTTGGGACATGCGGCCCGTGATGCCAGGATGGCAGTATATACAAAAATGAGACCATTATGCAACGAGATGAACACCATTTATGTGCCTTCTATAGTATGTGCATGCAACTTTGTTGCCACATGTCACGCCTAGAAATGGTGGTCCATGGTGAGTTAATTGCTAGGCTGAGCCTTTTAGGCCTGATTGGTTACAAGTTGGACATGCCGGCCGTAGCCATGTGCAGGATTGACCCGGCCGAGTTGTGTGTGTCAATGACCCCCACGCCTGTTTGGGACCGGTCAGGTAGCTTCGCTTGATATTGCTAGCCATTTCGGGGCAATTTTTATACCGTAGCTGTTGGTAAAGAATTGGTGCATTCAGGGTGGACTCACACTCATGGTCGCACTCATGGTCGCTAAATGATCGCTCTGGGTTTACATTGTGCTCAGACTATTCTACACTCATCTAAGACTATTGTACACCCGTCATCTCACCCTCAAGTGTATTTGTTGCACATGCTTCATGTGTGGCCATCATGTAGGCCCCTTTATTCCCAAGTCCCACTGAGGACTTATGCCCGCGTGACACAATTTAAGTGAAAAAAAGAATTGAAAACCAATTAGTACCCTTTGTAAAGCCTGTTAATGAATGTGCGGTGACCGCCCCCAACCATTGCAGCCATGGGATGAAACTAAGTGAATTTAGTGAATGCGTCACTCGAGCATACATAATTAAATTAAATTAAATTAAATTATAACATTTTGCTGTCTCCTTGATAACATGACTCCGTTGGGATATCATGTAGCACATATTCCTTGCTGGATGGATGAAGGTGGGCAAAGCTGCGAAACCGAGCTAATCTAACTCTAAGCTAATCTAATCTAGAAAACCCTAGCTACTCTACTCAGCAAAGTGCCCCTTCCTCTTGGGGGGATGGGGGCTTGCCCACAGGGGCTGGCGTGTGAGCCTGGACAATCCTCTTCCACCTCTTCTTGTTCTGCATAGAAGTCCAAGCAAGAGCATACATAATGGGTCTTGATAACTAAACAAAACAATAATTACATGTGCTGGCTAGTGACCTCATGAGCATGCCAGCTGTGCTAACATGCACACATGACACCTAGCTCAATCAATTAACTAATCATCACGTGCATGGCTACGTGCAAATTAAAAATGTTGCCCCTACTTGAATCTGTGTTGCCGACCCGTACCCCACAACCCATACCCCACCACACACTGATCACAGAGATTTATGCTCATGTGCATTCGTGATTGCCCCCCCCCCCCCAGGAGGACTTCAGGGGCGCTTTGCTGAGTAGAGTAGGTAGGATTTTATAGATTAGTTTAGAGATAGCTTAGTTAGGTTTCGCGGCTTCGCCTGGACCCCCATCCATCAAGCAAGGGATACGTGCTACACGATCTCCCAACGGAGTCATGTTATAATTTAAGGGGAGGTGGCACCCCAAAAACCTTAAAACTTGACCCGTGCTAATATCACTTGAATTTCAGTTGCACCATGCTAAATTATGATTGGAGGCACTAAATAACATCTCTAGTGAGTTGTCCATGCACTTGTTGGGGGTACTACCCCCACACATACGCCAATATTGCGCTATAAATAGAAAAAGACGCTAATTAGGGCTATGTATGCCCCAGCCCATGCACTCATTTGTTGGCAAAAATAAATGTAGCGTCTATAGTTCCCTGAGTTTGTAGCTTGCTGAGCTACTTATGTACATCATGAAAATGACTAAACCTTGAACAGTTATTAATTTCCCCGCAAAAGTACCCTTTTTTTACCGGACATTGGGAATAAACATGTCATAAACACTTCAGATTAGGCAACAAAATGTAGCGAAAATCCGGCTATCAGGGGGACAGCAGTGGTCCAAGTCCCAGGTCATTCCGACGAGTCTAGCTCAAGTTATTGCGTTTGGCGCGTTAGAACAAAAATGTCCGCTAAACCAGAAATTGTCACTATTTCAGCCCTTGTAAGCATCCTGCACAAGGCAGGCAGGGCAAAACCAATCCCCCTTGGGCTCCTTAGTCAACGGGGCGTCAGCGCAGCACCCATGCAATCCTCCCTTGCACCCGAATGTGCTGCACAGCAGGAAAGGGACACCGTCAATTTCATCCGGGGACGCACATGCAAGGCAAGGAATATCATCAACATCATTCTCATCATCACTGCTACCTTCCCCATCGTCCCCCTGCCCCTCCCTTTGCATCACGTCGTGGCAGCCACCCTTAAAACAGGTCATTCCGACAAGTCTAGCTCAAGTAATAAGGTTATGCGTGCTAAAACCTGAACATAAGCTTAAGGGGGGTTTCTTTGTATATGGCCACTTAGGCATGCTGTTTTCCATCCAAAAAGCCAGAAAGCATGCCCCACTCGATCACAAAACATAAGCAAACGGCTAGGCACCACATCTGCCCTCACCTGCCCTCGGCATGGCCAACCTTGCCAGCGCAAGCATAGCAACACGATCGCTAGGCATACATGCCAAGAGAGCATACACTATACTCTACCCAAGGTTACCTTGTAAACTTCATGCCAAGAACTCAGCAAATCTATGATCAAAAGCACATATAGTTAACTCTAGCACACTGATGACGACACATGCTCAAGGTTGGGGGTCACTGTGGCACGCACTGATGGGTTTCCTAGACGACCACTCACCACCTGACAAGGCGCTAAGGACCACTCAGAAAGCAAGTAAACACAATCACACTTTACATGCCATCAACATGGATCAAATCCATGCTGAATATGTTATGAAGTACAAAGGGGTGGCCACGCACCTCATACTCCTTCACCGTCCCTCGAGCATGGCCAGACTTATAAGTACGTGAATAGCAATAATGATGATGGCACTAACATGCATTACCAGCATTTTCTATGTTTCTCCCAGGTTAGAATGTAAGGGTTATGCCAACCAAGCTTACCAACACAGCAACAACTCCTTAACTGCCCTACCCGACATGGGCAACAAACTGGAACTATGGAGGGCAAGGAACCAAGGAGATCATGGCATACAAAGCTTGCATGCAGTCAACCATGTCAACCATGGTTGGCTCAGCACATTGCTGTCTTGTCACATCATCATAACAAGGAAAGCTCAAATAAACCAATGATGGCAGCTATCTACATGCAGTCACACAAATGCAATATCTCCAACATGATCGTCGATAAAAAAACTTCCTTCCCTGCACGATAAAATGCAAAGAAACCAGTGGCGGCCGTTCAGCTTCTGACCGCTGTGATGCCGCTGCGAGGAAAGGGTGCGTCACTATCACACAACAAGAAGCGTCCATACGCACAACATCCTTGCCAGAACACGTGCTATGAAATCCCTTACGCCTTCCCTAGGATCTATCGGCTGAGACTGAAGCGGATTTGATCAAGACATCAACGAAAACAAGCTAAAGCTGCCAGGTATTCGTCAACACGACGGCGAGCAACGGAGAGTTAACTGGCGGAAACTGACCAAAACGAACGCAAAAAACTTCGAACGATGAGCTCTTCGAAGAAAGAACTGATAGTAGATAACAGTCGCCACAAATCTATACCTTGCCCTCGTAGATCCCTCGCCCAGGCGCGCAACAACGGCCGTTCTTCCATGGAAGGTTCCGACATGCACTGCGCAGGCCTGAAGAAATACTTACCGAAAATGGCCGAAAATGTAGCAAAAAGCACCCGTTCGGTTTAGAATTCGATGCTACCGATGAGAATGTATCCTTCACGGTCAAAAAGACCCCCAAAACTGAGAATTTACTGCCGCAATCACGAATTCTATTTTATTCCGCGCGACCAAAAAATGCAGATTCCCCCCCATGCCGATGGCAGTAAAAGAAAGCAGCGATATTGTAAACCAGCCACTTGCCGCCGCAACCCAACATCATTAACTCATCGTCTTCAACATCCAAGCATTTTTTTTTGCATTTCTCTAGCCCTATATTGCTAGTTTCGCCTAAACGCAGTCGCCATGGCCACTTCCGCAAGTGGTGCGCGCACGGAGCACCCACTTTTCACGGTACGGCCGGTGCCGCGAGTTTTTTCGCGCGGAAAATATTCGGCGCGCCACGTCCCCTTAATTTAATGCGTGATTGATGCGGTTATGTCGATCAAGTTTAATTTATCAATCAAAATAGAGCAGGTTGTGTTGTCCCAATAATTTTGTGAGTTATATCCACTCAAACTGTAGCCCCATCCCCTTTCCATACCCGTGACGCAGTCTAGGTGACATTCATTCATACATTACGTGTAGGCTCGGCGGCCGGCGGCAGCGCACCCCGGTGGAGCACACGGGGGACGGCACGGCGCCGGTCAGCCTTGACCGGCGCTGGTAGGCCCACAATGTTTCCTTGACCGGTGGGGCTCGCGCCCCCCCCCCGCCGCTTCACCCCGAGACGGCCGCCCGCGTCGGGGTCGCCGGACCCCCGCCGCCGCCAGCGCCCCCCTCCTCGGCCGCGGACTACCAAGTCCCCGCCTTGCCGGGAGGGCTGCCTTGCCACTGACGACGTCGTCCCCCCCTTCACTTTGAAGGAATTGGACGGCGCCCTTGCTCGCCTGCGGTACGATGCGGCGGTCGGTGCCGACCACCTTTCTGCTGAGCTGCTGAAGACCCCTGATCTGGCGGTTAGGGATCTTCTGCTGGCGTTCTGCAACCGTGTCCTGCTCTCTGACGAGCCTCCGCCTGCCGAGTGGCAGACGGCCATCCGCGTCATGCTGTACAAGAAGGGCTCTGCTGCTGACCCCAGCAACTACCGGGGTGTCTGCCTCCAGAGCGCCGCGCTGAAGGTCTTCATGCGCATGATGCTGCACAGGCTCCGGGGTGCCTCTGAAGGACGCAATTGAGACTTTCCGCACCCCAGCTCCTGAGGTGGTGTTTGCGGAGGCCGCGCCGCGCTGGACCCACACCTGGGTGAGTCTCAGATGGGTTTCCGTCGTGGTCGTAACACTGTCATGGCTGTGTTTGTCGCGCGCCGGTTGATGGAGGAGGTGCGTCGACTTCCCCCTGACAGTTTGCCGCTGGTCTTCATTTTTGTTGACTATATCAAGGCCTTTGACACGGTTCTCTGGGAGGCTCTTTGGGCCATCCTAGCTCTGGATCGGGTACCACCTGCGTTTATTGCTGCCATTCGCCGACTGTATGAGGGCTCACAGGCAGTAGTGCGGACTGCGGAGGGCACCACTCCACCATTCCCCCTTCACCACGGGGTGTGGCAAGGTTGTGTCCTGTCCCCATACCTGTCATTATTGTCGTGGATCACGTCATGCGCCGGGCACGTGCGCGCTTTACTGCTCTTAAGGGGTTCGCGCCAGGCTTGGACATCCTTAACGTGAAAGAGCACGGCGGGGTTAGACCTGGTTACCGCCTTGCCGACCTGATTTATGCGGATGATACCACCCTCATCGAGAGCCCCGAGCACATTCAGACCTGGCTGGACTGCCTGGGCCTGGAGGCGCGGGCGGTGGGGCTGGAGATTAGTGTCAAAACCGAGGCGATGGTGATTGGGGCCTCCAGTAAACCACCGCTGCCGCGCCTGCTCGACGGGACGGAGGTCCCGTTCCGCGACCGCTTCAAGCTGTTGGGGAGCTGGCTTCCTGACACCGCCGACGATGTGGACACCCGCATCGGCCTTACCTGGGCCAAGCTCCGTTCGCTCACACCCTACTGGCGCTCGAAGGGCCTGGGCGGGCACCGCAAGCGCATGCTCTTCAAGGTCCTCGTCCTCACGGTGCTCACGTATGGCGCCGAGGCGTGGACAATCACACCCATACTGGCAGCTAGGCTAGACGGCACAGTTTACAGGATGCTTCGACAGGTCCTTAACGTAGGTTTTTCCGAGCGTCCGTCATCAGAGTCTTTGTATCATGGCATGCCTCGTGTTTCGGACAAGATTAGGCAGCGTAGGATAGCATTTGTAGGACACCTTGCCCGCACCAGCCAGGTCGACACCACCCTTGGTCTGGCCGGCCCCCAGCGGCTTGGCCAGCCAGGGCGGCACATTCTGACCTGGCCTGGCCCCGAGGACATTCCCAAAAGGGTAGGGAAACCTGTCACCAACTACGTTCAGATGTTGCTGGACGACCTAGTGGTCCCAGCCCAGTTTGAGCACCGCATCCACTCTCTCTCCCGTCTTTGGACTGCCATGCAGGACAAGACGCGGTGGAAGAAGATTGTCAAGGCGTACACGCCCGACCCTGTGGGCAAGCCACCTCCCCCCAAGCGGAGGAGGCGTTTTGATGAGTAGTGTAGTTAGGATTTTCTAGATAGCTTAGAGTTAGGATAGTTCGATCACGCGGCTTCCTCCACCCCATCCATCATGAAATATGTGCTACATGACCTCCCCACGGAGGCATGTTATAATTTAATTTTTTTTTTAATTACGTGTAGTACGTGTATGGACATTCATTACTTCATACACTAATTAATTATTTGCTTACTTATTCATCAATTAATGTACTCACGTTAATCAATTAATCAATTAGTCATACCTCATGCTTCATTATCCACTCAGTTTCTAGTGACAGGGTTGCAGGTACCACGGCCCGAATCACTATGCTTACCAAATTTGGTAACATGGGGAGCCCACACCGACTGTAGAGCGGTAAGGCCAAATATGGAGGGATAAGAACATGGAGAGCTGTATAACATAGATCATCAGCTAGCACATGGAACACTACTACCTACAATACACATGACATGAAGCCACCATAGCTAACAAGCCTGGGCAACGTGATCGACATAAAGGCAGGTGTTTGGTCAGTTAGCTCTTCAGTTTATAGCTCCAAGCTCCACCGATTGCTGGACTCTCACGGATTTGTAGCAGTGTCGGCCCGCATGCCTAGTCAACGCCGGCATGAATAATCAGGACTGGAACCTCGGATGATGGCCAATGCTGAGATGTCCGCTGTCTGTGTCCACACAATCAGACATGCAAGGAGGGCAAAAAATCAACCTAGAAATGACCAACACGCGTGTGCACACACACACACATGCACGCATGCAAAGCAATGTCAAGCTATGGGCGAAACATCCTTCTTTCTTTTTGCCTATTCTGTTAAATTGCATGCAAATGTACATGCAAAAAGAAAACTTGGGTGAGAGAGAGGGAGGGAGGGAGGGAGGGAGGGAGGGAGGGAGGGAGGGAGGGAGGGAGGGAGGGAGGGAGGGAGGGAGGGAGGGAGGGAGGGAGGGAGGGAGGGAGGGAGGGAGGGAGGGAGGGAGGGAGGGAGGGAGGGAGGGAGGGAGGGAGGGAGGGAGGGAGGGAGGGAGGGAGGGAGGGAGGGAGGGAGGAGGGAGGGAGGGAGGGAGGGAGGGAGGGAGGGAGGGAGGGAGGGAGGGAGGGAGGGAGGGAGGGAGGGAGGGAGGGGGGGGAGGGAGGGAGGGAGGGAGGGAGGGAGGGAGGGAGGGAGGGAGGGAGGGAGGGAGGGAGGGAGGGAGGGAGGGAGGAGGGAGGGAGGGAGGGAGGGAGGGAGGAGGGAGGGAGGGAGGGAGGGAGGGAGGGAGGGAGGGAGGAGGGAGGGAGGGAGGGAGGGAGGGAGGGAGGGAGGGAGGGAGGGAGGGAGGGAGGGAGGGAGGGAGGGAGGGAGGGAGGGAGGGAGGGAGGGAGGAGGAGGGAGGGAGGGAGGGAGGGAGGGAGGGAGGGAGGAGGGAGGGAGGGAGGGAGGGAGCTCAGCCTCCAGATTCTTAGGGTCGAGTGCACGTTAACAGCACGCTATTGACCGAGTACAGCGGGGTTGTGCCGAACATCTCGAGTGCATCCCCTGGTTGCAGGCTTATTAACCGGCCACTGCCCTTTCTCTACACACATGCGCCACCAAGCCCCATGGCATGGCGTTAAAATCTCCAGCAAAAATACTGGAATCTAGAAAATAAGGTAGTAAGTAAGCTCTCTAATAATTACCCGTGTTACTTCTTTCTAGTTACGTGGGTTGAAAGTCACAACAACAAGACATTTTGGATGGCAGACCGCAGGCACCCCCGCACACTTATGCATCACCACATGCCCTACAACGAGAAGAACACCGCCTGATGATTCTGATAAGCGGGTTACGATCACAAAAGCGGAAAGGAATCATTAGTTCACATTGCAGTGACACTAGGCGCAGGGGCTGTACTAACTTCGGCTCATAATGTGAACATCGGGAACGGGCCGATAAGGCTGCGTCTTCTCAACGCACATGCTATGCCGGGCGAGGAATGTGATGACGAGTACGGGCTGGCAAGTGGGGTTGTTCAGCAAGGCGAAACAAGTCTTCATGTTATTTTGCGCCACTTGAACAGGAACCCAAATAAGGGTTTTGTGGGCGCAACGCCTAACCTAAGGCAGACATCCAAACGATGCCGTTGACCAACCGCTAGGCAAATCGCGAGAAGGGCCACCAGCACACCCTGCCTGCTGCTGTTCAAGCAGCAAATTAAATGCTGCCGGGAGGGGCCGGCGCGGCCATGAAATCTGCGAATCATGAGCTCGTTGTTGCAGTGGATGTCAACAGCCGGCTCCCCCCCCCCGCGTCGAGCACGAAAGGCGATCAGGAATTTGAAAGCAAAAGATGACGGTCACACATATCAAACCTACCAGCCCCTGCGCAGCTTACAAGTTTATTCCAGGAACTGATCTCAATTACTCGGGGTTCTTTGAACGGAGTTTCTTCTATACGTGAATGCGGGAACAAGAGGCCGCTGGATGAGCGGCTTATAGGTCGTAGTGTTTACTCGTAGCTGTTTGGCTAGAGCTTTTGTGATTAGTAGATGCAATATAGTGCATGGTTGAAAAATGAATTAAATAAAATGTGCGTTCCGCGCTTGGGTTGATTATACCCGGGCGGAACGGGGCGTGAGGTGCAGTGCCCCTGAAAAGAACAACCTACGCATTATTTAATACTAGCCGTGCAGATTCGGGATATTCTACCCCCGGTTTGTACGGTTAGCGTCTTACTAGCATCCACTAAACATAAGGGTTTAATGACGTCAGTTAGCTAGGGATAAGGGAGGTTTTGCGACTAAAAGCCGCTCTGGCTGGTTTTGTCGGCCTCTTTCTTTGCTCGTTGTCGTTGCGGCGGCAGCCGCAGCTATGGGTGCTGCGGAGCAAAATCCCAAAAGCACTGGTTGCACTGGCCACTTGGCCAGTGGTGAGACTTCCAGTTGTTAACCGGCCAGGCGTAGTTCCTCGCTCGGCTAACTAAAAGAAAAGAAAATGATTACCTCCGGTCCGCACCTTTTCCCCAGCTTGGGGTCTTTGGTGGGCCGGATGCCGTGACAGGTGCTCAACTGTCGCTTGGTCGGCCCAGTGCGCGAGCTGGTGCTCCGTACCTGGGGATGCTTGCACCCCGGGTTGGAGCCGGATGGCTGGCACTGGCGACCCGTGTCTCGGTCCGCGGCCTGCGGCTTTTTCTTCGGAAATTGCTGCTGGCCAGCAAACTTTGCAATTGCCTTCCGCCGAGGGGGGGGTGGTTGGGGCTGGGGACGGCGATGGGAAAAGCGCCTAAGCTAGAAATTTTTTCCCCACGCATAGAAACCTCGGGGGGAAATGCGGTCTTGGCTGAACGGACTCTCGTTCAGCCAGGTGCCTGGGGCTGTGGCCTCGGGCATCCGGGCTGGCGGGGCCTGGGCTAGGTCCACGTTTTTTCTCGAAGCACCCCGGGTCTATGGGGAGACGGCCATAGCGGTACCGACTCGGGCCCCGAGAGGGGTCATGATAGGCTGGCCGTGCGCAATCGCAGTGCAAATGCGCTGGGCCTTTTTGGGCCTGGCCATGCATCCACAGCCGCCGGGCACACGCCTCCCGATGTGGGGGGCTCCCGTTTTGCGGCAGGGCGGTCACTTGTGACAACGAGCAAGGTGGAGTGCGGCTTCAAGGGAAAGCCAGGGCGGGGGTGATTGGGCAACGTACTTCATGAAGGGCCTTGAACGGCGTGCCTCCGGGCATGTCAATTAGTGTCACATGTATGCTTCCACTTATTGTTTTAATGAAGATGCTGGTTTTTGTGGGAGCTACGTGGGACATGAATCGGGGTTCTTTGAACGGAGTTTCTTCTATACGTGAATGCGGGAACAAGAGGCCGCTGGATGAGCGGCTTATAGGTCGTAGTGTTTACTCGTAGCTGTTTGGCTAGAGCTTTTGTGATTAGTAGATGCAATATAGTGCATGGTTGAAAAATGAATTAAATAAAATGTGCGTTCCGCGCTTGGGTTGATTATACCCGGGCGGAACGGGGCGTGAGGTGCAGTGCCCCTGAAAAGAACAACCTACGCATTATTTAATACTAGCCGTGCAGATTCGGGATATTCTACCCCCGGTTTGTACGGTTAGCGTCTTACTAGCATCCACTAAACATAAGGGTTTAATGACGTCAGTTAGCTAGGGATAAGGGAGGTTTTGCGACTAAAAGCCGCTCTGGCTGGTTTTGTCGGCCTCTTTCTTTGCTCCCCACCCACCCACCCGTGTCTTGGTTGCCTCTAGGGCAACGTACTTCATGAAGGGCCTTGAACGGCGTGCCTCCGGGCATGTCAATTAGTGTCACAGGAATTTGAAAGCAAAAGATGACGGTCACACATATCAAACCTACCAGCCCCTGCGCAGCTTACAAGTTTATTCCAGGAACTGATCTCAATTACAACATATTTCGCCTTTTCGTCGTGCCGATTCAGATGTTGCACACACCGGTAAACCAGTCATCTAGTTACAAGAAGCGTGAAGAGGAATAATTATGTAGAGGGTGCCACGAACTTGAGTGCCAGCGAGCTCGAGTCTGGCGAGTAGCATCACAATTCAACGATGTCCTCCATGGTCGTGACTCGTGACTCGTCGCTCCAACTTGTGAAATTTGTGATCTAGGTAAAACCTGTCACAGCTGTTTTTAATTTACGCGCCAAAGCTCGCGCCAAACATGGACACAGGCGCGTAGGGCCGTAGGCTGGCGCGCAATGCTCCTCGTCGGCGCAGCGCTTTGGGTGCTGAAACTGCAAGTGCGGTAGTGCGCCGGACCTCCGCACTCGCCCCCGCACAAGAGTTTTCTTCATCCTGGCCCGAATAGGAGCTTCCGTGGCACAGGTCAAGATCTTACCCCTGGCTCACAGGCTCATCAGCTTACAGTAGGAGGCCACTACAGATCTCTGCTGCCCTTGGGCGGCGTGGGAAACAACAACAACAACAACAACAACAACAACAACAACAACAACAACAACAACAACAACAACAACAACAACAACAACAACAACAACAACAACAACAACACCTTTGCCCGGACTTTACAGACTTTTTTTTTTTCAAACTTATAGCCCGAGGCGGGGCCCGAGATTAATTAAGAGGTACCTTGAAATGAAATAAGAGACATGCCTCTATCCAGATATATTTTTGGACGCGAGTTTCGATTGGCGTTAACTTATAGAATTGGTCGACAAGTCGACAACATGTTAAGCCGTTTAATTCACTTCGACTTTTACATTTTCACATAGTTGTGAAAGAAGGATCATTTATATACCCGACTTCTCTGTTAAATCTCATCGACCGGGTTTCGAAACAACCCACGAACGCCGAAGATGCAGATCCAACGCAGTAGTAAACAACGTCACGACCGACGCGGCGCCAAATAGGTAGTCGCCTAGGTTCCTAGCTTTTCTGCGAGCCATTTTCGTGCCGTGTGGTGTACCCGTGAGATGTACCCGTGAGATGTACCCGTGAGATGCAAAATCCGCTTGCCAGACCGGGATTCCGGGAACTCCGTCCAATACCGTCGTGCAGTACCACCAATGCACTACCAATCTATCAATCGTACAATACTACGACTTAACGCCAACAGAAACTCGCCTCCAAAACTATTTATGACACTTGAGCTCCCAAGAAAACCAGCATTTGATTGAAAACAATGAGTAGAGCCCCTGCCAAAGGCAGGTTTAAGTAGTCATCTCGTCTCCCTCGCATGCAGGAGCAAGAGCCCCCCAAGGGCCGTGGGATGGGTGGGAAGAAACAATTACGGGTCACAACCCGCCGACCATGCTTATCAAGCCTACCGTCAAAATGGAAAACGGCAAAACCAGAAATATCCTAACGCTGACAATTTTTTAATTCAGCCAGCCAGCTCATCTGTCACACGTCTGAGCTGTCAGGCCATGTGTACTCTTCGAATGCAACCCTGAACACACTACCCAACCAAGCAGCACACCAATCAATTGATGAGTGCTGGTTACATCAGATTTTATTACAGCTTTTTGACGCAACTTCCGTCAGCATTCCACACATGGCCGGCCGTTCAAACAAACGGCGCCTGACTTACAAAAGGCAAAGCTAGTTGCCAGTAGGATTCCCCGGTAAACAACAAGTCGTCCCCATTCGTCTAACAAGCCTCTCTGCATGTACAGCCACAAGGTTGTGGCGGCCCTTTCTTTCCCGCATTCTGTTTAATAAACTATTTTCAGAGAAATCCGATTATGACACTTGAGCTCCCAAGAAAACCAGCATTTGATTGAAAACAATGAGTAGAGCCCCTGCCAAAGGCAGGTTTAAGTAGTCATCTCGTCTCCCTCGCATGCAGGAGCAAGAGCCCCCCGATCCACCCCAGTCCCTGGCGCCATTGCCCTCCTCCCCCGCACTGTCGCCGTTCAGGAAACAAAACTTGATAGGATCACTGTTGCCCCAATAACAGTGAACAAAGAAAAGAAGAAGAATCCCCCCCCCTCTTCCAGGCAGCCTCGAGGGTAGCCGCTTCCATAAAAAGACCACAAAGTGGGGCGTGTCGCAACATCTCCTTCATGGCGACTCAGCCCGCACAAGGCTATAATAACCCCCTAAGGGGCCCGACGATAAAAGGTTAGCGAATCCGCGGAGCCGCCTCAGCAAAATATTATTCCAGATAAAAACCCAGAAAATTCGCATTCCGACGCCACCAGGGTTTGAACCGCTACCTGCCGGGTGCTGAGCAGGGAGAGACGACAAGGCCAGGCACTGCCACTGGCACCAAGACGCCTTTCCGATACTCGGTTCACTTTTGTGGGAATTTTGCAAATATATTTTCTTCCGGAACGCAAGAAATTAGCCGGCCGCGCGTCACCCTTATATCCCTCGCTGGCCCATAACAAAAAAGGGCCGCGCACCAAGCCGAAGGCAGCGCCATGCAGCGCCCTAGGCTGTGGGCCGCTGACTGACTACCAGCGCAGTCTCATGGAATCCAAATTAATCTATTGACCTTCGCACAGTTTCCGCATTAGCTGCGGACTTCTTAGTCGACATGATTGGCTCCGCTGCTGGAATTACCAGCAGCCGGGGCGGGGCGCCCAGCCCACTTTCTATGACCACCGAGACGCTGCCCAGCAAGGTGCCAACCAGAACCACTTGGCACATTGGTAACGCGAAATTTCCGTTGCGTTCAAACCGCCCCTACCTGCCGTGAAGTCGCAAAGCCCGCGACTTCATAGCAGGCAAGGACGGGGTCTTTGCCTAATTTTCTTTAGCCCCGCCGCCATAGCAGCGAGGCCGCTCATACTGCTTCAGTGAGCACATTCAAAGAAACATTTACGGGTCACAACCCGCCGACCATGCTTATCAAGCCTACCGTCAACATGGAAAACGGCAAAACCAGAAATATCCTAACGCTGACAATTTTTTAATTCAGCCAGCCAGCTCATCTGTCACACGTCTGAGCTGTCAGGCCATGTGTACTCTTCGAATGCAACCCTGAACACACTACCCAACCAAGCAGCACACCAATCAATTGATGAGTGCTGGTTACATCAGATTTTATTACAGCTTTTTGACGCAACTTCCGTCAGCATTCCACACATGGCCGGCCGTTCAAACAAACGGCGCCTGACTTACAAAAGGCAAAGCTAGTTGCCAGTAGGATTCCCCGGTAAACAACAAGTCGTCCCCATTCGTCTAACAAGCCTCTCTGCATGTACAGCCACAAGGTTGTGGCGGCCCTTTCTTTCCCGCATTCTGTTTAATAAACTATTTTCAGAGAAATCCGAATATTCATAGAGTCACGCCTCTTATTTAATTTCAAGGTACCTTTTATTTAATCTCAGCTCCGCAGACTTGTCTTCTCCCGGTTAGGGCTAAGTTTTGCAAAAAACCTAAGTCCTAAGTCGAAACCATTTTTTCCTCCTACAAAAAAGTGAACAAAGCGCCTCCTACTCACCTTTGCCCGGACTTTCAGACTTTTTTTTTTCAAACTTACCTAACTAATGAAAAAAACCCAAGTCCAAAGCTAAACATCCTTTATCACGCAAATCTGCTTTTGGCTTAGGACTTGTGTTTTTTGCCTAAGTCAGCCCTGCAAAAAAAAACAGCACTGCTATCAAGGGTTACTGCAACGGCTTAAGGGTTACTGCAAAGACTTACGTCCTGTGCTTTTTTCCTAACGCAGCCCTGCAAAAAAAAAATGCTACCAAGGGTTATTGCAACAGCTGAAAATTAAAACTTGTAGCATTTCCCAAAAAAAAACGTGGGGACTTGCGTGTATTCATTATGCTGTGTGTAATGCACATGTGCCTATTTCATGTTGCCATGCCAGATTCATATAAGGTTACAATTATATGATTGTGTGGGTCATGATCCAAGTCAACAAGTATTGCATTAAAAATAGTATTTTAGGACATCCCCATGTTACAGCCATCATCACCATAACTTCACGACACTTCAATATAGTCCCCGCACAAAATCATCTCATCACGACCATCATCACCGTCTATGATTCTGTCTAGCCAGGCATCATTAAACTTGTCAGTCACCACACGTAATTGTGCAGGAGTTTTCTCTCCATGGGCAACTTCTACTTCCATCTCATTCTCAAAGTCCACCACTTGTTGGTACAATGATGGTTGCGCGTCGTCAGCAACAGGTGACTCAATTTTGGCAGGTTCTTTTTTCAATTTTTTAGTGACAGGCTGCAGGCCAGCCTCCTCCTCCCCAAGGTCGAAGTAGCGGTCACGCGGAGAAAATATGGCGGCTGCCACCAGTGCCCCTACGCTGGCTGCTGTGTACTCGTTCAGGTTGGGGCATGCCATGATCTCGAACAATGATTGCGCTTTCTTCCAGTCCATGCCCGCACCATTTTTTTCCTTTTCCTTGTGGACGACTGCGTTGCGCTTGGGCCAAACTGGTGACGGAATGCAATATACGAGAATGCTCATAACTTTTGACTCCGGCCATGAAATTTCATCGGGTTGGTTGCATTAGACTCGTCTTTTGAAGACGAACACGCTGATATAATTTTCTACAGCAATCGCTCAATATTTCCGAAGATACCGGCACCGCCCTGCCCAGCAAATATCGCTGTTGCAATATACGAGAATGCTCATAACTTTCGACTCCGGCCATGAAATTTCATCGGGTTGGTTGCATTAGACTCGTCTTTTGAAGACGAACACGCTGATATAATTTTCTACAGCTATCGCTCAATATTTCCGAAGATACCGGCACCGCCCTGCCCAGCAAATATCGCTGTTTTTCAGCTCGATATGGCGGAATACGACTCATCCCAGCAATCACAACAAGCGTCCGCGGCCCTGCACCAACTCGCTGATGAAGCCATGGCGTCATTGGAAACACCCTTGCACGCTATGCCGGACGCCACTGTCAGCATCCAGCCGCTCCACTCCACCGCTCCGCCGAACAGCGACCCTGCCATGGATACCCGCGAGGAGGCCCTTTCTGCCGAGGAAGCTGCCGCATTTTTACCTGGCAAATGGCCAGGCCTTAACGCCATCATGCGCCTGTCCCGAGCTGCCGCCCTCACCATCCTGCACCTGGCTGCCGAGAAAAAGTGCGAGATCCGGGACTGCAACCAACAGGTTACCCACCTGTCGGACTTTCTCCACGACGACCCCGACGACACCGACCTCTGCCTCGCAGTCTGGTGGACGTGCTCCCGTCTTTCCGACAGCGCCCTTGAGCGCTTTGTCATGGCCTCTCTGGACCTGGGAACCGACCCCATTGTTGCTGCCGCCATCGGCATCACCGCCAAGCAAGTCGTCAATACCTGCTTCGATCACCTCCCCTCCCTCCTCAACGCTGCCCTCAACCCTGTCCACAACCACCTCGCCACCCACCACGCCCATTCCTCACACGCCGACACCTCCATCCACTCCGCCATCACCCACATTGCAGCAGGACTGCAGCAGCAGCAGCAGCTCCTCCACCAGCTCCAGCAACAACTTGCCGCCTCCATAACTCCTGCCAAGACCACCTATGCCGCCACGCTTCAGAACCCTACGGAGCTCATCAACGAAATCAAAACAGCCGTCAAGGCCAGCACAAGGGATGCTATGCACGAACCCATTCGCTCATGCAGTATTGTGGTACGTGGCGTCCCCTCGAACGTCAACGATGCACGCCTGGGCACCTACCTCCGGGGCGACCCCTTCCTGGGGAAGCTCGGCGTGGCCCAAAGCGTCGTCATCAAAACGGCACGACGGCTCGGCGGCCCCACCGCCCCTGTCTTGGTGGAATTCCACCGCAAGGAGGACAAACTGCAGGTGCAGAACTTAGGCCCGCCGGAACCTCCACGATACCCAACTGAGCATCGACGATTACTGTACCCCGGAGCAGCTTGAGGCCCGGGCTGCCGCCCTGAACCGGCCAGAGGTCCACGAGGCTCGAGCAGCCAAGCAGGCCAACCCGCAACTACGGTGCAGCATCTATGCCCGCCTCTTTAATGGCGTCTTCATCGTCCGCATTAACGGCCGGCTTCCTCCAATGACGGCGACCCCCATGGATACCGCCGTGCCAGCGCCCCAGCCCCCTACTCGGCCCCCGCCGTCACCGCCATCGCCACCGGCATCGACGGTCACCTGCTCCCCAGCACGTGTGGGGATCCGCCGGGGCAACTTCAGCGCAGGTATGGCTGCCAGGCTTGGCCGTCCCCCTAATAAATTCGTTCGCTTTGCACCTGAGCCGGAGCCCGCGCTGCAAACCCTTCTCTCCTATCAATGACGACGCTCGCGGCCCCGCGGCTCCGCGGCTCTAGCAGTGGGATCTGCCTAACTCCCCTTCCCGCCCGGCTTTGCCTTCGCAGCCCTCGGGCTGTCGGAGAGAGAGCAACGGGTCGGCAGTGAGCCAGGTTCGCCCCGCCTCGCGCGGCCGCCTCCGAAACCTCCTCAGACTGCACGCATTTCTTATGCGTGCAGACGCAGACTCATTCTACCTGGCCACCCGAGCCAACCGTCGGCGTCGCCTCGACGCGTTGGCAGGACGAATCGAAACGGTGATTGAAAGCATAAGTCCCCAACCCGCCCCCCTACCCCACCACCTCCACCCCCACCCCCATCACCACCCTGCTCCATCTCCGCCCCCCACCCCGCCTGCACCCCCCTTTTCGGTCAACGCGCGCCCTTGGTCATCGCCACCTTCAACGCCCGCACGCTCCAGCCCGACGCTGACCACTGTCACTGCCTGCGCAGTGACGACTGTCAGTGCCATCGAGTATCCAATCTTATTGGTTTCTGCATTGACAACAATATCGCCATCCTGGGAATCCAAGAACACAGGCGCACCGCATCGGCCCGCGGATCAACTGCCCTTGCTGCTGACAACATCGACGGCTGGCGGTTCTACTACGGAGGCGGCGACGGCACCGGGAACGGGGGCGTCGGTCTCCTCTGCTCGCCGCTCGCCGTACGCCACATGGGCGAACCCCAGCTGGTCAACGCTCGGCTCCTTGTGGCCACTTTCCATTCGATGGAGGGCCACTCGACCTACGCCCTGACGGTGGGCGTTGGTTACGCACCCCACTCCGGCCACCCAGAACAAGACCGCAAGGACTTCTTTGCAGCGCTGGAGAACCTGGCGAACGGCATCCCTGGTCGCAACTACCTCGCTCTGCTGTTGGACGCCAACGCCACGCTACCACCGGGTACTGGCGGATGTCAGCACGCCCCCAACGGTACGGTCTCCAATGCCAACACTGAACTTTTTGCTGATTTGCTTACGACATGCGATTTGGTCACTGCCAACACCCGCTTTCCACATAGTCCAGATGCTTTGGTCACACACACCTCGCCAACTGGCACTGAACCCTGCATCGACTATGTTGTAATGCGCAAGCGTCATCAAGGCTCTGTACTAGCTGCTCGCTCGCATGTGATCCCCCTGGTGCGCTCCGATCATCGCATCGTCACCGCCCGCATCCGCCTGCGATTCCCCTCGCCCTTTCGTAAGCACGTGGCACCACCTGATTTGCGCACACTCAGTTGCTCGAGAAATCTGACGACGCTCTGGAGGACTTCCCTGAAAACGCGCCCACAAGCGCGCCGCAGAGGCGTTCGTCGACGCGCTGGACATCCCGGCCAGCCACGCCCAGCTGTTCGCTGCCGGCCGCGCATCGGCCCTTCGGCACCTCGCTGACAAGCTGCCCGCGGCCGGGGCCCTACTGCCCCCCTGCCGCCCGCCCCGCTTCACCAGCCTGCACCGGCTCCCCGCCGTCATCCAGGCCCGGCAAGCCCTGCGCGACAACAGCGACCCCGCCCGCTACGCCCGCCTCAAAGCCGATTACCACTCGGCCATCCGGCAGGCGACCAAGGAGCAGGAGGACCTTCATGTCCGCGAGTACTTCGCCCACCTCAAGGACCAGCACGGCAAGTACGCCTGGACCCGCCTGCGTCACGCCCAACGGCCCGCCGGCGGCGCGCAGCCGGCGCCGCGGGCGCTCTCTGGCTCACCGCAGCAGCAGCTCGACCAGTGGTATTCCTCCCAGTCCCGGCTGCTCGGCGCCCCCCCGCCGCCTCCGCCGCTTGCCCTCTGGCGGGCGACGCCTGGCAGTAGCACCGGCGGACGTCCCTGCGCCGCCCACGCCGCCCGCCGCTGAGCAGGACTACACGTACCCAGCCCTGACGGAACCCTGGCCGACCCCAACGAGCTCCCGCCGTTCACCGAGCTCGAGCTGAGCACCGCCGCCAAGCAACTCCGCTTCTACGCCGCCGTTGGACCTGACCAGTCCCAGCCCCGGTGATTAAGCTGACGGCGCTCACGGGGTTCCTGCTTGACGTCTGCAACCGGATCCTGCTTGCCAACGCGCCGCCGATTCCTGAGTGGCAGCACAGCTACCGTATTATGCTGTACAAAAACAAAGGTTCCCCTGACGACCCCGCCAACTACAGAGGAGTCTGCATCCAGAGCGCCGCACTCAAGTTGTTCATGCGCATGATCCTCAACCGCCTTCGTTCTGCTCTCGACTGTCACCTTGGGGAAAGTCAAATGGGCTTCCGTCCTGGGCGCAACACCGTCATGGCCATCTTCGTTGCGCGTCGCCTCTTCGAGGAAATCGCTCTCCTGCAACCTGGTGAGTTTCCCGCCATCCTGATCTTCGTCGACTTCATCAAGGCTTTTGATTCTGTCCTCTGGGACGCTCTATGGGCTGTACTTGCTCGCGCTCGCGTCCCACTCCCTGATTACCGTCATCCGCACGCTGTTGAGGGGTCGACCACTTCGGTGCGCACTCAACACGGCATTACCCCGCCCTGCCCACTGCAGACCGGCGTCTGGCAGGGTTGCGTCCTGTCGCCGTACCTGTTTATTATTGTCGTGGATTATGTTATGCGCCAGGCACGTGCTCGCTTTGCTAGCATTGCAGGTCGTGCCCCTGGCGTAGCGATCACGAACGAGCTTGGGGAAGGGGGCGCGACTAACCAGCAGAATTTACTAGCTGACCTCATTTATTCCGACGACATCACGCTAATCGAGAAGCCGGAGTCTGCCCAACTTTGGCTGGACTGCCTGGCGCTCGAGGCTCGGGCGGTTGGTCTAGAAATCAGCCCCAAAACGGAGGCCCTGGCCCTCGGCATGGCAGGGCGGCCCCACCCACACTCCGCCTCTTAGACGATGCCGAGGTCAACTACCCTCCTTCAGGCCGCTTCAAGCTGCTCGGCAGTTGGCTTCCCAACTGCGAGGACGACATGACGACACGGATCGGCATGGCGTGGGCGCACCTCCATGACCACCGCCGCTGTGGAGCAACCCCGCCCTACCCCGGATCGTCAAGCGTGACCTCTTCAAGGTCGTCATTCTGACGATCCTGACCTACGGCGCCGAGACGTGGACACTAACGCAGGAGCTGGCGCAACGACTCGACGGCGCCGTCACCAAGATGCTGCGCCAGGCCCTTAACATCCCCCTTGGTTTGCACATTAGTAATGAGGATTTGTACGCTGATTTGCCCTATGTTTCCCACATTATTAGGCACAGGCGCCTGGGCCTAGCGGGGCACCTGGCCCGCACAGATCAGGTAGATACATCAGATAGACTAGCTGGCACCAAGCCCGCCCAGCCTGGGCGATATGTTCCTCACCTGGCGTGCCCCCGGCCGCGCGCGCAGGGCCGCCACCCGTGGACTTTTCGTGATAGACTCGGCATGGACATGTGCTACACTAGACGTGACGGGGCTCACCCCCGGGCAGCCTCCTGGTTTGTCTGTAATATGGAGGCAGATGGTGCGCAAGGATAGATGGCAAGTAGTGATGAAGGAGACCACCCACAAGCCTGTGGGGGCTCCGCGTGTGACCAAGTATGGCATTCATAGCGATTCGGGCCGCGGTGCCCACACCCCTGAACTAGGACCTAGATAGCTTATACCATCCATTCCATCCCATGTTCCCCTCCCACTGAGGACTTATCAAGGAGACAAACCAGCGCAGGCCAGAAATCGGGAGAATCCGGACCATGGTAGCTCGAGCCTGCCGTTATCTTGTCCGCGTGTTCGAGTCGTTCAGGATGATGAAGATGAATGGTGATGGAAATGTGTATCCTTGTGCATTGAAATTATGGCTGGCTTACGTGTAGAGCGACTAGATGACCTAGACGGTGGGGCCGGAAACAGCATGCTTGATCAGGGCGTGTGTTTCGAGCCTAACTGGCCGGGAGTGTCTAGTGGTGAGCACCATTGCTGCGATCGCTCTCCCACCATTTACGAGGAAATACCCGCAAATGGAAAACCACTGAAAAGGTTAGCTAGTCAGTCATCACGTTAGCCATGCCATGATTCCAAACGTCCAAGAACTGCACACGGTGCAAAGGCAAAAAGCCGGAGGACAGCACTTTCAAATGTGCGGCGGGAACCAAAAGCCCGCGGATGCCAGAAAACATCGTGTTGCTGGCAGCGACGCGACGATGTGGACAACGAATCCAGTGCCAAGCTCGAACGGCCGCAAAGGAGATCTGGCATCACAGGGTTCAGATGTGCGGAGATACTATGAGTTCCAGCCGGTCCACGACCTGTTTGTAGAGCTTGTGCCAAGGGGCAGCACCGAACAGATGTGGGTGACGTTGCAAAAAACATCGGACTTGACGGAGCATCATGTCTCGGTCATAGTCTTTGACCGATAAACGCTGCAAGAGTTCAACAAGAGTCGTGATGAAATCAACACGATAAGAACAAAGACGGGAAAAAACGATGTAACTGAGAAAGAACAAACACCATATTTTGCTGTGTGGGAAAGGAGACTGTGAATATCGGGTAACGAATAAAAGGAACTTGCTGGTATTTAGGATCCTTGCGCTTATCATAGACAGCCGTACGCCAGCCCTTCTTGTTATGGTAATGTTAAGATCGAGGTAATTGCAATGAGTATCCTCCGACGTGAGCTTTAATGTGAGGGACGCTTGCGGGTAGATGCCAGGCAGACCAGCGGTGATATACAAATGGGTTGCGAAATCAGGGTTGTCGAAAGCGATGACATCATCAATGTATCGACATGTATGGATAAAACGCCTGATGAGAACATCATCGTTGAGGCAATGAGATTCTCCATGAATGCAAGCTCATAAGTGTATAGAATAGAGGTTTGCAAGGAGCCCGGCACAGTTAGTGCCCATAGGGATGCCGATAGCTTGTTGGTATACATTGCCCGCAAAACAAATGAAGGTGTTATCAACAAGATAAGAGATCCAATGAACAAGGTCAGCCTTCGTGATAATATAATTATAACCATCCCGCACGATAGCACCTGCCGCGATCCCTGAGAGCCACGTTGCCGTGGGCTTGGTCTGAGAAACACGCACGTGCAGGTGGTTGCGCCCGTGAGGCCTACGTGCATACAGAGCGAGTAAGGAGGCTATCTAAACGAGCTTTCAAATCGTGCAAATCTAGTGTGGTATATAGAGTGGTGAAATCATAGGTGGCTATGGCATAGGTATACGTTTCTCTGCTGCTGTCTTAGAACGGCTAAGGCGGCAAGGCGTAGGCGTACTTGGGCTGAGTCTATGACGATCCAACTACCAGCGCATTCATACCCGGCATTCGACAGCACCTCCACCCATAATGCATTGGCTTCGGGGAGAAGAGCATTCAAAGCATGGCAGATGAGTTTCGAGAGAGGCATCAGTGGGGGCTGAATGCGACGCAGCAATGTGCGCAAAGCAACAGGAGTTTTGTGCAGCTTGAGAGTGAGATACAGATATGGAACGTAGTGGTGGTGGGCGCGTCGCTGTCGCTTAAGGAATGCCCGAGCAAAAATGTTTTGGCTGTGCAGAAAAGCCCGATGAGCAGCGATTGATAATTTTCTTTTAATTAATTTAAAAGTGACTAGTTAAAGAGATTAAAATAGATCCCTCC
>RPFO01000041.1:1612782-1655626 GCA_009746045.1 Mesostigma viride | reverse complement strand
CACGTTAGCCATGCCATGATTCCAAACGTCCAAGAACTGCACACGGTGCAAAGGCAAAAAGCCGGAGGACAGCACTTTCAAATGTGCGGCGGGAACCAAAAGCCGCGGATGCCAGAAAACATCGTTGCTGCAGCGACGCGACGATGTGGACAACGAATCCAGTGCCAAGCTCGGAACGGCCGCAAAGGAGATCTGGCATCACAGGGTTCAGATGTGCGGAGATACTATGAGTTCCAGCCGGTCCACGACCTGTTTGTAGAGCTTGTGCCAAGGGGCAGCACCGAACAGATGTGGGTGACGTTGCAAAAAACATCGGACTTGACGGAGCATCATGTCTCGGTCATAGTCTTTGACCGATAAACGCTGCAAGAGTTCAACAAGAGTCGTGATGAAATCAACACGATAAGAACAAAGACGGGAAAAACGATGTAACTGAGAAAGAACAACACCATATTTTGCTGTGTGGGAAAGGAGACTGTGAATATCGGGGTAATGAATAAAAGGAACTTCTGGTATTTAGGATCCTTGCGCTTATCATAGACAGCCGTACGCCAGCCCTTCTTGTTATGGGTAATGTTAAGATCGAGGTAATTGCAATGAGTATCCTCCGACGTGAGCTTTAATGTGAGGGACGCTTGCGGGTAGATGCCAGGCAGACCAGCGGTGATATACAAATGGGTTGCGAAATCAGGGTTGTCGAAAGCGATGACATCATGTAACGACTAAAAATGATCATCAACATCATCCACAGTCCAATATGAAAGATCTTTTTACCTGGGTTGCTTTCCTGAGTCGCAGAACTTCAAGTATCCGAGCAACGTTGAGATGGAAATTCCACAGCACGTGATTTAGGGAATCACAACCCCTTGTAGACACAAAGACAAGCTCGTGTATAGACGACCTCTGTGGAACTGAAGGACGTCTATAGCCAAGGGGCTCTTATGGATTGGACAACAAAGCCAAGCTTTATTATACCATGGTGAATCAAAACCAACGTAGCAACAATGGCGACCCCACGTCCTTGATATCGACGTGATTGTCGAGCTTGCCCCAACCTTAGCCTGAAGAGAACCAATCAGAACCATGGAATCCTATGCAAGATCTTCGTATCCATCCTAGTCACACAAAACAGAACAAACACAACAACCACACACAGCCTGGCAGAATCTTTCCATGAGATCCAATCTGTCGTGAGCACTGAAGTCCCAAAGGAGCATTTAAGACTCAATAGTACCAACTAACAAACTACAACCCCACGTGGATCAGGCCACGACCAATGAGGGCTCCTATCAGTAGTATCAGCCAACAAACTACAACCCTACGTGGATCAGGCCACGACCAATGAGGGTTCCTATCAGTTGGCTGACAAAGTATCAGCTCCAAGTACCGTCGTCTTAGAAACCTCATAACTTTCTCAATACTGATCCAAAAGTCCTCGAATAAAAGCCAAACATTCACAAAACAAAGGATGTAACAACAAAGTCATTTTTGCTTGTTACATATCTCCCCCTCAAAACTGGACCTCCCAGGTCCAATAGCCAACTCTTGAAGGCAGAGGAACATTGAACAGAAATCCACCATCTCTTGGGAAAAGCAGATGGGTTTTTACATCCCTGAAAACAGGGCCTCCTATCTCATAACATCTAGTCACAGGTCTCTACAGCAAACAAGTCACTACCTTATCTACTATAAAGCCAGATAAACACTCTCATAATACAAGGTCTTCCATTCAGCATCCTGGAACCTGGAACTCTGGACTGGAACATCAGAACTGGACTGGAGCCCCCCCCCATCATCCATCCTGGAATCCCCCCCTCACACCACAATCCAAAGCACCTTCCATACTCTTCCCCCATCCTTCCCCATCCTCTTCCTGCACAGCTCTGTTCTTCACAGGCTATACCAATCCCCATTCACCCCATCCTTGCCCCTGGTCCCAAACAAGGGAAACTGCTCCACCATGTGAACCAAGTCTGGCCAGTTCCTGCTGACCTGCAGCACCATGCACGTCTCTGCAGCCCCTGCTGCCATCTGGGCAACATAACGCAGGCATGTCCCTGGGTAGGAGAGAAGCACCACAGACTGGCTCTCAGGATCCATCACCCAAGTAGAAGACGTCTTGTGCCTGCTCACCCATGACCTGTACGCCCACCAGAACTGGAGAAAGGTCTTGACCACTGACCACTTAGCACCTGTCAAAGGCACCAACACCCTCAATGGGGTCAGACGAACCTTGAGCTCCATGGTGAACTTAGGCAACCCTGGGCTGCAGAAAAGGTTGGATGTCTCCAAAGGGAAGCACCCATTGACCGAGCTGGAAGAAGAAGGAGCCAAGTCAAAATCTCCCTGCTGCACTGAAAACTCCAACAACTCCATGTAGGAGGCCTCACCCATGCTCACTGGCTGGAACTGCATGAAGGCTCCTTTCAAAGCCTCAGGCAAGGTGGTCAACATATCCTGCCCCTCTGCAGGTCTCATGTCAATCTCAGGTCCTGGAGTCAAGGCAAACATCCTGTGCAACAGGTGGCCCACAAAAGGAGAGCCAATCTCATACAGGCTGGTGTGCAACTGAGACAAGACCTCCTCCACATAACCCTCAGGGCTCACTTCCCCCTCCTCCCTGTTAAGGGCAGCCACTGCCTTGGCCAGCGTCTCACAATGCTCACAAGGTCCCGTGCACTTCCTGTGATCCACATAGGCCACCACATTCTTGACAGGTACCACATGACGAGGAATCTGAATGATGGGAGTGCTGCTGGAGCTGAGAGCTATGTTAACACCACTCCCCATCTGGGGCTGGGACAAGGACAACCCCTGAAGAAGCTCCTGTAGCTTATCCTGCTTGGAGATCACTGAATGCAAGAGCTTGTTAATGGTATCCATCTGCTGACCCCTCCTAAGGTCACGCCTGACAATACTGTCAAACAGGGATTCCACATAACTCATGGGGTTGGGGTTTCTGGATGCATACCCGTGACCCCTTCCTCCGTGGTGGCGCCCAGGCCCAAGTTGGGGTACGTGAACTCCTCCTCCATCTGGGACCACACAGCATGCACGAAGAAACCATTCGTTAGTCCTGAGATATAGGAAGGGGAGCAGTGGTTTGCACCAACTCAGTATACCAAGAAGGAAGAGTGAGCCCCTTCTTTTGGCAATACTCCTGGACCACTTCATGGCAGTGAGTCAAGTCAGACAACCACAGCCATGTGGCAGTAGACTCTAACTCTCCTTTCCAGTGCACCTTAAACTGCAGCTGCTTGGTCCTACCCTTTCCTTTGACTCTGTGAGCCACCAGCTGCTCCACTTCATATATCCTCTCCCCCTCAGTATCCAGCTCAAATGGTAATGGAGCAGAAAGGCGTCCCTGCAAGGTATTGCGTTTATACAGTTTGAGCTGGGCCAGGTGAAACACGTTAGTCTTAAGCCTCCAGTGGGAAGGCACCTGGACTTGAACTACAGTCCCATAGTGGAAGGTGTCCAGGACAGGGTAAGGTCCCAACCACAAGGGTTGCAGTTTCCTGCATTGCTCCTTTTCAGGTAGCACACGATTAGCCTCCAAGAGCACCAGGTCACCAGGAGCCACAAAGGTGTGTGTAGCCAACATCTGTTGCCAAGCATTGTTTAAATACTTGTCCTGTGCATGCAACATCTGAGCAGCCACCATACTGTGAGCTTCCTGGAAGGATGCAATCAACTGGTGGACAGAGGTTAGGCGTCTTCTGAAGGGGCCTTCAGCATCCCTATCAGGTAACTCCAGGTCAAATGGAGTCAAGGGGCACTGGCCATGGCAAATGACAAATGGAGACATTTGGTGAGGAGCCAGGGGTGAGTTGTTGATGGCAAACTCTATGAAGGGAAGTTTCTTGTCCCATTCCTTGTTATCATGGGTACAATAGTGCTTCTGGCATTCCCGTACAATACGGTTCAGCCTCTCCACAGCCCCCGTGCTGGCACACCTGTATGCTACTCCAAAGGCCAACTTAGTGTCTAGGATGTCAAAGAAGGACTTCCAAAACCCAGACATCCACAAGGGATCCTGGTCAGTGATGATTACACGTGGCATGCCATGCAATCTGTACACCTCCTTCATGAACAACTCTACACACTGGGCAGCTGTGAGATGGGCATTGCAGGGGATGAGGTGGCACATTCTAGACAGCCTGTCCATCACCACTAGTATCCTGTCATTGCCAGCATCAGAAACAGGCAAGCCACAAATGAAGTCCATGGTCACACTGATCCAGGGTCGAAGGGGAATAGGCATGGCCATAGGAAAGATAGGCACTGCCTGAGTCCTAACCTTATTCCTTTGGCATGAGTCACAGGAAGCCACATAGGCTTTGATATCACGAAACATGCCAGGCCACCAAAACCTCTCTTGTACTTCATGGAGAGCTTAGCATACCCAGGATGACATGCAGTCACGTCGTCATGGAAGCAATGCAACACAGTGGGAATGGCCATTTCTGGCACATAGACCTTCCTGGTTACTACATGATCTGCATCCTGGGTGTGGACATACAGGACTCCCTCCCAGTACTCCACAGGTCTGTTACCAAAGCTTCCTTCCTGAATGGCCTTAGTGGCCAGGTCCTCAGTTTTAGTGAAGGCCTTAATCACGTCCAGCAGGGCTATACTCATAGGGTTAGGCAGGACTAGCTGTTTGCCAGGTCCTAAAGGCTGCAGCTGCAGCACCTCACCCTCCTGCAGGTGACTAGTGACTAGATGCTTGGATGACAGAACATCAGCCACAGGTGTACGTGACTTCCCCTTGATCTCAGCTGCCAATCCTCTAGACTTGGTCAGCATCCCTGGCTCCAGTATCCACTTCCTGGGCCGTCCCTTCCCCTCCTAGGATTCTCTGTGCTTGGTTGTGTAGTGAGAGTGGGCTGGCTGCTAGCAGAACCTCCCTAAGACTGCTCTGCAGTGACTGACCCCCACCCTGGACGCCTGTCGACCCTGGGACAAGCCCTGGTCAATGAGCATCTCGTGACTAAAGCTAGCCTCTACAGGGTGGGCTCAGCTTGGAGGTTTGCTGGTTAGCTGCCTGTGCCCTGGTGACAGCACCACACTCTACTACAGAAACCATGGCAGCACAAATATCCAGATCCTCGTGAAATGTCCCATCAGATCCCTTCTTCTAGAGAGGGCGTCTGGCACCACATTCTGTGATCCTGGGACATACTGCACAGAGAAAGGATAGAATCCCCCTAGGTACTCCATCCACCCAGCCATCCTCTTACTCATCCTACTCTGTTCTAGCACGTGCACCAAGGGCCTGTGGTCAGTCATCAGGGTGATAGACTCTTGCCCTAGCCCATCTGTAGCACTGCTAGCCACAGAAAACTGAGCTCCCTTCAACAGATGCTCCCACTTGTGACATGCTACCACTAAACCCAGCAACTCCTGCTCGTGTACAGGGTAGTTACGTTCAGCTGAGCTCATGGTTTTAGACATGTACTCCACTGGCTGTGGTCCATAGCCATGGTCTTGCATCAGCACAGCACCTATGGCGCCTTGAGAGGCATCTGACCTAACCTGATAAGGTAGATCTGGGTTGGGACCCACTAGCACAGGGGTGGATGTGAGCTTCTGCTTCAACAGGTCAAAGGCCTGCTGACACCTATCTGTCCACTCAAACTGAACATCCTTCTTGATTAACTCAAGCAAGGGGGTGGAGATGGCAGCCATGTCAGGGATAAAACGCCTGTACCACCCCACCATGCCCAGGAAGGACTTGACATCATGTGCAGACTGCAACACAGGCCACTCAAGGATGGCAGCAATCTTAGCATTGTCAGGTGTCATACCCAAGGAACTCAACTTGTACCCTAGGAACCCCACTTCATGCCCCCACTCCACCTTAGACCTCTTGACAGACAAGTGGTAGTGCTGGATGACCTTCAGACCTCCTCCACGTTCTCCAGATGCTCCTTGAACGTCTTTGAGTGCACCAGGATGTCGTCCATGTAGGCCACCACGCAGGTCCTGAACACGGGTCTTGCAGGGTCACACAGGTGGGCAATGTCTTTGAACCTGGGATTCCTGAGATCAGGGGAGATCTGAGGCAGAGAGTTCCCTGTCAGATGGCCAAAGATAGCATTCACAAACATCTGCATAGTAGCTGGGCTGTTGGAGGCCCCCATGGGCATCACAGTCCACTGGAACTGACCCCAGGGTGTGGAGAATGCAGTTTTTGGAATGTCCTCAGTAGCTATCCTGATCTGCCAGAACGCGTGTCTAAGGTCAAACTTGGTGAAGTAAGATGATCCAGCTGTCCTCTCTAGCAGCTCATCAATCCGTGGCAAGGGATACTTGGACTTCACTGTGACCTTGTTCAGGCCTCTCAGATCAATGCACAACCGCCATCCACCATCATGCTTGGGGACAAGCAAACACCCAGAGCTGAAAGGACTATTGGCAGGAAGAATGAGTCCAGCTTCCAACAGCCTGTCAAGATCACCTTCAGCTCTGCCATCTCAGCTGGCCCCATCCTGTACATGGGAACAAAGGGAGGCCTGGCACCATCCACAAGCTTGATGACATGAGTGATTGGCCCTTCAGGGGGTACTGTGGCATTTTGTCCTCAAAAATGGCAGCAAACCTGTCCAAAAGGGCATCATGCAGCTTCTGCTCCTCCTCTGTGACAGCTGGTACTGGGTTCACAGCATTCACCGTGTGGCCATGAGTCTCATCAGAGGGTGAGTTAGGAACCAACTGTAAGAGAAAGACGTGTTCCACTGGGTAAGTAGCCAGGTAAGACAAGGTGTGATTGGCAGACCATACGTGCTTAAGTAAGGCAGCACGTTTCTCTTCCAGTGAAGGCACCTTGACGTCCTCCTTGGCACCTGCAACCCCTCTCCCATCATTGACAGCCTCATTAGTAGAACAGCACTCTGTGACTGGTCTTTCTCCCCCCTTAATCACTGTGGTGGCGTCCCACACTGACCCATCCTGAAACTGCACCACCTTCTCAGACCACAAGATGGCAGGATTAGCAGACTCCAACCATGGCATCCCCAAATCACATCAGCAGCAGTGAGTGGAATGACATCTGCTGTGACAGACAAGGTTTGACGTGAGCACACTTGAAAAAGCAGTTGCACGTAGCCAGGTGAGTTACTCTGCCTACCATCAGAATATTGGACCTTAACAGGCACAGGGTGGGGGAGCACTGGTAGATGCAGCTCCTGCACCAAGGAAGTGGAAATGTAGTTACTTCCTGCACCTGAGTCAATCATGAAGAGACATAAAGGCTGAGCCAAAGGGACTGGCACGTTCAACAGCCTAGCCTGGAACTTCAAGAGTTGACTGGGAATAGGAGGGCCCAATGGGGTGGTGGAATCAGAGGCAACAAGTTGTTCACAGGACGGACATGCACAGCAGGCAAACCAGTTAACTCCACCGCTGGACGTAGTCCTGGGGGCTCCACTAGTTTTTTGGCAGCTCAGGAGGATGATCTGAAGACGAGCTCCCCACTGAAGGCTGCACCTGCTGATCCTCTATGCCGTCTGCCTCCCCTTCTCCCTCCTCCTCCTCTGCTAGGAGGTGCCACAGGGCGTTGACCATCCGACGCCTGTCTTGCCTGTTGAATCCCTTGGGCTGGAATGGTCCCTTGCCCGAAGCCTGGAAGTTGGGTCTAAACCCAGGCTGTGCCCTGTGGTCGCTCTGGCTCACCCCAGGAGGGAATGGGTGGTCTGGTGAATGGAAGAACCCCCTGAGGACCCTTGGTGTCGCTTGGGAACTGGTCTCGCTTGGGGCAATCCCGTGCAAAGTGTCCCAGCTGGCCACACGTGAAACAGGCTCCTTTGGACTGCTCCATGGCACTGAGCTCCTCCATCACAGCGTTCAGCTGGTTCAGGGGCTTCTTAACAGCAGGCGCCTGGTTGCCTGCAGCAGGCTCCCACTTGAGGGAAAAGTCAGGGACACGGCACAGCGTGAGGGCATAAGACAGCACAGTATCCCACTTCCACTCGACATAGTCGAAAGGGGAGAAATGCTTGTCAATATCCACCCTGACTTGAGGGGAGAGCCCATGCAGAAACCTGTGAAGAGCTTCAGAATCAGAGCACTGGGGGATTTTGGCCCTCAGGTTGGTAAACGTCTCTACGTATTGTGGTAGTGTCAGGCCGACTGAGTACAGTTGGCCAACGCGTCCCGGTCCAGACGGAGCTGGTCCTGGGGAAGGAGAAAACGTCGAAATGAAAGCATGAGAGATGGCAAATCCTTGCAAGTATTACCTGCTGAGGATCGTAAAAACTCATCAAACCTGTCGGCTGCACTGTCGCTCATTCGCTGTCGAACCATCTTCTTCTGGATGTCCAGGGAAAGTCGTTCTTCCGCTCGTTTGCCGTAGTTAGCAAAGTGGATAGCGAACACATCCTGGAATCGAGTAGAGAAATGATCGAAACTGCGGTGGGTTAGATTGGTGAGCGACAGCTTGTCTACGGATTCGATTTTTGGAAATGGCGGGGCGGAACCTTGATGCGGTGGTATAGTGACGGTCACGGGGACGTCGCTGGCGGGGGTGGTGAAGGTGACCGAGGTCGTCTGCGCTGGATCCTGCCTATCGCTATCCTGCGTCTCATTCCTCGTAGTAACTGCGGTACTATTAGGTAAAACCCTTCCGTCACCCAACCGAGGAGCCTCTCTCCCCAATCCAGCAACCATGTCACGCATGGCCGCCTCCTCCTCCTCAATTCTCTGACGAAGTCTTCCCACATCCTGTTCCACCTCCTCCACCATCTTTCTATACATCGCTGCGTGTTGTTCATCGTGTAATAATCTGATTTTAGCTGCTGAGAGGCGATCCGCTGCAAGTCTGGTCCCGTCTCTTCCAGGCGTGGTATTTAGCGGGAAAAGAAATGAAGAAGATGCACTCCGCACAGGACTTGTTCGCGCGCTTGGAATCCTGGGCGACAGTGACGCTCCTCGACCCACGCCTGTCAGCGATGGCTCGCCTGGTTGGAGACCAGATGCAATGACGGAAAACTTGGGCCCTATGGACAACGAGGGCCGCCTCACTTCAGACATAGAAGTACGGTTGAAATCAAGTTGACGCCGTGGAGTACGAGCAGTTGTCTCAGCACCTTCCCTAGCAATGGGTTCCAGAGATGATGACGGATCTCCAAACCTTGATTAGTAGGGGGTAAAGGTGATTGTGTCTTCGAACTACTCATACTTCCACATGGAGTCGCGATCGTCTGCCTAGTAGAGACAACGGTTACGGCTGACTTCTAGTGTTACAGAGCAAGACAGTCACATCAGGATGTGTCTCAGTCTGTAACACCGTAAGTTTTCCGCAACTCTATGAATCTTCTCGGATGACAGACATCTGATCAACGTTGTACTACCCGGAAGGTTGCGACTTCAAGAGAAACACCAAAGTAGAGATCCTCCGATACCAATGTAACGACTAAAAATGATCATCAACATCATCCACAGTCCAATATGAAAGATCTTTTACCTGGGTTGCTTTCCTGAGTCGCAGAACTTCAAGTATCCGAGCAACGTTGAGATGGAAATTCCACAGCACGTGATTTAGGGAATCACAACCCCTTGTAGACACAAAGACAAGCTCGTGTATAGACGACCTCTGTGGAACTGAAGGACGTCTATAGCCAAGGGGCTCTTATGGATTGGACAACAAAGCCAAGCTTTATTATACCATGGTGAATCAAAACCAACGTAGCAACAATGGCGACCCCACGTCCTTGATATCGACGTGCTTGTCGAGCTTGCTCCAACCTTAGCCTGAAGAGAACCAATCAGAACCATGGAATCCTATACAAGATCTTCGTATCCATCCTAGTCACACAAAACAGAACAACACCACACACAGCCTGGCAGAATCTTTCCATGAGATCCAAATCTGTCGTGAGCACTGAAGTCCCAAAGGAGCATTTAAGACTCAATAGTACCAACTAACAAACTACAACCCCACGTGGATCAGGCCACGACCAATGAGGGCTCCTATCAGTAGTATCAGCCAACAAACTACAACCCTACGTGGATCAGGCCACGACCAATGAGGGTTCCTATCAGTTGGCTGACAAAGTATCAGCTCCAAGTACCGTCGTCTTAGAAACCTCATAACTTTCTCAATACTGATCCAAAAGTCCTCGAATAAAAGCCAAACATTCACAAAACAAAGGATGTAACAACAAAGTCATTTTTGCTTGTTACACATCATCAATGTATCGACATGTATGGATAAAACGCCTGATGAGAACATCATCGTTTGAGGCAATGAGATTCTCCATGAATGCAAGCTCATAAGTGTATAGATAGAGGTTTGCAAGGAGCCCGGCACAGTTAGTGCCCATAGGGATGCCGATAGCTTGTTGGTATACATTGCCCGCAAAACAGATGAAGGTGTTATCAACAAGATAAGAGATCCAATGGACAAGGTCAGCCTTCGTGATAATATAATTATAACCATCCCGCGTGCAGACACGTGTGTAGTACTCCTACACACAGATCTCGAGTGATTTATCTAGTACCAAATCCGAAAGGCTTGCATCACTCCCCGGACAGGAGAACTTTTGCGGATGACTGTAGGTGTAAGTTGGCGATGCCATGGTAACCGGAGACGTCCGTCCTATAGTCAGCAAAATTGGTGCGAGAGGTCCCCAGTTCGATTCCGGTCGGATTCATTTGCAGATCGCGTTTTTCCGCGTTTTCCGCGGCCCGGTACTGAACGCAAATGGTTTTCACCTTTGCGGAGTGCCTGATCAAATAACCATCCCGCACGATAGCACCTGCCGCGATCCCTGAGAGCCACGTTGCCGTGGGCTTGGTCTGAGAAACACGCACGTGCAGGTGGTTGCGCCCGTGAGGCCTACGTGCATACAGACGAGTAAGGAGGCTATCTAAACGAGCTTTCAAATCGTGCAAATCTAGTGTGGTATATAGAGTGGTGAAATCATAGGTGGCTATGGGCATAGGTATACGTTTCTCTGCTGCTGTCTTAGAACGGCTAAGGGCGGCAAGGCGTAGGCGTACTTGGGCTGAGTCTATGACGATCCAACTACCAGCGCATTCATACCCGGCATTCGACAGCACCTCCACCCATAATGCATTGGCTTCGGGGAGAAGAGCATTCAAAGCATGGCAGATGAGTTTCGAGAGAGGCATCAGTGGGGCTGAATGCGACGCAGCAATGGTGCGCAAAGCAACAGGAGTTTTGTGCAGCTTAACTCGTCGTCTGTCCCTGGTCCTCTACGGAGGACTGAGTTGAACTCAGTCCTCTCTAGAGGACCGAGTTTTTGGGTTTCGTAGAAAATTCGCCCCGGTCAGAATGTTTGACAAAAAAATTCTCTCAAAATTTATTCAAATACTACGTGAAAAGATCTTTCTTGGACATATTTTTGGGATTTTTTTGGATTTGGTATGCGCGGCTAACTGTACGGTCAAAGTACAGGTGGTAAGGGTACTTTTCCACGTGAAACGCGAGTTCCGGAAATGCACGACCTAGCCATGGCGGCTCGCGCCCATGCATGCAGTTTACGTTTGCGGACGAGTTAGCCGTCCAAACTCAGTAAATAGATTTAACATGCCCTAAAGATGATATAAATCAATTTTTAGCTCGCGGGGATGCGATTTACCCGGTGTCGGCACTGTTCTTGCTGGAAAAAACTGCGATAAGGCAGGTCGACGGAATTGATTACTGCGCTTGCTTTCCGGCGCAATTTCAATGGCTGATAGGTTTCTTTCTACATGTTAACATGAGTTGCATTAGAATATATTGAGTGACAGTATAGATTTGATGATCTCGACCATTCTGTCACGTCATGGTCTATGTGCCGCAAAGTGCCACTTTTGCGGGCACCGCCTGGGCCAAGGTAACGCCAGCCGTGCCAGGTAAAGCCGGATAATCGTTGCCTCTTCGTTCCTTGATGTTCGTACATGAGTTTAAGCTTGCGAGGCGTTGTCAGGTTCAAGTCTTGATGCTCTTTCTTGACCGTTGCCTGCCCCTCTCTAAAACCCCCTTTTCAGATGATGTTAGCAGGCATTTGCCTTAACCCAGTGTAGTTGTGCAGGGTTTTAGGAGCTGTGCAGGTTTAAACACCTTCATAGATGTTAGTTATTCTTTTGCTACGTTCATACTGCATGATTGTGTGGCCACGGGCTGCGTCAAGGGTGCATTCAAGCTTTTACGGGTGAGTGAAAAGTCTTGGTGACAAACCACTGCCATCATGTGCCAGCAACTATGTTGGCCACATCATGGCAAGGCAAAACAGTTATAGCCATATCTATTGTTGTTTGAAACAATGGAAATATGCTTAACCTACCCATTATATTGGTGGTTGACACTTATAACATAACCCTTTGTTGGTAGGTATCCAAGCCCATTCCCTACATGCATGCATAGGCTCTCACTACATGATAAGGCATGATATACCTGAAGTATGATGATGCAAGTGTGTTGTCCTGTAATGCTTGAAGGGAAATGAGTTGATTGGGATGGTTGGTGGCCACGGTGATGTAGTATGACCGCACTTACATGCTAGCAAAGTTAGCAAAAGCCCCATTCCTCTCCTGAGGACTGAGAGTTTTTTAATTGTTTCAGGCAGTTGCAGTGGCCAAATGGAGCCCAGTTTTTGCCACGCTTCAAGAACTATGTTGTTTACATGCCTATATTTTTTCTTCATGCACCAGGATTTGATTGAATTTTTCCCACTCGTTCTTATCCCGAAAAATGCAAATTCGCGAGGGGCGCCCAACGTCCGTGTAATTTTCAGGTGTTCGGGTCAAGTTTTCACATATGCAGTATTTTTGCCAACAAAATGATATCTAGTACACCCCAGATCCACATCAAAACATTTGGGATGGACCCCCCACCTAGTCGCTACACGCGGTTGAAAATTGTCAACTCAGTCCTCCTGTGAGGACTGAGTTGGGACAGACGACGAGTTAAGAGTGAGATACAGATATGGGAACGTAGTGGTGGTGGCGCGTCGCTGCCGCTTAAGGAATGCCCGAGCAAAAATGTTTTGGCTGTGCAGAAAAGCCCGATGAGCAGCGGTGATACTGGCGGTGGACTGTGCACGCTGAACATAGGTAGGGCTGGACGCCAACTCGTGTTGCAAAGTAGCAAGGTAGTGCTTCTTGCATATGAAAGCAAAGTTGTTGGCACTCTTGTCAACACACGTGATGATAAAGTCCTGCTTGAAGTGGTCAAGAAGTGCTTTATCTGTGGTGTTGAGCCAGGTGGTGCGGTGGACCTGCTGGAGACGGTAATCAAGCCTGGTGAGACGTGCATTGCATTCGTGAATGACGGCGCGAAACCACGGTTCCATGGCAAGGGGAGCAAGCTGTAGGTCCGTGCTCATGGCATTGCAAAATTTGCGCAGTGATGTGGAGAGCAGTGCATTCACCTCTTTGGCACACGTGCGCTGGACCCACGGCCGAAACTTGGTGCCTTTGGCAAAAAGGTCTACAAGCGTGTGGCTCGGCAGGATGCTGAGGTCAGCGGTCATGACGTGCTGTGAGGTGGGATCAAGGTACTTGAAATACCGTTGTTGTTGGCAGGGGCAGGGCCCTGCCAAGATGGTGGCCAGCTCGGTGGGCGTTGTATCGCGGCTGACCTTCCCGTTGCTGAAAACCATTTGTCCCAAGGTGGGAGAGTAATGCCAGGCGGCAATGGGAGTGCCGAAAGTGTTGCGCACCACGAGCGGCATCGCAGCCTGCACTTGCGGCAAATGCAGAATGTGTGGCAAACACAGCTCATCCATCGCAGCATGAATGAAAGGTGAGATCAGCAAACGGCGCGGACGCAGTGCATCTGCATTCCCATTGACACGGTGCCGAATGATACGTGAGAGAAGGCCTCGCAGACTAGTGGCATGGGAGCGGGGGACTTGCAGATCAGCTGGGGAGCACGACCCGACGGCAATGTGTAAGCTGGTAAGCTTCTTCAAGCTGCAGGCTTCGAGATAGGATGCATGAAAGTTGCCGCGTTGCATAAGCCGAGACATGTGACGTAAGCAGCGGAGACTGGTGGAGTAAAGGGAAGGATCGGTGGACACATGTGTGGAAGGTGGAGGGGCCGGGGTGACGCTGGGGGGATAGGGGCGATATGGGTGGAGATTGTGCTTCAGACGCCAGGCACGGATGAACATAAGAGGGCGGGGACGGAGGGGAGGCGGGCGGCGGCGAGACCGAGCTTTGAAACTCTTGCCTTCAATGCAAAAACCGTGGGGCAGAAATGCATGTAACATTCGTTTCCAAAACGTTTCCCGATGCCCTGCGGCTTTGCGAAAAGCGGCGCCGGTAAAGGTGCCGGGGACATGTTCCAAGGGGACGACTCGCCAATCCCACCACCCGTATTGGGCCATGGCGCCATGTAGGGGGGTGTCGTCGTTGGCGGCAGGGCGGCCAATATGAAGGCGGCGTGCCGCTCGGACATGTTCCTGAAAACGCGTCCAGGCATCCCGTTGCGTCTGGCCAACGTAGATACGCTGAGGGTACCTGCGGTTGTAAATGGCATAAATGACGCGATGGGTGCTTACGGGGTGTGGGCGAGTGGAGTTGGTAAGCGACAAATGCGTGCGCTGTAAGCGCCGGAGGCGACGTAGAGTATGGTCATCCTTGCAGTGATGGTTATGGCGCGTGTTGATGCGACAACGCTTCCGCCATGCCTGTGAGGAGATACGATAGGGGAACTGCCGAGAAATAGCAGTGTACTTCCGGTAATCAATGCCACTGGATTGCCGTATTCTGTGGAGGGTAAGAGCATGCCAGAAAGTCATAAGGTGTTTCATGATGATTCAGATGCACTGAGAGCTAAGACATCAAACAGAACCAGAGCGGAGCATATTGAGGTAAGTCAATATTCACTGCGTAACACCCGTTACGCGATAGCGGTGGTCCATGATGCATCTCCCCGGGGCAGGATGTGGCTAACAAGTTACACAGCTGAATGGACTCGGAACATGTGGATTCCCAGTGGGGGGGCCTTCCAATTGTCATACTTGACACCTCTTTCCTGTAACGAAAAGATTTCCCTTCTTCATGTTCCAGATGAGTCACCGTGCTCCTGCCTTTGTGTTTTTTTGCGTTTGTAAAGAGATATGGGAGGGTAAACAAAAGCAAAGGCTGATATTGCCGTGTGGGGGGCCCGATCCTTGGTTAGTCTCTCAAGTGCCCACAGAAAAACACGAGAGTAGCACACACAGCGCGCAGCCCAGCCTAGCTCCCTCAGTAAAAGTAAAAGAAAAAGGACAAGAACAGCAAAACAAACGAGAACAAGAACAAGAACAAAACACAGACACGTAGTGCAATGTGAGCGGAATGATGGAGGAAGGTGAGAGGGGGACATCGTATTGAATGTGTAGGCATTGAGGCAGCCGAAGCGTCCCATCCCCGGGTACATTCGTGGCTTTCAAAAAAGCCACAACCTGCGTGGAAGAGGAAAATGCAGGAACGATGAGTATGATCCTGAAAACGAGGTTGAGGAAACGCGGAGAGGAAATGCCGGCCGCTGAAACGATTCCGATGGAACTATGGGTTTCGCCGACATGAGGCGGTGCAGCTGACTATCTCTATGGTGTCGTGTGTGACCGGGAGTGCCGGTTCACGTGCGCACTCGTCGGACTAGCCCGACGACATGTGTGCTTGGTTGCCCACGGCTGAAATCCTCTTGCCCGTCATGCAAAGGCCACGCCTCCTAGCCGAAAACGAACTATATTCAACCAATCTAATATCAAAGAGACAACCAGCGCAGGCCAGAAATCGGGAGAATATTTGTTTGCTGTGCCCATGCAGAGAGCTGCTCTCTGCTGAGATGCCACGCTCTAGCTTTTGTATAGCTATGATGATCTTCCCCCCCGTGCCAGGATCCCCCCCTTAGGCGGGTTGAACCTGAGACAGCATGGTGGTGCCGGTGCCCTGGTGCACCTAGAGCAAAGGTCGTTTACATTCCCACCCTTGCAGGAAGTAGCTTAGAATGTATGATAGGCCATATGCCCCTTCTCTGGGCTATTAATTAATTAATTAATTAGGAACATAACTCCGTTGGGAGTATATGTAGCACATAGCCCAGAGAAGGGGCATATGGCCTATCATACATTCTAAGCTACTTCCTGCAAGGGTGGGAATGTAAAGGACCCTTGCTCTAGGTGCACCAGGGCACTTGCATCCCCATGATCTTCAAGCTATGCCCAGCGAAGGGGGAGCCTGTCATGGGGGGGAAGATCAGCATGGCTATACAAAAAGCTAGGGCATGGCATCTCAGCAGAGAGTTACTCCCTGCATGGGCACAACTCTGGGCTATGTGCTACATATACTCCCAACGGAGTTATGTTCCTAATTAATTAATTAATTAATATTTGTTTGCAGCTGTCACAAAAAAATACCAAAAATACCAGGATTTTTTCTTGAATTCTATGAGATGTTTCTGACCTATGTTGAAAGTTTCAGACCAAAAATCGCATGTTTAATAGGTTTGCCACGTGTCAGATTACAACGCGATACATCGCGTTCTAACCCTACAACGCGATGTTGGCTCACACCCAACAGTTTTGTCCTCAATTGAGGACAGTGCAATGCTGTTAATAACTGTCACACACAAAAAAAATTAAATATGAGGCTTTGAACCATGATCATTTATGATGTGTTTGAGAGTTCCAATGCTTAACATCATCCATATGTGCGCATTTCCAATTTAATTATGAATTGTTACGTGCAGGGGGGCCTGCATCGGCAACCAAGGAAAACCCTCCACTATAATGCACGAGAGAATGAGACACAAAGACCATGCTTCCAAGGACCACAAGCGGTCACCAAACCCATAGGACACCTCCCTAACATGTGGCAGCCACCCCGGGGCTGCCCATGCTTGGCCACCCCACGGACAGCTATGACATATGGCCAGGAACCCAATACGAGCAACTGCACTTGGCAGAGCACAAGGAAAGCTAGCTATGCCAAACTAGGGTAAGGACAGGTTTTCAGTGGCCGAGTAAGGTCCTAGGTCTTCGTAGGACGCTTAGGTGACACCATGGTGCTTTAGCACCCTAAGTAGAGCCATGCATGCAATATAAAGGGCTTATTCTAGGTATCGCAAAGACGAAGAGGCTATCACAGCAGCAGAATGCCAACATGACAAGGTCAACTCCTCTACCTAGCTCCCTCTAGAAAAAGGGTTATGTGTCAGAAACCAAATAGGCAAGATCCCAGAAAGCCTGGGAAAAACTTTCAGCAACAAGGCAGCAACAAGAAACTATCCACACGTACGCTTACCATAGCAAGCAAGGCATTTCTTCTAACGCCAGCGTTGGCCATGCAGATAACGATTACCTTTGCATTGACGGAACGGAAGGAAAAAACGGTGGCCAGCTAACACTCGCCTCTCCCCATTCAACAGCGGCATGAAAATGAAGGGGCTGGGCATAATACACAATCGAAATCATACAATGTAATCGAATAACAACCTACGACATGTGTCGTCGTAATTTATATGAAGAAACGGATGCGGATGATGTCCGGAGACGGCTTCTCGACGTGCTCCCAGCCGGCCAGATGCGCGGAAAGGCTCGAAAATTATAAAAGAAAGCAAGGGGACGCGCGGGCAGCACCCAGACTTGCGGCAAATGAAATCTATGGCTCGCGCCCACCGCCGTCGTCGCCAGGCGCAACGACGATCTGACGACATAAAAACTGGGTATATTTAACGCTTCCAACCGCCCAAAATACTTGTCCCCAGAACTCGCCCTTGAACCCGAAAGCGTAACAATACCCACCCTCACGGTATCCGTTGCTAATGTCAAGAAAAAAGCGCGCATCACAGAGCAGTATACCGGCTTGTCATGCAATCTACGTCGCCTCCCGTTTTTCTGCAAACTAGACAAATTCCGTTCATCAAAGAATTTTTTAGAGAATCAAAAGCGACTGCCCCCGAAAAACAGCATGGGCGGAAGCTCTAGATGTCGATCTATAATTCTGTCTTGGTCCGGGGCAAAACGATCCCCTGTATAGTTCAGGCAAGCCTCGGACCTGCCTCGACCCCATAGCCGCAATTTGCGGGAACACACGCACACATTGCAACGTTCCCACCAAAATAGGTACTTTTCTCCACCACATAATTTACAGGTACGGACGGGTCCTGTCGACCCCAGTACCGCGCCGCGCCGGGTACCGAGTCCATTTTCGCGGGAAAAGGGTCAGATGACCGTTGGGACCAAGGTTTCGCGCCAATACCTGCTGCTGAAGGTGCTGTCCTTATTGGGAGGATTTTGTCCTCAATTGAGGACATGTGAGTTTGGGGCAATGTATCGCCTTGTAAAAAAACACGGGACGATGGATGGATGGATGGATGGGTGCAAACAGTCCTACCGGTATTATCTATCTACATCAGCTACCGCCTCCCCCGCGCGCGGGGTAAGGCAGGGGCGCCTCCGCTTCTTCTCATCTTTGAGAGCCCAGCGGACAAGATTTCGTTTCTCAGACGCCGCAAGCGGCTCGAGAAGACTCCCTTCACCGTGGACGACGACTTGACCCTGGCACAGCAACAACGGCGACGGGAGCTATGGCCGACCTACCTCCAGCTCCGGCAGACCAAGGCGGGCCAGCCGGTGTACTGGAAGGGGGCGGCCATCTACGTCGGCCACAAGCCCTGGCACGCGACCCCCTCGACCCCCGCGGCCCCAGCAACCCCAGCCCCAGCCTAGGGGGATACAGCAGCAGTAGTGTAGAATAGTTAGACAGTGGCCTTGTACATGCCCGCCTACTACAGGCACTATACCAGCTGAGGCCTAGCCTTTTTAACCCGTGTTTTTTTAATGAGAACGCGATATATCGCGTTGTAAGCTTTTTTTAGAACGCGTATAGCACCTAAGGAAATTTTTTTTTCATGGTCATGTATATACTTTCCTGAAAGCCCATAAATCAAAGGATTTTTTGAGCTACTCAGACCTACAAAATGCTTATTCCTTAGAGAGATACACTGGTTTGAATACAGGGGGGTCTGACCATGGCCGCGATTTCTTGACCCTAGGTCACAATTAATTAATTAATTATCAACATCACTCCGTTGGGAGTAGATGTAGCACATAGCCCTGAGAAGGGGCATATGGCTTTTAATACATTCTAGGCTACTTCATGCAAGGGTGGGAATGTAAGCTACCCCTGCTCTAGGTGCACCAAGGCACCTGCACCCTCATGATGTATCGCGCTATGCCCAGTTAAGGGGGAGCGTGGCATGTGGGGGAAGATCATCGTGGCTATACAGGAGCTATGGCATGGCTTCTCAGCAGAGAGTGACTCCCTGCATGGGCACAACATTACTAAATAAGGCTAGGCATCGTCTGGAGTGTGGCTCATCATAGGCACACATGTACATGACTAAAAAGGCTAGGCCTCAGCTGGTATAGTGCCTGTAGTAGGCGGGCATGTACAAGGCCACTGTCTAACTATTCTACACTACTGCTGTATTCCCCTAGGCTGGGGCTGGAGTTGCTGGGGCCGCGGTGGTCGAGGGGGTCGCTTGCCAGGGCTTGTGGCCGACGTAGATGGCCGCCCCCTTCCAGTACACCGGCTGGCCCGCCTTGGTCTGCCGGAGCTGGGTGTAGGTCGGCCATAGCTCCCGTCGCCGTTGTTGCTGTGCCAGGGTCAAGTCGTCGTCCACGGTGAAGGGAGTATTCGCGAGCCGCTTGCGGCGTCTGAGAAACGAAATCTTGTCCGCTGGGCTATCAAAGATGAGAAGAAGCGGAGGCGCCCCTGCCTTACCCCGCGCGCGGGGGAGGCGGTGGGCGGTCAGCTTGATCTCACCAAGAAGGCCCATGCGTGCAAGGATTTTGCTCTCAAACGCACGTGCAAGCTTCTCGGAATTCTCACCTTCTTCCATGTCCAAGTTCTTGAGTATGGCGTTGAGGCTGCGCTTGTCGAGCTCGGCCTCCTCGCGGAGGTCAAGCGTCTGCCGCTGGAGCTGGGCTGCGACGGCGGAGGTGGTGGAGGTGGTATGTTGCTTAAGCATGTCCGCCCAGGTCGTGATGGGAGGAGCATCGCCGGCCAGGCCCGCCGGGGCTGGCTTGGCGGCAATGTCCTTCACTGCCTGGGCGGTGAGGCCTGCTGTGTTCTGCAAGACCTCGATAGCGATTGCATTATCCTTGAGGCGCTGGTCGATGTCACGGAGCTGGGCGGTGATGGAGTCGGTGGAGGGGGGAGGGGTGGAGGCGAGGAGGGTGGCGGTGGCGGTGGGGATGGTGGGAAGCTCAGCAGCCAGCGTGCCGCCAATTGCCGCCACACCTGCTGCAAGAGGGGTCACGTGCTGCTCGAAAGCTTCCTTGAGGAGGGTGCGGATGGTGGCTTCGGTGGGGAAGGTGGGGGGGGCGGTGGGGAAGCCCAGATCTCGGATTCGGAGCGTCCAACAAGGGAGCAGAGGGCGAAGCGTTGAAGCCTGGGGCGAGGCATGCGGTGAATGATTGGGAGAGCCTCGGCGGGGTCGACAAGCTTGCCGTCACCAGGCCAGCGGCCACGGTTGTGGGACGTGAGGTACACGCACAGGGCTAGAAGCGAGGCGTGATTGCCGTAATACAAGTCTTCCATGAACCAACCGGGGCTGCGCTGCCAGAAGCCGGGGCTGTTGACGTCAAAGGAGCGCTCTTCCCAGGGCGGCTCAGCAGAGCGACTGCGCTTAGGTTCAGGCGATGCTGATGGCGAGGCGAGCCCGGAAGGCTGGGCGAGCACCAGTGCACTACTAGTGTCACCGTTGCCATCTGGGCCGGTTGGCGAAGCTGCAGCCGAGGCTGCAGACGTATTTTCATTGCTAAGCGCAGCCGCCAGGCTGCGTTGCGTCGAGAGGCGTTTGCTCATCGTATATTGCGTAATAGCGTCGGAAAATTATATCAGCATGTGCGTCTTAGAAAGACGAAGCGATTGTGATATTCACAGCTGAATTCGGCGCTCAAACGTGAAAGTTATGAGCTCCGACAGCCATGGCTACCTCGTGGCTCGTGGCTCGTCATCTGAATCAACCTGACCTTGGTCACAAGTCATGTGCTTATTCACAAATGGTTCATGAAAAAAATCTGGCTTCCTGCACGAGCTATGGGCAACATATGCAGGCTCTGTGAAACAAAACTCAGGCCCATTGGGCCACTGGAGCTATTTTTCATTAGCATCACAATTACAACGAAGTACAACGCAGTGGGAAACATGAAAGCCCTTCACAACATGACGCAACGACACGAGCCCCATAAACGGGGCCATAGTGAGCTTGGAGGGTCAAAACGTTGAAAATAGGTGTTGTATAAGTTATACAGCATCAAACATGCATCAAACATCATGACTGGATGACCTAATATGACTGAATCAGGCAGCCATAGCCAAAGCATCATGCACTCTCACAACGTGTTGAGCACATGCCTCGTGGGAACGGAGGTGCTGGGTTTGCATTCCATAACGCGTGCAATACTGAAAGAAAGAGGCACGTGTAATTCAAGGCTTGGATAGGTTGAGTGATCCATGAGCTTACATGCAGGCAAAGATGACGCTGGAATGCATGCTAGCAAATGGTGGCAAGATGCTAACAACACATGATTATACACCATGATTATGGGCACCTAGCTGATCTTCTTGCACAATCAAGGCAGTATAAACCATCAACATCCAATCCTCACGATATATGCACGGCTTGACGACGTATACAGCACCTAAATACTGCACAACTGCAACCTGCTATGGCTGACATGCAAGCAACGTCGAGTAGGATGGCGGTCTTAGAGAGGCTGGGCAGAGGTCGGTAGAAATAAGTGGAAAGCTGGCAGAAACTAGGTAGAAACACGATATACTTACGCCTGCAAGCACTATTGAGCCGGTGGCAGAGGCCATTTCCAGGAAAATACAGCATACCGTAGCAATAGCCACGGTCACGCCTTACGCTATTTGCAGGCACCATCATGCCCGGAGCTACCCAATAAAAGTCTGCACAAATCTCGGTTTAGCCGAGAGTCCGGGCGTTCGGAATGAATAAACATGTGTTAAGAAGTCGAAACACCATGGAAATACCAAGCATGGTGCCGCAGCAGACCCGAGTCTTGCTGTAATTATAGGTATGCCGGTTTCCAGGGTTTCCGCATGAAAGTTGGGTGAGAAACTGGAAAAAACTACGTTTCCTTTGCCCCAGTACCTCAACAAACTCGTAGAAACCTAACTATCAACCTTTGAACGCATCATCATGGTCGTGCTACCCAACAGGCACTGAAATTCGCGCGAAAACTGGCGAGATCTACTTGCCGCCATCGCCGTCGTCTTCACCTTCGTCCCGCGAAAATGCCTGATTTCAGTGGTACATATTTGTTTGCAGCTGTCACAAAAAAAATACCAAAAATACCAGGATTTTTTCTTGAATTCTATGAGATGTTTCTGACCTATGTTGAAAGTTTCAGACCAAAAATCGCATGTTTAATAGGTTTGCCACGTGTCAGATTACAACGCGATACATCGCGCTCTAACCCTACAACGCGATGTATCGCGTTGTAAAAAAACACGGGCTAATCATGTACATGTGTGCCTATGATGAGCCACCCTCCACTGAGATGATGCCTAGCTTTATTTAATCATGCAGTGCCCATGCAGGGAGTCCCTCCCTGCTGAGAAGCCATGCCCTAGCTCTCGTATAGCCATGATGATCTTCCCCCACCTGGCATTACTGAAAATTAAATTAAATTATAACATGCCGCCGTGGGGAGGTCATGTAGCACATATTCCATGATGGATGGGGTGGAGGAAGCCGCGTGATCGAACTATACTAACTCTAAGCTATCTAGAAAAACCTAACTACACTACTCATCAAAACGCCGCCTCCGCTTGGGGGGAGGTGGCTTGCCCACAGGGTCGGGCGTGTGCGCCTTGACAATCTTCTTCCACCGCGTCTTGTCCTGCATGACAGTCCAAAGACGGGAGAGAGAGGAGTGGATGCGGTGCTCAAACTGGGCTGGGACCACTAGGTCGTCCAGCAACATCTGAACGTAGTTCGTGACAGGTTTCCCTACCCGTTTGGGAATGTCCTCTGGGCCAGGCCAGGTCAGAATGTGCCGCCCTGGCTGGCCAAGCCGCTGGGGGCCGGCCAGACCGAGGGTGGTGTCGACCTGGCTGGTGCGGGCAAGGTGTCCTACAAATGCTATCCTACGCTGCCTAATCTCGTCCGAAACACGAGGCATGCCATGATACAAAGATTCTGATGACGGACGCTCGGAAAAACCTACGTTAAGGACCTGTCGGAGCATCCTGTAAAGGTTCCGTGCCGTCTAGCCGAGCTGCCAGCTTGGGTGGGAGGGTCCACGCCTCGGCGCCATACGTGAGCACCGTGAGGACGAGGACCTTGAAGAGCATGCGCTTGCGGTGCCCGCCCAGGCCCTTCGAGCGCCAGTAGGGTGTGAGCGAACGGAGCTTGGCCCAGGCAAGGCCGATGCGGGTGTCCACATCGTCGGCGGTGTCAGGAAGCCAGCTCCCCAACAGCTTGAAGCGGTCGCGGAACGGGACCTCCGTCCCGTCGAGCAGGCGCGGCAGCGGTGGTTTACTGGAGGCCCCAATCACCATCGCCTCGGTTTTGACACTAATCTCCAACCCCACCGCCCGCGCCTCCAGGCCCAGGCAGTCCAGCCAGGTCTGAATGTGCTCGGGGCTCTCGATGAGGGTGGTATCATCCGCATAAATCAGGTCGGCAAGGCGGTAACCAGGTCTAACCCCGCCGTGCTCTTTCACGTTAAGGATGTCCAAGCCTGGCTCGAACCCCTTAAGAGCAGTAAAGCGCGCACGTGCCCGGCGCATGACGTGATCCACGACAATAATGAACAGGTATGGGGACAGGACACAACCTTGCCACACCCCGTGGTGAAGGGGGAATGGTGGGTGGTGCCTTCCGCAGTCCGCACTACTGCCTGTGAGCCCTCATACAGTCGGCGAATGGCAGCAATAAACGCAGGTGGCACCCGATCCAGAGCTAGGATGGCCCAAAGAGCCTCCCAGAGAACCGTGTCAAAGGCCTTGATATAGTCAACAAAAATGAAGACCAGCGGCAAACTGTCAGGGGGAAGGCGACGCACCTCCTCCATCAACCGGCGCGCGACAAACACAGCCATGACAGTGTTACGACCACGACGGAAACCCATCTGAGACTCACCCAGGTGTGGGTCCAGCGCGGCGCGGAGCCTGTGCAGCATCATGCGCATGAAGACCTTCAGCGCGGCGCTCTGGAGGCAGACACCCCGGTAGTTACCGGGGTCAGCAGCAGAGCCCTTCTTGTACAGCATGACGCGGATGGCCGTCTGCCACTCAGCAGGCGGAGGCTCGTCAGAGAGCAGGACACGGTTGCAGAACGCCAGCAGAAGATCCCTAACCGCCAGATCAGGGGTCTTCAGCAGCTCAGCAGAAAGGTGGTCGGCACCGACCGCCGCATCGTACCGCAGGCGAGCAAGGGCGCCGTCCAATTCCTTCAAAGTGAAGGGGTGGACGACGTCGTCAGTGGCAAGGCAGCCCTCCTGCAAGGCGGGGACTTGGTAGTCCGCGGCCGAGGAGGGGGCGCTGGCGGCGGCGGGGGTCCGGCGACCCCGAGGCGGGCGGCCGTCTCGGGGTGAAGCGGCGGGGGGGGGCGCGAGCCCCACCGGTCAAGGAAACATTGTGGGCCAACCAGCGGTCAAGGCTGACCGGCGCCGTGCCGTCCCCCGTGTGCTCCACCGGGGTGCGCTGCCGCCGGCCGCCGAGCCGGTCGAGGTGGTACCACATGTCCTTGCCCTGGTTGCGAGCCTGGCAGGCCTTGGCATCCGCGATGCACTGGGCCGCCTCCGCGTCCTGAGCGTGCTCGTAGGCCTCCACAAGGGCGGCCTTGAGCAATGGTTTCTGCAGCGGGTCCCGGTTACGCTTGAGGCGGTGCCGGGCGGCCAAGACCTTGGGGTCCTGGCGGTAGAGCGGGCCGGGGCGGCGGCGGGGCATGACCGGCAGGTGCCGGGCCGCCAGCAACGGGGCACGGGCCGCAAAGCCCGCAAAAATGGCTGCGTTGGGGGCACCCTTGTCCAGCTCGTCGACGTCCGCCCGGGCGTCCAGGGCCGACAGGTACTCCGTCGGCACCGGTTCCGCTCGTGCTCGGCGTCCGTCCAGTCCTCAGGATCTCCCTTGACCGGACGTAGAGCAGACCAGTCAGGGCGGACCACTGGGGCGCGGCGCGCGGGGACGTGGAACCGGAGCCGAAGGGTCGCGCGCACCAACCGGTGGTCAGAGCACACCGTCGGCGTGTCAAACACTCGGGTGTCCAGGACCGAGGTGCACCTGGACTGCCGTACCACCACGTAGTCCAAACAGGCCTGACGGCCGTTAGGGCCACGAAAAGTGACCAAGTCCTGTGAGGGACGTTGGAAGTGGCAGTTGACAGCAACCATCCCGCTATCCCGCAAAAAGGCAGAAAACAGGGGAGTGTTGTCGTTAGCAGTAGTGTCAGCAGGCGCAAAGCGGCTGCCAGCAGTGCCCACGGGGAGCGTGGCATTGGCGTCGAGCAGCATAACCAAAAAGTGGCGGGCCGGGGTGACCCTCTCAAGGTCATGCAAGGATTCGAAGAACTCCTCACGGGCCGAATCAAGTAGACCACTGTGGGGTGCATAGCCCACCCCCACCGTGAGGTGGTGTTTAGACCGCCCCTCGACAGAGGTGAAATGTGCTACCATAAGGCGTGGGGTTAGAAACTTAAGCGTGCTGAGGCTAGCAACTGCTAGCGGCGAACACAAAAGACCAACACCACCTTGGCCAGACGTACCGCTGCCAGCGAAGTAAAACCGCCAGCCACCCGCCAAGCGAGCAGTGCTCACCATGCCAAGTGGCACCGTGCGGCGGTGTTCCTGGACGCCCAATATAGATACACGATGCTCAATGCAGAATGCGACTAGCTCCTCTACCCGGTAGCTATGGTCGTCATCTAGCAATCCACCTGGCATGCTCCCCCTTAACTGGGCATAGCGTGATAGACCATGAGGGTGCAGGTGCCCTGGTGCACCTAGAGCAAGGGTAGCTTACATTCCCACCCTTGCATGAAGTAGCCTAGAATGTATTAAAAGCCATATCAAAGAGACAACCAGCGCAGGCCAGAAATCCATATGCCCCTTCTCAGGGATATGTGCTACATTTACTCCCCACGGAGTGATGTTGATTATTAATCAGCTACCTACAACATCTATCTAACAGCATCACTAACTACAAACATCTATCTAAACAGCATCACGCTACCCTAGGGGAGCTGTCTGGCGTGCCTCCCGCGGGTTTGCACACGCGGGGCTCGTTGTCCTCTATGACCTGGGCCCACTTGGCCTTGTCCATCATCTTCTTCCAAATCACGGAGAGAATGTGTTTAATTAATTAAATAAATAGTTACTTGACTAATGAACTATCAACACGAATGGTGAGAGATGACTGACTTTATTTATCCGTTATTCACTAAAATAAAATCTGACCCTATCCCTAGATTTATTAATAATATAGACCATGGTCTGGATTCTCCCGATTTCTGGCCTGCGCTGGTTGTCTCCTTGATAGAGCCCGAGGCTTCTGTGGTTGGTTGCAGCAACCACACAAAGAATGAGTAAAGGCTACAGGCTGGCAAAAGGTACCCAACCAGCATTAGGTTCCCAGCAGGCAGCAACCTTGTTTTCTGCCAAACTGTGCACAGATTCTGCAACCAGGAAGCAGCCAAGCAGCCACTTAACTTAGAGCATGCATGTCCTCTGTGCAGGCTTGCCCTATCCATCCAACTATAAATAGCCTCAAGAGCCTCCCAAGTCAAGCAGCCAACAGAGGAGCACCTTGACAAGAAGACCCTTCATGTCGGATCGATTGCAAGAGACCACCAGCCACACAAAGGCCTTCGGTGCGGAGACATTCTGTCATCCCCACACACTCTGCAAGGGTGCGTGCTAACAGACAAAGCCGTGTCTCGCTGCCTACACGTCGTCCTCCTCGTTGTCCTTCTTCTTGGGGGCAGGCTCTGGGGCCACCACCTCCCCAAGCACCTCCTCCACCGCCTGCCATACCAATGTGCAGTACAGAAAACAGTAGGCAGGGGGCGGTCACACCATGTTGCCACTGCACCAGAAAGCCCCCATCAAAGCTGCTCGGTCATGAGCATGACTCTGGGAACTACCCTGCCTGGTAGATGTGGACACTTATGCTAAGAGAGTAGACACTCATGCTCAGGAAGAAATTCATGAAGGCCAGGGTAGTTCCACAGGGGGTTACTCACAGGGTAGAAACCCAACCTTCCAAAAAATGAGCGTCAGACCACATCCATGCAGTGTGCCAACCACAAAGACAGACTCAGACTTAAGATGCGTTCGCAGGAAGGGCGCTTGCCGCTGAGGGAGAGGTGTCGTGCCACATGGTAGTACGCTTTCTGCAGCCATAGTACCATGCTGGAAGATCCTTTGAACACCCTCTGGAGGTGCGTCTCCCATTGCGCACTGCCCATCTCCCCCCAAGCGGCAAGCGCCCCCCCTTTGAAAGCCTTTCCAATTGCAACCTCCACTACTGCATCACATGAACAAAACGGTAGTACCACAGCTGCCGACCGCCGCATGCAAAGCACCAAGTACAGCACGAGGAAGACCCTCTCTCTGTTTCGCATCCTCCCTATGCCAGCCCTCGCAACGCGTCACATAGATGAAAGGATGGTAACAAGGGTGACAATAATAACACAACAAACCCTTCCGTTTTTGGAAAGCCTTCAAATGGCTGCCACAAATGGTAAAAAAAAAGCGGTTGCTGTGAATGAGTCTGGAAACGAGCTATCTCTCCACAGCACTTAAAACTCGCGGTGTAAATATCGCATGGTCTGTGCTGGTTCGTGCCTCGGTTCACCAATTACCAGGTTCCGAGGCCCCGTCACTTAGTACCCACCCCCACCCCTGCTGTCACCCACCTCGGGCAGCGGCTCCTCCACGTAGTCGTTCTCAAATGCATCCGTGGGCACCTCGTACAGCCTGCGGCGTGACACGTGGCGACACGCGGCAATGCCCAGCAGCAGGGCGGCGAAAACAAGGACACACAGATGCAAGCGCACAGTGGCAAGGGGCAGGCCAGGGGCAAGACAGCGCTACCAGGATCACCGTTAGACATGTGTGCGCAGAAAACGAGGACAAGAGTGGCAAGCATGACAGGCGGCAGCGCCCACCCACAGGCCATGGTTCCGCTGGCATGTGCCCCTCAGCAAGCGACGCCAGCACAGCATGCCCACAGAGAGAGAAAGGGACGCACCAGGAATCCACTTGAAGAACGTTCAAGGGGTTCCAGGCGGGCTGTAGGCAACAAAGCATGTTGCCAGGCTAATCCCTGGCCCAGATTGGCTCCCATCCCCCGCGGGCCATCCCCTGGCACACGGCACGCATGCGCACGCCCTCACCTGATGAGAGGCTTGTTCGGGTCCTTCACCAGCAGGTAGCGCCCCTCGTCCAGCTTCATGCACATCTCCACAATGTGCTGGCGGGGTGGCGTGGGTGGGCGGGTATGTGGGCGCATGGATAGGGGACACGCGGCCGCGCGACAGATGCGGCGGGCAACCGGTATGGGGGTCAGCAACGAGTGTTCTGGAAAGGGAAGGAGGCACAAGAGGACATCACTCCTTCATGCCTTGCCAAGTCTCAAGGCGCCTCCCCCCGCTGTTACCCCAACATCCAACGGCCCTCCGACGCGGACCCTGTCAGACGGCACGATCATGCCCTTGAGCGCACGCCTCCACGCGCACGTATGCAAACATGTACAATAATAATAGCCCACCTGGCAAGCCTTGTCTCAAGCGCCATGCTCATCAGACAGCCAAGAGGTGTGCACCAAGCAGAGGCCTAGAAGAGACCCCACGCGTAGCCACTGCCGGCCACCGCACACCGCGTGGATTCCCTGCTCCCTGCACATGCGCACATGCATGCACGCACGGCGCGCCGCCCCCGCATGAGCGCGGCGGTACCTAGCATATGCCACCCCCCATGAGGCGCCCGCGTGGATGGTGTTCCAAACCTACCTTGAGGATACCCCACATGTTGTGCACGTTGAGGTTGATCTGCGTGGCGAACTCGCGGGGCTTGTACGCCTGCGTGCCCAGCACCATGTGGTGCTGGTTGTCCTTGGCGTGCACACGCGAGACGTAGCCCAGCTTGAGCTGGTCCACACCCGCCAGCAGCGCCTGCACCGTCCACTTGGCCAACTGGTGGCGCAGAGGGGGGGGGGAGGTCGGGGGAGCATCATGCAAAAAGGCAGTGGTGGTGGTGGGGAACAGGGTGAGTAATACACAAGGCAGAGGGCAACAGGGGCAAGCATGAGCATGCAGAGGAGCCATGGAAAAACATAGAAGAGGAGAAACGCAAAAATGAGCAGCACATGGCCAGAGCAAAAGCGGGTGACGTAACAACAGGGTGGACCTCAGCTGAGGTAGCCCATCATGCCCCTGCCCACCCTGCGCTTACCTTGTTGGCGTTGTTCTTCAGCTCTGTCGCCAGCACCGCGCCGCGCTGCGTCTCCAGTTTCTGCCGCCAGTCGACACCGGTCGCCTTGCTGTCAAACTCGTTCAGTGCCTTGATGGAGAGCAGCATGTCCTGCCCCTTGTTCTGCACCACGCTGTCCACCTCGCAGCGCGCCACCAGCCGCAGGTCGTCCGACAGGTTCCACCGGCGGTACAGGTAGGCCACCGATGCCACCTCGCCGTCGCCGGGCGAGGCGAACGGGTTGGCCTCCTCCATGCGCAGCACGCCGCCGTCCTGGTGACGTGGATAGCATACGAGTGGTGTGGTGTGGGGAGCGTAAGGGCATGTGGTGGAGTGGGCAGCAAGAGTGTGTGTTGTGGGCAGCAAGAGTGTGTCATGGTGTGGGCAGCATGATTGTGTGGTGGCGTCGGGAGCATAAGGGCACGTGGGGGCCAATAGTCAGACACATGCCTTCATGGGCGAGTGAGCACGCCGAGACCAATCACCATCCATAAACATGGGGGGGGGGGGGGGGGCGGGCTACACCAATCTGCTGCGGCGAAATTCAGAAGGCGTGACAGCTGGCCATGGCCCACACCTGCGGTGCGGAATCCACACATCGTGTCCGTGTACAGCAGACAACACGGCCTCATAATGCCACAACGCACGGAACCCAACGTGTTCACCCCGTTGCGTGTGTCTGTACTTGACCCCGTGCTCATCCCCTTCATCCTGCCATCTACCCCAAGCTCTCCCCCCCCCCCCCCCCCCCCCCCCCGCTCACCCGCGAGAGCACTTGCTGCGAGAAGTTCTGGTTGATGACGGTCGCCTCCTTGGAGAGGTAGGCCACCCCGTTGATGCTCTCCTTGTCATCAGGGATGGGCTCCTGCGACGTCTCGCTCACCTGGCGCAGGATAGGGCAGGGGGGGGGGAGGGAAGCAAGTTGAAGGGGGGAATTTAGAAGGGACAAGTCAGGGGGACACCTAAGGGGGACGAGTGAGGCAATGATGGGCAAAGGCAAGCGTGAGAAAAAAGGGGCCAGAAGGGCTGTGTGTGTGATAGAGCCGACAGGCACGACTGCAGACACGAACAGATACCAACCCTTCGCCGCCACGCCCACTGCCAGCAGCCAAGGCCAAGTACGGCAGTACGGCATCCATCGATGGCACTGCTTAATTGCGCGCTGCTAGCGCATCAGCTGGGTGCTGGCGACCGCAAAGTCAACCAGCCTCTCACATGTTGGCCATGGAGTGACTAGGCTTGTACGGCATGACGATGCTGGTACGCGTTCCCATCTCAGCGCGTGTGGGCGCGCCCCCTCACCGTGAGCAGGTCGAAGCTGTTGTCTCGCTTGTCCAGGAACAGCTTGTCGCCCACGCGCTGAACCACGATGTCCCACGAGTAGACCGAGCGGGGCGCGCACATGAGCGTGGCCAGGATGCTGTCTGTCGCAAACACCGTGCCGGCATCCTCGCCCGCCAGGCGCCTGCAGGGGGGGACAGGAGGACAACAAGGTGGAAACGGGGCCAAGAAGAAGGGAGGTCAGCACCATGCAATCGCATCGAAGCCAAGCCATCGGAAAATACAAGCAATGAAAGACGCCGCATCATGCCCCAAGGGAATGGCACTGGCCCAGCGCAATCGAGAAGGGGTTCACCACAGCTGTGGCCGGGCAGGAACCGATGGGTGCTGCCGCGCAACATTACCCGACCCCATGCAGCACAAGCAGATGAACGAAGCACACGGCTTCCCAGGCTATACTACGGTCGTAGTGCTGCCTGCCCACTACGCGCACTCCCTCGAGCAGCCCCAACCAGCACAAGGCCATGACGCAACCAGCCAGCCAGAACTCACCCAACCAGCGCGCGCATGCATGCACCCTCTTTAAACACCCCGGCACCCTCTTTAAACACCCCGGCACCCTCTTTAAACACCCCAGCACCCTCTTTAAACACCCCAGCACCCTCTTTAAACGCCCCAGCACCCTTTTTAAACACCCCAGCAACCCTCTTTAAGCACCCCAGCACACTCTTTAAGCACCCCAGCACACTCTTTAAACACCCCAGCACCCTCTTTAAACACCCCAGCACCCTCTTTAAACGCCCCAGCACCCTCTTTAAACGCCCCAGCACCCTCTTTAAACGCCCCAGCACCCTCTTAAAACGCCCCAGCACCCTCTTTAAACGCCCTAGCACCCTTTTTAAACACCCCAGCACCCTCTTTAGACGCCCCAGCACCCTCTTTAAACGCCCCAGCACCCTCTTTAAACGCCCCAGCACCCTCTTTAAACCTCGAGCAGCCCCAACCAGCACAAGGCCATGACGCAACCAGCCAGCCAGAACTCACCCAACCAGCGCGCGCATGCATGCACCCTCTTTAAACACCCCGGCACCCTCTTTAAACACCCCGGCACCCTCTTTAAACACCCCAGCACCCTCTTTAAACACCCCAGCACCCTCTTTAAACGCCCCAGCACCCTTTTTAAACACCCCAGCAACCCTCTTTAAGCACCCCAGCACACTCTTTAAGCACCCCAGCACACTCTTTAAACACCCCAGCACCCTCTTTAAACACCCCAGCACCCTCTTTAAACGCCCCAGCACCCTCTTTAAACGCCCCAGCACCCTCTTAAAACGCCCCAGCACCCTCTTAAAACGCCCCAGCACCCTCTTTAAACGCCCTAGCACCCTTTTTAAACACCCCAGCACCCTCTTTAGACGCCCCAGCACCCTCTTTAAACGCCCCAGCACCCTCTTTAAACGCCCCAGCACCCTCTTAAAACGCCCCAGCACCCTCTTAAAACGCCCCAGCACCCTCTTAAAACGCCCCAGCACACTCTTTAAACACCCCAGCACCCTCTTTAAACACCCCAGCGACCCTCTTAAAACACCCCAGCGACCCTCTTTAAACACCCCAGCACCCTCTTAAAACACCCCAGCACCCTCTTTAAACACCCCAGCACCCTCTTTAAACACCCCAGCACCCTCTTTAAACACCCCAGCACCCTTTTTATACGCCCCAGCACCCTCTTTAAACACCCCAGCACCCTCTTTAAACACCCCAGCACCCTCTTTAAACGCCCCAGCACCCTCTTTAAACACACAAAGGTTGCACCCTTCACAGTCCTCCACAAATGCAGGCAGCAGGCAACCAGCGTAACGAGACTGCACGATCAGCACCTGGCGAGCGCGAGCACAGGAGACTAGTGGCATGCAAGTCGTGCGCCACCACAGGTCCACTACACCGCCAGCTAGCACGTACCGGATGACCGGGTCGTCGGTGGTGGTGACCTTGTGGAACTGCATCTTGCCAAAGCGCTGCAGTGGCCGCTCCGTCTGCGGACGCAAGTAGGCACACGGTGGGCAGGGCCACATACATACGCGCGGGTGCCACGGATGTGAGGGAGGTGGCGGGAGAGGGTGGATGATGCTAGTGGGCTCGTGGGTGACGAGACCGGCGCACATGACGCAACCGCCCTACAGGCCCACATGCCCGCATGCCATGTACAGCCCAACCATAGCCGAAAAACGCTGCAGCAGGCATGCAAGGCATGATGATCAGAAAAAGAAGGGGGGAACGGGATGAGCTGGCGGCGACAACGCGGCCCACACACGTCTACCCTGTTCTCCCTTTTCGCCTGTCTCCCACCTCTACCCCCGTATTGCCCCCCTGTATCCCCCATTCCAATCACTTGCCTTGCCCTACCAGCCATCGAACCCAATAGCCCTTGCTGGCAGGGCTGCGCTGGGGTCTGTCTCTGCCTCTGCACTACGTGATGTCTCCCATGCCCGCCCTGCCTCTATGCTGGTGCCGTGTCCCCCATGCCCCTCTGCCTCTACGCTGGTGCCGTGTCCCCCATGCCCCCTCTGCCTCTATGCTGGTGCCGTGTCCCCCATGCCCCCTCTGCCTCTATGCTGGTGCCGTGTCTCCCATGCCCCTCTGCCTCTATGCTGGTGCCGTGTCTCCCATGCCCCCTCTGCCTCTATGCTGGTGCCGTGTCCCCCATGCCCCTCTGCCTCTATGCTGGTGCCGTGTCCCCCATGCCCCCTCTGCCTCTACGCTGGTGCCGTGTCCCCCATGCCCCCTCTGCCTCTATGCTGGTGCCGTGTCCCCCATGCCCCTCTGCCTCTACGCTGGTGCCGTGTCCCCCATGCCCCCTCTGCCTCTATGCTGGTGCCGTGTCCCCCATGCCCCCTCTGCCTCTATGCTGGTGCCGTGTCTCCCATGCCCCTCTGCCTCTATGCTGGTGCCGTGTCTCCCATGCCCCCTCTGCCTCTATGCTGGTGCCGTGTCTCCCATGCCCCCTCTGCCTCTATGCTGGTGCCGTGTCCCCCATGCCCCCTCTGCCTCTATGCTGGTGCCGTGTCCCCCATGCCCCTCTGCCTCTATGCTGGTGCCGTGTCTCCCATGCCCCCTCTGCCTCTATGCTGGTGCCGTGTCCCCCATGCCCCTCTGCCTCTATGCTGGTGCCGTGTCCCCCATGCCCCCTCTGCCTCTACGCTGGTGCCGTGTCCCCATGCCCCCTCTGCCTCTATGCTGGTGCCGTGTCTCCCATGCCCCCTCTGCCTCTATGCTGGTGCCGTGTCCCCCATGCCCCTCTGCCTCTATGCTGGTGCCGTGTCCCCCATGCCCCCTCTGCCTCTATGCTGGTGCCGTGTCCCCATGCCCCCTCTGCCTCTATGCTGGTGCCGTGTCCCCCATGCCCCTCTGCCTCTATGCTGGTGCCGTGTCTCCCATGCCCCCTCTGCCTCTATGCTGGTGCCGTGTCCCCCATGCCCCCTCTGCCTCTATGCTGGTGCCGTGTCCCCCATGCCCCCTCTGCCTCTATGCTGGTGCCGTGTCTCCCATGCCCCCTCTGCCTCTATGCTGGTGCCGTGTCCCCCATGCCCCCTCTGCCTCTATGCTGGTGCCGTGTCCCCCATGCCCCCTCTGCCTCTATGCTGGTGCCGTGTCCCCATGCCCCCTCTGCCTCTACGCTGGTGCCGTGTCTCCCATGCCCCCTCTGCCTCTATGCTGGTGCCGTGTCTCCCATGCCCCCTCTGCCTCTATGCTGGTGCCGTGTCCCCCATGCCCCCTCTGCCTCTATGCTGGTGCCGTGTCCCCATGCCCCCTCTGCCTCTATGCTGGTGCCGTGTCCCCCATGCCCCCTCTGCCTCTATGCTGGTGCCGTGTCTCCCATGCCCCTCTGCCTCTATGCTGGTGCCGTGTCCCCCATGCCCCCTCTGCCTCTATGCTGGTGCCGTGTCCCCCATGCCCCTCTGCCTCTATGCTGGTGCCGTGTCCCCCATGCCCCCTCTGCCTCTATGCTGGTGCCGTGTCCCCCATGCCCCCTCTGCCTCTATGCTGGTGCCGTGTCTCCCATGCCCCCTCTGCCTCTATGCTGGTGCCGTGTCCCCCATGCCCCCTCTGCCTCTACGCTGGTGCCGTGTCCCCCATGCCCCCTCTGCCTCTATGCTGGTGCCGTGTCCCCCATGCCCCCTCTGCCTCTATGCTGGTGCCGTGTCTCCCATGCCCCCTCTGCCTCTATGCTGGTGCCGTGTCCCCCATGCCCCCTCTGCCTCTATGCTGGTGCCGTGTCCCCCATGCCCCTCTGCCTCTATGCTGGTGCCGTGTCCCCATGCCCCCTCTGCCTCTATGCTGGTGCCGTGTCCCCCATGCCCCCTCTGCCTCTATGCTGGTGCCGTGTCTCCCATGCCCCCTCTGCCTCTATGCTGGTGCCGTGTCCCCCATGCCCCCTCTGCCTCTATGCTGGTGCCGTGTCCCCCATGCCCCCTCTGCCTCTATGCTGGTGCCGTGTCTCCCATGCCCCCTCTGCCTCTATGCTGGTGCCGTGTCCCCCATGCCCCTCTGCCTCTATGCTGGTGCCGTGTCCCCCATGCCCCCTCTGCCTCTATGCTGGTGCCGTGTCCCCCATGCCCCCTCTGCCTCTATGCTGGTGCCGTGTCTCCCATGCCCCCTCTGCCTCTATGCTGGTGCCGTGTCCCCCATGCCCCCTCTGCCTCTACGCTGGTGCCGTGTCCCCCATGCCCCCTCTGCCTCTATGCTGGTGCCGTGTCTCCCATGCCCCCTCTGCCTCTACGCTGGTGCCGTGTCTCCCATGCCCCCTCTGCCTCTATGCTGGTGCCGTGTCCCCATGCCCCCTCTGCCTCTATGCTGGTGCCGTGTCTCCCATGCCCCCTCTGCCTCTACGCTGGTGCCGTGTCTCCCATGCCCCCTCTGCCTCTATGCTGGTGCCGTGTCCCCATGCCCCCTCTGCCTCTATGCTGGTGCCGTGTCCCCCATGCCCCCTCTGCCTCTATGCTGGTGCCGTGTCTCCCATGCCCCCTCTGCCTCTACGCTGGTGCCGTGTCCCCCATGCCCCCTCTGCCTCTATGCTGGTGCCGTGTCTCCCATGCCCCCTCTGCCTCTATGCTGGTGCCGTGTCTCCCATGCCCCCTCTGCCTCTACGCTGGTGCCGTGTCCCCCATGCCCCCTCTGCCTCTATGCTGGTGCCGTGTCTCCCATGCCCCCTCTGCCTCTATGCTGGTGCCGTGTCCCCCATGCCCCCTCTGCCTCTATGCTGGTGCCGTGTCCCCCATGCCCCCTCTGCCTCTATGCTGGTGCCGTGTCTCCCATGCCCCCTCTGCCTGTATGCTGGTGCCGTGTCCCCCATGCCCCTCTGCCTCTATGCTGGTGCCGTGTCCCCCATGCCCCCTCTGCCTCTATGCTGGTGCCGTGTCTCCCATGCCCCTCTGCCTCTATGCTGGTGCCGTGTCTCCCATGCCCCCTCTGCCTCTATGCTGGTGCCGTGCCTTTCATGCCCCCTCTGCCTCTACGCTGGTGCCGTGTCTCCCATGCCCCCTCTGCCTCTATGCTGGTGCCGTGTCCCCCATGCCCCCTCTGCCTCTATGCTGGTGCCGTGTCCCCCATGCCCCCTCTGCCTCTATGCTGGTGCCGTGTCCCCCATGCCCCCTCTGCCTCTATGCTGGTGCCGTGTCTCCCATGCCCCCTCTGCCTCTACGCTGGTGCCGTGTCTCCCATGCCCCCTCTGCCTCTATGCTGGTGCCGTGTCTCCCATGCCCCCTCTGCCTGTATGCTGGTGCCGTGTCCCCCATGCCCCCTCTGCCTCTATGCTGGTGCCGTGTCCCCCATGCCCCTCTGCCTCTACGCTGGTGCCGTGTCCCCCATGCCCCCTCTGCCTCTATGCTGGTGCCGTGTCCCCCATGCCCCCTCTGCCTCTATTCTGGTGCCGTGTCCCCCATGCCCCCTCTGCCTCTACGCTGGTGCCGTGTCCCCCATGCCCCTCTGCCTCTATGCTGGTGCCGTGTCTCCCATGCCCCCTCTGCCTCTATGCTGGTGCCGTGTCTCCCATGCCCCCTCTGCCTCTACGCTGGTGCCGTGTCTCCCATGCCCCCTCTGCCTCTATGCTGGTGCCGTGTCTCCCATGCCCCTCTGCCTCTACGCTGGTGCCGTGTCCCCCATGCCCCCTCTGCCTCTATGCTGGTGCCGTGTCCCCCATGCCCCCTCTGCCTCTATGCTGGTGCCGTGTCTCCCATGCCCCTCTGCCTCTATGCTGGTGCCGTGTCTCCCATGCCCCCTCTGCCTCTATGCTGGTGCCGTGTCCCCCATGCCCCCTCTGCCTCTACGCTGGTGCCGTGTCCCCCATGCCCCTCTGCCTCTACGCTGGTGCCGTGTCCCCCATGCCCCCTCTGCCTCTATGCTGGTGCCGTGTCTCCCATGCCCCCTCTGCCTCTATGCTGGTGCCGTGTCCCCCAAGCCCCCTCTGCCTCTATGCTGGTGCCGTGTCTCCCATGCCCCCTCTGCCTCTATGCTGGTGCCGTGTCTCCCATGCCCCCTCTGCCTCTACGCTGGTGCCGTGCCTTTCATGCCTCACCTTGGGAGTGACACGGTCGTACGCCTTGTCGTAGTATAGGAGCGAGCCGCAGCGCACGCTGCAAGACAGGAACACACACGCGCAGGGGAGGGGGGCAGGCAACCAAGGCAAGCACAGCCACGCATTTGTCAGGCATGCCTGATCGGCCAACAAGGAACCGCAGTGGCTCACACACCTACTCCCAGCCATCTGCACCCCTGGCTCGGCACCAAAGCTGGCGAGGTCCTCGCGGAGGGACCTGAGTGGGTGTGGCCCCATGGCTGGCCAGGCCTAGCAGGCCGCGCTAGGGAAAGATGTCCAATGGGCGAGACATCCCAATGGACCAAAGGCCATATGGCGGCCCCTACACAGCGACAGCACTTTTGCACCTTGTCTGCAGAGAGCCGCAACACCCACCAAGTAGTCAGACGAGAGCCTTCTTTTTTCACATTACGCGTTGCCTATTGCAGGTCTGAGGCTGCCTGCAACTTGTGCATGCTTCACTGCGTGCATACTCACAGCCAGCAGCACGAGTGGCATTTGCCTTCCCATCCGCCACCCCTTCCCATCCAGACCCCCCCCCCTCCTTCCAAGCACTTCACTACAAACCTATGCAAAACATGGCATGCCCCACAACAGGGAACAGGGGGAAACTGTGCCCATCATTCTCCTTCCCTGCTCCCCATTCTCCAGCCCCCTTCCCTCCCTCCCTGTTCCCTCCCCCCAGCGCCCAAGCGGGTGCGCAGCCACGTACAGCGTTTCTGGCTCGCCGGTCTCGAACTTGAGCTTGGTGAGCGCGGGCATGGACAGCTGCTCCAGCACCGACCATTCGGGCCGGATGTCCACCTGGGGAAGGGGGAGGGGGGGGGGAGGCCAAGCGGGGGCAGGGTTTGCACACAATGTGGGATGGCAAGTGGAGCGTATTAGCAGGACATTCACGCGCCGTAGGCGTGGCGCGGGTACAATCGAGATGGGGGAGACCAGCGAGGCGGCGCCGACAAGGGAAGTGACCCGACAAGGGAGGTAACCACCGCCGCGCCCAGCAATGGGAAGGCAATGTGGGCACGTTATTCGTCACACATCATGTCCCATATGGGCACACACAGTGGGCGCCCCCCCACAGAGCGGCAGGCGCGTACCGAGCAGTTGTAGGTGACGCGCTGGTCGTTGCGGTTGTGGTAGTAGTTGTTCCACTGGTTCTTGCGCTGCTGCTGCTGGCGCTCCTTGCGCTGGCGCTCGCGCTCCGCCGCACCGCCCAGGTCGCGGCCGCCGTCGCGCCGGCCCTCGTCGCGGTCACGGCGCACAAACCGGTTCTGGGGTTAAGAGTAGGTGGCAGGTGGCAGGTGGCAGGTGGCAGGTGGCAGGGGGGACACGCGTACCATGGACACGGGCACACACACATGCAATGAGCGGGCGAGGGGGTGCATGACACAGGGCAACACGTAGGCGAGCCGTTGCGAGAAACAGGCCAGCACATTACCGGCATCAACAGGGCAAAACATTGCTAGCGTACAGCGGCAACAACATGTGCAAGCGCTCAGCAGAGCGCTGCATGCTGCCATATACCCTCAGGCAGCGCCACGAAGCATGGAGCACAGCAATAAACCAACGGCTCCGCCTTCACAACGGGACGCAAGCGACCCACAAGGACAAGCGCGGGTGACCCGTGCGCCGCGCAAGACAACCCCATCCACACACAAGCGCACGGGTGGGCCAAACCACCGACACGAGAACGAGCATACGGCGTCCCTAGCGTCAGATGGCAGCAGCCAACACATGACACGGACCAGGCCCCTTGGGATGACCGCAAGCGCTGCCGCCAACCGGCACAGGGTTGACACAGCGGCAACATGGTTCCTGCCGCGAACCCGCCTAAGGGTCCCAACCTGTGTGTGCGTGCTCATGCGTATCTGCGTGCTGACCCGTGCTCGCACCTGGGAAACTACCCCTCGGCAAAGGTCATCGACGCGGAGCCTAGAGCTTGCCTGTTGCCACATGTCTGCGCGGTGGCCCAAGTCCCTGCCGCCGCTCTCACCTGGAAGCGCCGGTTGCCGTACTTGGGCCGTGGCGCGGGCCGCGAGTCCACCAGGTGGAACGAGTCCTGTCATACGGGGCACACGGCAGGGGATGGGGAAGTGCATGGGACAGACAAAGGGGGAGGCCGATCACGATGGGTGGTCATGAGGAGGACGCGCCAGCCACGACATGCGGAGGGAGGATCGTGACGAGAGATTAGGATGGCCAACCAGCGCGAGGGGTGGGCGATTCGAGAAATCACCAGGCTCCACTACACAGAGCCTACCAAGCAAGGGCACCCGCTGCCACGCCATGCTGCACCATTCACTGCAGCCGACAGAGCGGCAAGCATAGTCAAGGCCTACCATGCTGCGCAGGGAGCACAGCTCAGTGAGGATGGGGAACCAGGCGAATCTATATTTAGCGCAAGAGGGGCGGAGTGTGGCGCTCGAGGTGCATGCGCCAGGCTTCAGACACGGTTTCGGTATTGTCAGCGCCGCGTGTGCGGCTCCAATGGTACGGACAAGTACTGACATGTGGTTCATCATCAGCCGGGGAAGGAGGGGGAAGGGGGAAGAGGGGAAGGGATTCCATGCTGGGGAAAGGAGGGCAAGTAATGAGGGGTAGTCCACCATCAGCCAGGGGTGGCAAGGCAGCCGGCCCAGCCATGCGCCTTCTGGCACCAGAAGAGGCCCTTGAAAAGTATGGCTCACCCCGCCCCCTGGGCCGATGCTCTACCTGCCCCACATGCTCAACAAATCTCTGCTTTGCGAGCCCACAAAGTAGTCACACAGCTACACTAAACATGGCACAGCTTACCACAATGTGCATGCACATGCGAGGCGATAGGGTGGCAGGGCATGGGGGGCGATACGTGAGCGTGCCAAGCAATGCATGGCATCCTAAGCGCGCTGAGCGCACGGTAAACATGATACAATAGCGCTGTCATCACAGGCCTGCCAACGCTAGAAAATCCATTAAATCCCATCTCCTCCCCCCCCCCCCCCCCACACAATCAAAAGAACTATTGCGTTTTCCATTTGCAGCCATGTCAGGGTGCAAGAAAAACATGCATGCGGCAACGTCATCCTCATGTAGCGCTAGTGTGTACGATGCTTGTTCTTCCCGCAGCCACGCATCCTTCTCCCTCCCCTTAGTAATAGCCCAATAAACAGAGGTATATCAACCCCCCCTCCAGGGCAGTGGAGGCCACGTGGAGTTTGGCAGCAACCAGCCGCGGGAACAAACAGGCTCAGCAACATTTACTGTGACCGTGAATGAGCACTAGGGGGAAAAGGGGCGGCCGGGTGGGAGACAGAGAAGACACACGTGCCGTACTTGCCCGTTCCACGTACCTCATCCTCATTATGGAAGAAGTTAAACACTGTGCTCACTGGAGCATTGTTGCCGCTGCCATACCGGCCTGTGATCAGACGAATAAATAAACGGCACATAAGTTATACCCCCAGAATCCCCCACAAAAACCGTACTTGTCAGTGAAAAAACACCGTTATGTCAAGCGACATCTTCCAACGACTGCACATGTCGTTGCCTTGACTTAATGCTACACACATCTGACATCTGACCAACTAAACCAAAATGCGCCAATAGACTGTCATCTTGCGACTCCAGCGTGCAAGATCTAGTACGGCGAGCATATTGTACAGGTTATCCTATAGGCAAGGCGCAGCACCTCAGCAACGGGCAAAAAATTTCTGCTCTGAAAAAACTGGGTACGCTCTCTGCACAACCGCAGACAGGGGGAAAAACTCCACATACTAAAAATAAAGCGACGAACAAAGAAACTGTGATCAGCCACGATGTTCCTTCGCTTACCGCCCCTGTTGTAACCCTGGTTTGTCCAGTCCGCTGCCTTTCCAAGCTTGTCGCCTTTGCTAAAAGGCGCATACGGGATTTCATTAAGATTCTCAGGGATCGTAGATGGTCCCCAGCCATCCTCATTATCAACAACCTCAGGAATCCTGAAACCTCCTTCCATGATTTCCCCAGGCATGGTGTCCCAACGTTGCCTAACCTCGCCGGCGGCTATGGCAACTGGCGAACTGGCGATGGACCCGCCCCGTGCTGGCCCCGCGCGCAGCATTCTTGTTCCCGCTCGCCCAGGCAACTGGGCAGAGTGGGCATTGGGCAGCCTCAGTGCCTGCCCTGCTCGTCCAGGCCCCGGCGGGCGCGCTCGCGCGTGTCAGGGCAGCCGTGAGCCGGGCCGCGCCGCCCAAATGTGGCGTCGTATGCCCTTATGCCATTCTTCGTGGTTGAGGTTGAGTTTAGGCACGACTCACATGAGGCGGTGAACTCTTTGTGAACTCTTTTGTGAACTGGGCCGACCGGGGCCGAGCTAATTTTGGGTCCCGACGAGTTCACGAGTTCACAGGACGAGTTCACAATCTCCCCAAAGTCCGAAGTTGGTGAACTCCCCGTGAACTCCTCGTGAACTCTTTGTGAACTTGTGGTGAACAGCGTGCGTTGGCGCGAAGCAAGCCCATGAAAATGCCAGACGTGCAACATGCGCGCGGGAAGGTGGCAGGTGCTCGGGAGTCGCCAGCCATGAGGGACACCGACCAGCCTTTTCAGGAATGGCTACAACGGGTTACCCTCGCGAAAGGTGACCCGAAGCCTGCTATTAGCGACGACATTAACCCAAATGCTCCGAGCCCCACGGCTGTAGAAGAGCAGAGCATCGCACGCGAAGGGCACAGCGCCGCACTCGATCTGGTTGCGGCTTTGGTGATCTTTGGAGATGCTGGCAATCTTGAGGACGATAGTTGGCGCAGTAATAAATGTCGGTCTTCTTGTGCGGCATTGCATACTCTTTGGAGATGACAAGGCGAGCTCGCCTAAGCCGAAGGCAAAGCGAAATATGAGCGACAAAGCAAACGTTAAACTCACAACGCCCTGATGACAATATGGATGGCGGCAATTGGTGTTGATGGCCACATACACACTGATTCATATCCATCATCGTGCACGACTCGAAAACGCGGATAACATAACGGCAGGCTCGAGCTACCTTGGTCCGGATTCTCCAGATCTCTGGCCTGCGCTGTTGTCTCATTGACATACACACTGATGCGCCCGGCAATACATGGGCGGTCCGTCTGCATGAACAATCTTTCGTTGCTGGCCGCCCCACGCTTCACGTTCCAGGCACACTGGTTGGTAAGGGTCAACTTGTAAGGTCCGTTGAGTCCGATCTCTTTTCTTTCAGGGGCATGCTCTTTTTGTGTGTGCGATCATGATGGCCACTATGGAACGTGATTCATAAGATATTGCTTCAAATTTGCTGTGCGATAACACTTCCTTGACTACTTGTAGTAATCACTTTTATTGCTCATTGAAATAATTTTGGACATTTATCTGCTGGCCCCAGGCAATTGTCATGTTTGTTGTCTCACTCACTTGATGACAATGTAAAGACTATCAATAAAGCAACTAGCGCAGGCCAGAAATATGGAGAATCCGGACCATGCTGTTGATAGCTCGAGCCTGCTGTTGACTCATCCGTGTTAGTCGAGTCATTCACAAC